>JAQMYG010000014.1:21384008-21395384 GCA_030014215.1 Clariallabes teugelsi | reverse complement strand
TATCTAATTTTTTTTGTCAACACATCTATTATATATATATATATATATATATATATATATATATATATTTTTTTTTTTTTTTTTTTTTTTTACTTCTGAAGACAGGAGAAATTAAAACTCTTATTAAGTTGTATATTGATTTTATATTGAACAGGAAATTTTTGTTGTTTACTCCGTAATTTTATCTCAGGGATCTCTTTTAGAAACCATCTGTTATAATTTGAAGCTCCATCCATGATGTCAGGTGACTTTAATTAGGGAAAAAAACGAAAACTTTAATGTTTTTTTTTTTACTATTTAAAAAAAATACATCTTCAGTGTGGACGGGTCAATTTAAGACGGGATTTTTTCAATTCAACTTAGCATTTAACAAAAATACTTTTATGCTTAATTACTCTAAACTTTACGTGATGTTTTTGGGAAATAATAACAATTTTAACTTTTTGTCAGTATTTTATTTATGCATTAACTAGAATTTATTTATTCACATTTCTCAGTTCTCCTTGTTGTGAATATTGCATGAAATGCACGTCTCATCTGCTGCAAGTGTAATTCTGCACTTGATCATCTGGAGTTAACCAGATCGGTGTGTGATTTATGTGAGAATTGTCGAGACACGGTGGGAACGTTTACACTGTTTGACATCAGGGATGCTGCTGGACTCTAACTACATATGACATAGCTCACAAATGTGTGATGTGGTCTCAGAGCTCCACTGCCAAGTCCACACACTTACACCTACACACACACAGAAACCCCATAGTCCTTTTTTTCCTTAGAATAGCTCAAAAACTATGAATATTTCAGAGATGGTCTGTTGCAAGTGTCCGTCAGTATTTCACTCATACAGCAGTTCGTCTCATCACAAACATTCATTATCATTCTTTATCTGAGATTCATTTTCATTAAAAAACAAGCAAAAGTTGATTATATTTATAAAGTAGTAAATAAATATTATTTAAATCTGTAGAAAATGGATAAGGGGCTAGATCAAATGGTCATAAAAGAATACACAAATAAAAACATTCCAGGCATATTAAAAATAAAAAAAAAAGGAGAAAAATAAATTAATGATACATTTATGGACTAACATTACTAACTAATGTATAAAGGACAATATAAAAAATGTAAATAAAAATAATTAAAAAAAAAACATTATTATATGTTAATAACAGTGTTGGGGGACGTTACTTTTTAAAGTAACACTGGTTAATAATATGAAAGAAAAACTTTTATAAACCAAACAAAATATTACTATATACACTTTTTTGTCCTCAGTAATATTCAAATAAAGCAAAGCAAAAAAAAAAAAAAATATATATATATATATATATATTGTTGTTGTTGGTCTTTCATTGTTATACATCTAAAATAGGTTATATCTTCCTATTTTGCTCGGAAAAGTACCAGACGTTCTTATATTTTTAATGACTTTATTCTGAGGACTTTTGAGGACTTTTGTCTCTCATATCCAGTCCAGTCCCTGTACCTGAGCAATTTTGCCACACAGTGACCTATGAATCGTTCAAGCACCTAACTTAATGTATGAACCAGTGAGAAACAGGTGCAGATGATTACAGATGATCAGGCAGTGATTAGTATACTGTACTGCTGATGCTGAATGCTGAGTGGGTTGGAACAGACGAGAGGGGAAATGAGGCTGCTGCTGAGGTTGGTACGAAAACAACCATTATTTAAGTTTATTCCCATTACTTTAACCTACGTAAGATGTGTATTGAGGGGGCTCAAGACTTTTGCACAGAACTGGATGTTAATGCAGAATCACAGCTCAGACAAGCACACTTTGTGGTGAATTAGTGAACTGGGAGGAAAAAACCTTTCGATGATTTGTTGTACTGATATGATTGTGTGTTAAGATGATAAGAGTGGATTAAGATTTACTTTGTATGATCAGGTTTATATCATAATATACCATCTAGATAACAAACGCTAACTAAAGCATCCAGACGAGAATCAGGTGGTTCAGGTGTTGGACCGATGATCAGTAGGTCCTCGGTTTGAGCCCCAGGGCCGCCATGCTGTTACTCTCAGGCCCTTGGGCGACCCTCAACCGCTCGGGTCCAATCGGGCCTCGAGCTGGTAACCCCACCCTGTAAGAAAGAAAGTGCTACTGAATTTATTGAAACTATTTGTGACATGTGGACAGAAGCTAAACTTATATGATCATATACAAGACTTGAAACGCACAATTTCAATTGTAGTCTCACAGTTTGTGGTAATAAACTATTTTCTTCAGCCAAATACAATCTAACAAGCCATGCTAGCCAGCGCTAGTTAACATGCCCAGGGAAGACATTTGCCTCCACCCAGGGTCCGCCCACGACAAACGTGTTTACACCCACCAAAAGGGACATTGCAAAAACATAAAAGTACACTATACATAAAGAGATGAAATATATACACACACATACTCTACACTGTCTAGTTCAGGTTATAGATATATATATATATTTTTATTATGAAACCCAGAATAAACGAACCAGGCCATTTTCCTGCGTGTTGGAGATTGTGTGTCGTGAGAGTATTTTTCACTGCTTGTGACTTAGAAAAGCCTGACGCTCGTGTCTCTTAGACGTTTATGGACAAAGAAGAGGCACTTAGCTGTTTTCCAATAATGTAGAATAAAATCAATTTCGCTCTGGCGAAGGCAGAGAGGACCAGACGCATTCTCTCTCTCTCTCTCTCTCTCTCTCTCTCTCTCGTCTGCGCCGCCTCATTAAGCTCAATTTACGGCTCCATGATAACATTTCACGAAGCTTTACTAAAGCCTGAATAATGTTATTGGCTATTAAGTGAATTGCGGAAGGGGAACGGAGGTGGAACCGGCATTAAAGGAACAGCAGGTCGTTTCACGTCGCTTCTATTTCTATACCAGGAAATGCTCACTAAAAGGTACGACGACAATAAGTTATGTAATGCGCCAGTTTTATCCGGGACACTCCGGGACATTGTAGTTTGCGTCAGACTGTTTAAGTGGGTCAGGGAATGCTACACTTGTGTGTTTTTAACTAGAGATTTTAAAACAGAGCAGCTTACACACAACCACCATTCTTCCCTACCAAGCAGGAAGCGTTAAAGTGATGCTAATATGCGTCCCCTGAGACGGCTGCGTCTTATTTCTTGGTATGTTCTGTCACAGGGCAGTGTAAGCACTCACTAAACCCCCCCCCAAAAAAACAAAAAACAACAAAAACGCTATCCGCCCTCTTCTACATACATGGCCTCACAGGTGCACTCGATCGGCTAGCATCACTATGATTGACGGGAAAATGAGAACGCCCCACCCACCCTGAGAGGTTTTTTTTTTTTTTTTGGATGGGACAACAAAAAACTCGATTATGTAGCGTGAATGCTCAATCTGAATACATGCTAAATCCACAAAAAAAAAAAGCAAGATGGTGACTGTAAAGAAGGATTTCCAGGTTCCGCGATTCAAGTAGCAGTTGTATTCTGATTGCATTTTTATTCTAACTTTAATGAAGACAGAATTTCAGATAAGACATTTTTAACCAGAGAGTAGTTTGACTTTGTACCTCATGGTGCATTAAACTGCAGTGGCATCCATCCATCTATCTATCTATCTATCTATCTATCCTTCCATCCATCCATCTATCTATCCATTTATCTATCTATCTATCCATCTATCTATCTATCTATCCATCTATCTATCTATCGATCTAGATTAATATACTTTTTACTTATTGTACAAAAGTAAAAATTATTTTGTCACCCAACCAATCAAGTCAAGAGTTGGGGTCATGCAAGAAAAAAAACACAAGAAGGACAAAGTGGCGGTGAAAGAAGCTATTGTAAAATTCTCACATCGATGTGACACGTCACTGTCATCCTGCCATATATGACTAGTGTGATACAGTATCACCCGATGCGATGTTATCACGATACCCAGGTGCCGATTCAGTTTGTATCACGATTCTATAAGTATCACGACTTAAATATATATAACTATATAGCCCGATTCTATTTTGATCTAATTGATTTTTAGATTTTGTTACAGTTCCAAACAAATAAACACTAAACAAATAATTCGCTCCTACAACACAGTATTCTGTGCTGCCTGAAAATGCCGGGATAGTTTAGAGTGCGCCACCTATAGGACCATAAAGAAACAGCAACTTTTTACCACTTTAAATACAAACATGTATATACAGTATATATACTGTATATATATATATATATATAAACAAAGATTTTGGTTTGATAACACATAAAAAAAACACATAAACCATTAACCACTATTCTGTACTGTATTTGGCAAATATTGTAGATCCCTGGGAATTAAGTAAAATAAGAATCAAACACGTCAAATAAACGAAACAAAACTGGAATACAAACAGTTGTAGTCATTTGTAAGCCATAGCTCCCCATACATAAGAAGCATAAGAAGCTACAAGTCTACAAGTGTGAAAGCAGCCTTATTTAACTCGAATCTAAATTAGATATCCTAACCATATATAGACACTCAGACGCTACGTCCGTGGCCGATGTCTCCGATTTGTTTTGCTAATTAAATTAAAAGAAGCTTCTGAAGAAAAGCAGGAAGGTACTTTATCGTTAGACGGTCTACTTGTAACCGATTAAGCTAATCTGTGTGTGTGTGATGAGAAAACACCAAACAGATAAAGCTGTGTTAATTAACACATTCGTTATCACAGTTTATACCATTAACGAGAGATAAAGATGCTCAAGTTGTTTCCATTTACTTACAGGATCTTGAAATCCCAATCACGTGCTGTTAGAGGAAAGTAATCAGCGGCGGGGTGCTGCGATGGAGCAGAGCAACTGTTACCACATGGAAGTTGATTATTTTCCGGTATCAGCATGTCTCAAAGGTGTTTGTAAGCAATAAGACCGGAATGGAACAAAGAAGAAAAAAATGCAAATTTTTCAACAGCAATGTTCAAAAGATATTTCCTGTTATCACTTACGTTATCGCAGCTATAAACAGTATCGTCATTCATTCTGTAGACTTCATTAGGTGCACCTTTATATCTGTTACAAAGCACTGAAACTGGAGACTCCTTCCTGTGAAAGCTGCTGACTAATTAATGATTAATACTGATGCTGATTGATGCTTACTGACCAATCAGAATTGAGAACTGGGTCAATCTATTCTTTGATCTTTCATATACTTAGAAACGAGTGAAAAGTGACGGTCAAATTACATGCTTTGATACAGCAAAAAAACGCAAGAATAAAAACACAGTTGCCGTATTTTAGGATTGGAAATTGTGCAACTCTGAACCGGTGATAGCAGGCTGGGTGGCGGTTCAAATCGGAAAAGTCAGCCCTATTTATTCCACCTGACGGGATAATTTCTTACCGTCACTCAAAGCCTTTTCTTCAGGCTCTCACGGCGGTCTCAGTCAGCCAGCTCGGCAACGCGCGCACACCCAGATGTCAGCGCATACCGGCTGAAACCACGGCTCCGGCTGAAACCAACAGCTCAGCGAAGCCTATTCAAGCTGCAGGAAGCAGTCAGAAAGCGTTCTCAGCTCTCACATTCATACAAGTACAGATGGAAAATTGTGGGCTGTTATCAGGGGAAACACCTTTTAGAGATTCTTTTTCATTTTTAATGATTGCAACTCTTAAGGTGCTTTCAAATTTTTATATATTTTTTTCACGCACCAGAAATAGTGCTGTTTAGAGTGACTTTTATGTGCACGGCACCATAACAGCAATCATAGCTAACATTGGCTCATTAACTGGTCTAGGTTAGTTTGGACACTGACACAATTTCTGATACACCGATTGAATTCCCGACACACTAACACAATTTCAGATACACGGACACAATTCCAGATACACGGACACAATTCCAAATAAACAGACAATTCCAGATACACAAATACGATTCCGGATACACGGACACAATTGCAGATACATGGACACGATTTCTGATACACTGACAATTCCAGATACACAGACACAATTCCAGATACACTGACACAATTCCAGATACACAGACACAATTCCAGATACACTGACACAATTCCAGATACACAGACACAATTCCAGATTCACAGACACAATTCCAGATTCACAGACACAATTCCAGATACACTGACACAATTCCAAATAAACAAACAATTCCAGATACACAAACACGATTCCAGATACACGGACACAATTGCAGATACATGGACACGGTTTCTGATACACTGACACAATTCCTGATACACTGACACAATTCCCGATACACTGACAGAATTCCTGATACACTGACAGAATTCCCGATACACTGACAGAATTCCAGATACACTGACACAATTCCAGATACACTGACACAATTACTGATACACAGACACAATTCCCAATACATTGAAACAATTCCCAATGCACTGACAATTCCTTACAGTGACACAATTCCCGACACACTGACACAATTCTGTACAGTGACAATTCCCAATAGATTGACAGAATTCCTAATACTCTGACACAATTCCAAATACACTGACACAATTCCAGATACACTGACACAATTCCAGATACACGGACACAATTCCAGATACATTGACAATTCCAGATACACTGACACAATTCCAGATACATGGACACAATTCCAGATACACAGACACAATTCCAGATACATGGACACAATTCCAGATACACTGACAATTCCTGATATAATGACACAATTTCTGATACATTGACACAATTCCTGATACACTCACAATTCCAAATAAACAGACAATTCCAGATACACAAACACGATTCCGGATACACGGACACAATTGCAGATACACTGACACAATTCCTGATACACTGACACAATTCCGATACACTGACACAATTCCCGATACACTGACACAATTTCAGATACACTGACACAATTCCCAAAACACTGACACAATTCCTTACAGTGACAAAATTCCCGACATACTGACACAGTTCTGTACAGTGACAATTCCCAATAGATTGAAAGAGTTCCCAATACTCTGACACAATTCCAAATACACTGACATAATTCCTGGCACACTGACACAACTCCTTTCATTGGCACGATTCCCAATGCACTGTCACAATTCCTGACAGAATTTCTGAAGAACTGAGACAATCCGTTGCACAATGACAAAGTTCCTAATCCATTGACATTATTCCTTACACACTGACACAGTTCCTAATACACTGACGATTCCTTACACACTAACACAACTTATAGTGCACTGACACGATTCCTTATACTGACACAAATTTTCACACACTGACTTCACCTATAGCAGGAATTCTCCTTTGTAGAAGCTGTGATTATGAGCCTCGCCCCAGCCTGCTGAATGAGTCCTGAGAGCAGACTCGAGTGTGAAAACTCTCTTGAAATAACTTCCTCACAAAAGAAGTGCACTTGTCTTTAATAAAGCACTTATTTCGAGTCCTGTTTCAAGGACGCTGAACGATGAAGTTCTTAAATACACAGGTTTATGGTGGGCATTTGATAGAAACACTCGCGTAGATGCTTTTCTTTATTTAATTAAAGACAGACAAAGAATTTGACTGATTCAAATTCAGTAATTTTCTAAACCTTTCATCTGGTTTTAGTCAAAGACACAAAACAGAATACAAATGAACATATATACAAAACGTAAATGAGATTGCTGATGGATTCATAAGCTGCTTGGTAAAGCCTGGAGATTATGTTTAAAGGTCTCCTAAAGTGTGTGTGTGTGTGTGTGTGTGTGTGTGTGTGTTAATGCTCCAGAATTAAAACTCTCAGATAATGCTTTTTTTCCCCTACCTCACACTCCCTTTATTTCACTCCTCTTTCAGTGTCTATGTAAATGAGATACTGCCGAGCCACGCCCCTCCAGAGAGCAGCAGAGCAGAGCACCAAGCCTAGAGAAGTTCTCTTCTTATATGAGGTCACATCAAATAGGGGACACGACAAATAGGATTGTTAAAACAAAACAAACAAACAAAAAAAAGCACAGACACATTTTTTGTTTGTACATGCACACTGCAGACCTACAGTATCTGAACATCTAAACATGACGAGAAAGTGAGTTTGGTATAAATTGATATTATTCCAGGTGGCCCGGTGGCGTAGTGGTTCCAGGTGGCCGCGCACCTCCAGGGTCGAAGGTTCGATTCCCGTCTCATAGTCCATAGACATGCAGATTGAGCTAATTGTAGTGTGTGTGTTTGCCTTGTGATGGATTGGGCACCCTGTCCATCGTGTCCCAAGTCTGCTGGGATGGGCTCCAAGCCCCCCCGCGACCCTCAATACAGGATGACGTGGTTTAGACGATGAATGAATAAATATTATTCACATATTCATCTTCTTATCCAGATCATTGTCATGATAGATCCAGAGTTTCTTTCATATTTTGCTTCCAAAGTGCCAGACTTTCTTGTATTTTTTTTTTTTAAACGCGGAATAGTTCTCCGGGATTCCTGAAGGACTTTTTTTTTTGTCTCAGTCCAGTCCCTGTAACTGCGCCGTTTCAGAGGAATGTCTTTTGTTTGTTAAGCCACACAGTCAACTATGAATGATTCAAGCATCTAAAAAAAAGTTAACTTAATGCATGAAACGTTAACGTTAGTGCAGATGATGACAGATGATCAGGCTGGTGATTAGTTTACTGCTGATGCTGAATGCTGAGTGGTTGGAACAGACGAGAGGGGAAATGAGTACTGTAAATCTTTACGCCTAATGCAGCATCACAGGACAGACAAACACACTCAGAGGTGAGAACTATCTGCCCTTTAACTCATAAAGGTCACAGATGGCACAGACGGCGCAGCCTGCTTCCCTTACAGACCTCCACACACAGACCGGAGCTTTGAGGTTTTTATCATGCTTACAAATTAGCCACCATTAACCCATTACACATTAATTGAGAAACAGTCTTCACGTGTCATGTCTGGTCAGTTCATGTGTCGCTATGGACAGCGCTCCTAATCAAGTGAGACATCAAGTGAGAGCGCAGATAATGAAGACCAGACAGAAGGCAGTCCTGGATTTCTTCAATCCCGTGCGCCTCGCGTGCGAGCTAGACTTTCGCTTTCACTGGCTCGGCTTTCGGAAACTCCTGTTGTTGCAGTGTCTCCCTCACATCCACGACACTGCGAAGCCGCATGCAAATCCCGCCAACCTTTCCCCAAACAGAGCGCGGACTAGAGCGAACCAACGCTTTAACTTGCAAACGTCCTGTATCCAAAAAAAGATTCTGGAGGAAAAGAAGGCGATCCTGAGAAACAAAACAGCCTCCCAAAATCCTCGCAGCATCAGGGCTATGATTTTTATTTATTTATTTATTTATTTATTCAAATGTATGCGAGACATTTTATAGCAAAATATTTCCTTAAAAAAAAATTTACATTTAAAAAGAGGCATGAAAAAAAAACAAACAGTGAGGACATGGGTCTTCATTGTCCCAATACTTTTCAGAGCTTCCTCGAGGCATTGATGGTAAGCGGATGATGGAGGTTTGTGGTTATTTATTTCTCACGCAACACAAGACTTCCCTTGGCAACTCATGGTTGGTAATTTCCATGAGTGTGCTACAGAGCTACAGAGCGGCGCTGATTTGGAGAGGCCAAGCCCTTTGTTATTTCAGCAGCACCTTGTCTACTGCATGCCTGTTTATGCGTTCTATTGATTTTCACAACTACTTGGGAAGTTTCCCAACTGTAACAAGGGCCAATATGGATTATTCTATGAGTGTACTACGGCGTGGTGCTGTGTCGGAAAGGCCAAGCCCTTTATTCAATAATGTTATTTTCAGCAGTACAATTACCGGCAGTAGACGTTTTCATGTTAATAACTTGCGCAGATAAAACAACAGCTTTAAAATGACTTATGTATAATATAAAACAAGCTCGCTGCTTCTAATTCAATTGGCAACTTATTTTTGAGGCACCTGAATTTTTAATTTTTATACGATATATTGTGACATGCTGACAGGCTGCACATGGCTACACTTCTCTCCGAGTATTGCAATAAAACAAGAGTTTCTGTACTTTTCTCTGTCCTCTATTAAAACAGGTGGTGATATTACATCATCACATTACATAACATGATCAAAAATTCCTGCTCTCTTTACAAGCTCTGTTTTTGTCGTCTTACGTCCTCCAGATGTGCACTTTTGGCACGCTGACTTATGAAAGCCGTTACTCCCTGTGACTGTGTGTTCAGCCTTGTGCTGCCATCTCTCTCGAAACCTTTTGATACCGCCTCGTATAATGTGATTTCGATCGGTTCATACCAAGGTATAGAATATCAAGCAAATATACAGTAGAATGTCGATCCAACGTTATCGTGGTGAGTCAAAGCTTGCTGTGGCAAAACATTGGAGTCATGCTAGCAACATGCTAATCACGCTAGCATCATGTTTCTATGGAAGTTACCATTATATGTCAATGGGGCAAATTTGGTCACCTCTTGTACCCCAGGGGTACAACTTAAACCCTGTTGT
Organism: Clariallabes teugelsi; assembly: GCA_030014215.1. Classification (NCBI taxonomy): domain Eukaryota; kingdom Metazoa; phylum Chordata; class Actinopteri; order Siluriformes; family Clariidae; genus Clariallabes; species Clariallabes teugelsi. The sequence goes on along the minus strand of JAQMYG010000014.1, from coordinate 21,384,930 downwards.
GGGGTGTGTTCTGACACAGCATGCAAGCCTCTTCAAATGTGGTAAATTTGAGAGTTCTACCAAATTCTTTCTAGAATCTGGTCTCAATGTGAAGCCTACAGGATTTTTGGGGCAGGTTAATTGCTCCCTGTAGGGCCAATTTACCGCCCATCCCTTAGAAAGGTCATAGCACCTCACCAGTTCCAGAATAAGCCGCACTATTTGACACCTCATTTATGGTTCTATGACAAATGGTAAGGGACCAGTTACGCGCCAAAGTGCCAATTATATACTGTATCAGTGGGGCAAATTTGGGCACCTTTTGTGCAACAGAGGTAAAACTGATACCCTTGTGCGACACATGTTCTGACACAGCTTGGAAACCTCTACAAATCTGTTACATTTTACCTTCCTACGGTCTCAATGTTAAGTTTATGGGACTTAGAAAAGTCACCCCATTCCCAAACTAGTTACGCGCCAAACTTTTGTACAGAAGAAGAAGAAGAAGAAGAAGAAAAAGTAAGCCTGTGAGATAATAATAGTGATTCTTTCCAAGCACGACTAATAATAAATTGGCCATGGGACATGTCTGTGCTGTTATCGGTGAAACACAGCATTTCCGCCCCTCCACCAGTGAGTGCCATTTCTTAAGAGCAAGTGTAGGGCTTATACGGTATTATCACTAGCTACGTTTCCATGGCCAATATCTCTTTAACCTGATTGAAATCATTCTGATTAGAGATTCCAGCTTAGATATTTACATGAACGCTGATCTGATATGATGTGAGTTTACATGCTCAAAGCGCTTAATCAGACTAGACCTGTTTTTGACTTGTGCAAAGAAGTTCTGCTGGCTTTGAAGCCTTTAATCTGCTGGAAATATATATATATATATATATATATATATATATATATATATCTATATTTTTTTTTTTTTTTTTTT
>JAQMYG010000014.1:21351980-21364586 GCA_030014215.1 Clariallabes teugelsi | reverse complement strand
CACGAATAGTGGATAGGGGTATACAATCTCAGAAAGAACGCAAGAACGTGGTGTGTGTGTGTGTGTGTGTGTGTGTGACTTCCTCCATCTGGCTGGCAGCTTGCAGAGGAGTGTTACTTGTCGAGAGGAGGGGAGGATGAACCAGTCATTATACACAATGTGATAGTGTGTGTGTGTGTGTGTGTGTGTGTTCCAGTCTCTTATTCCCAAATTGCACCATCACTGAAAAAAGACAGTAATTAATATATATTTTTACATTTTTTATGTTTCCTTGATAGGCTCTAGACCCTCTTGGGAATGTCAGGCATCTGGTGTTTGTCGTATTCATAACCCCATGGTGTGTTTCAGACTTTAATTTAATTTAGTGACATTTTTCGGATAATACTATTGACATTCCCAGTGGCTTGTAGCACGTGTGACATGTGAGAGATGTTTCTTTAAATCAGGCTCTTGCTGACAGCCATGATAGTTAAAATATATATCACATGCACTAGGGACTTCAGAGGGGACGTTCGAGTCAAATTGGAACTTGTCGTCTCATGAGCTGAAGGATTCAGACCTAAAAGCGATCGACGTTTATAGAAGACAGAACAGGATGATGATGAGACAAATACGGAGATTTTTCTTCTTTGTTTTTAAAAATAAATCTGTCCACACGACTTACGTTTTAAAAATATCTTTGTCCACATGAAAACGCAACACGCCCTTTAAGTGCTGTTAGGAGCCTCCTTAATCAACAGGGGACCAATCAGAAGCCTAGACAAAACTTCATTACCTGTTGCGCTTTGTAGAAATCCGACGGGTCTCGTCCGAAACCGCCGTCGCTGTCTGTGGGGTCTGTGTCGTTTTGTACAGAGTACAGAGTTTTGTACAGTTTTGGACAACAGAGTACAGAGTTTTGTACAGTATGTAGTACATTCAGGCAACTGCGCATGTACAGTATGTACATGCATGTAAAAAGTCCAGTACGCAACATTAACACAGTCACTAGTTTACTGTACGTACGTCCACGATTGCACAAAATATCCTCATAAACAAAGCTGACGTCAAATCAAGGAGACTAGCACACAGACATCATCGGCACGTTACAACAAGCCAAAATCTCAGTTTCCCGTGTCCACACAAGACCACTAAAAATGGAGTTTTGGAAAATCTTCACTTTGGACGGAGTTTTCCAAAAGCTCCGTTTTCAACGACCAAAACGCCGTCTGCGTGTGGACGAAAGGCAAAACCGCAGAGAAAAATCTCCGTTTTAAAAAATACCCGGCTACGTGTGGACATGGCCTTAGCCGCAGTAAAATATTTGAACGGTGCAAGCGTTTAAAAGAAGGCTGTACTGTACAATTTGTGAATGACGATCCCGGCCGAGGTGGCTCCGTACACACTGCACTTCGACGTCGCCAACTTGCAGAAGAGACACATATGTCCGTGTGAACTGTAAACACAATCATTCACCAACACCAACTTGCACATTACAGGAACTCAACTGGGAGTTACAGTATTGCCACATCCCTCTTACAGTCTTTTCCATTCCCAAGGGGTTCTTGGGAGGCCGGAGTTTCAGATGTGAAGCAGACAGTCCGATCATGTCTGTGGCGTACTGAAAGAACTTTCTACCTTGATGGTGACCAAGCACTAGTGAAACACTGGGTTAAGTGCACTAGTGTAGCAGAGGATTGTATAGAGAAATAATGGGAGTTTTTACTCTCGTAACTGTCGTATAGTGTACGGTTGTACTACAGTATATGGTAATACATTGGTGCATGTTTGCGTAATAGGACTAGGTGTTAGTGTTGACGACTTGGCACTCATCTCGAGTGGAGTTGGAAGGGTCTTCTTTGGTCGAGTGACTTTGATGAGGTAATGAGTGATGTTTTCGCCTTTTATTACAAGGCAGATCTACGACAGGCTGATCAGACCTGTGTGACTAAGTGACCATTTGGCAGCCCACACAGTCTCCTCTCGCTTCAGCCACAGCCAGTGAGCGCTTCATTCAGTGACAGTGGCAGGTTCCTTAATTGCCTTCTGCTGGGCCTGCCCTCTGATGCCCACCTCCTTCAGCAGCCTTGGAGTGGAACTGTCTCTAAAACCCCTACAGCCAATGAACTCATCTTCACTGTCACGTTCCAGTCCAGCTCCTCTGCCTCAGCTGCTAAGTTGGTTGGCATACCACAGCTTTTCCCTGTTATATGATGCCCTCTGGGACGTGGAAGAAGTTGAATGCCGCCCCTAGTATCTCATGCAGCACTGACTTGAAAGCATTGGCAAGACCTTCAGAAGGAACACCACATGCAAGTCTTTACTTTTTCTTTTTGGCTGTCTGGACCTGTTACTGTGTGGTCTAAAAGGAGAAACATGGAGGAACCTTTTGCTCTTCGCCAGGCCTTTAGTTGCTTTTTGATCTCTTTTTTTTTTCCCATGCCACATTCATTAGATTCCAGAGGGTGCCAGGGTTGTTCTCTGCTCTCACCTGCTTAACTGTGGTTTTAACTTCACTCCATGTAGGATGTCTTGTGTCCATCTTATCCGAGGGTCGACTTCCTTATTCTCTTCACCTCTTTGCTTTTATTGGCAGCTCACAAAACAGCCACGTCCTGTCTGGCTGATGGGGGAGCACTCATGTCTAGTGTGAAAGCACCCTAAGAGGCACACTCCAGAAATCTAACGAAAAGCCTTCCCATGAGAGTAGAGCTTATTAAAACAGGTAACGGGGAATAAATCCGGGATGGGAGTGGTGGGATGTTCTTTCGACAATGATAGCAACGGCATTTTATAACATACAAATTAAAACTTGTGGTATGTGTTTCAAGGCACACTTGTATAATCTGGATTACACAAGTGGTTCAGTGGAAATGGTATGTTCATCAAGGACATCCGAGCGCTATGGTCAGGTGTCCGCAAACTTTTGGCCATACAGTGCATGCACAGTAGTTACATCTGAGCGAAGCATAAAAGTCGTATAAATAAATAAATGTGCTCTTAATGCGAAAGTTGTCTTTGGCTCTTATATATACTGTATATATTTTATTTTGTTAAGGTCCAGTACTAGCGTCTGTTTTCGACCTAAAAGATAGCTATCGCGATGTATAAAAAAAGATGTTCTAAATAAGTGGACAGATGGGGCTTTCGTCTGCAGCCACTTCTAGCTCCGTTCGGTACGACGGCGGGATATGAGTCATAAGTTCCACTTGGATCAAATGTAGGCAGCATATTGGGCTTTTTTTTTTTTTTTCTAAAGAAAAAAAACAACATTAAACCTAATTTCAGAGAGAAAATGGCGCTATTATAATCCTGTGCTCTCCCGAAGATGAAACGTTGTGTACAAGGTTGTGTTCATATCATGCGGTTGAAGTGGCACAAAATGGACTTACGAAATAACCAAAATGCAGGAGATGGACCGTGTCTGATGCTCTGCCTTCCCTCTAGTTCTGCGTTACTATGTTTTCGCACCCACAACTTAACACCTTTCAATGGGGGATGATAGGGAGTCGTGGTTATCTGTAATGGCGTACCGACTTATAAATAGGGCCTTGTTGTTGCTGTTGTTGCTGATTCTGATTATGACGTTTATGGATTATCAGTGTGACTTAAATAGAGATGGCAAAACAGTTTCTTATTTCCTGATATAAATACTGATACTGAAATCTTAACAACATACTACAGTATACTATACTATACTATACTATACGCAGATACTCATAAATTTTTCATATCAAATTTTTTATCTCTGACACTCAAAGCACTATCTGGCCCAATACTGAGATTTCTAGTCGGCCAAAACACAGTATTGGTGCTGATAATTTTTAAAAATTTTTATAAATTCAATACAGAAAGTTTATGCCGATCTCGCTTCCCTAAAAAGTTTTAGTTGCTAACTTCAGCCGTTTTAAGGAGATGATTTTGTATGTGCCTCAAAAATGACCATTTTTTAGCGTCTGACTTCAAACAATAATCATTTAAACTGATAATTATTCATATTTCTTTATGAGTATTGATACTAAAATTAGTATAAGCTTCTAGAAGCGTATGACCTGTAAAAATTGTTGCTTAAATTAAAGCATTCCATCCAAAATTAAGATTTTTTTCCCCCTAAAAAAATCTGTAGTGTCCGTAACCACGTCAAATTCATGTTGCGATATCTTTAAAATTCTTGCATTTTAGAATAATTCACTTTTTCACGTTTATGTTTTTTCATTATAAATTCTAAATTGGCTAAGTCTCATCTAAACGACAATAAAGATCATTGAAAGATTTGCATTTAAAAAAGTTACGGACACTACACCTACAAGGGTGAGACCCTTTTTAGCACTGATACCATGTTTTGTCTGACTTTGAGGACTTTCAGAGCAGAACAGAGTTCACGCTAATGACCAAAGCGTGAACTTGGAATTCGAATCATCCGTATTACAAACAATTCATTATTTGTTGAATCATTAAAACTGGAAGTAGGCTAGGTTTGTGTGTAGCCTGCGTATGTGTAGATCAGAGAGAGAGAGAGAGAGAGATGAGACTATCTGGCTAACAGCTAATGGAGGAAGGTTATTTGTCATCAGAAGGGACGTTGAGATCAGAGGCGACGCGCTGAATGATATGAATGGTAGGAAATAATATGATACGAATGCAGTCACCTTGATTTACTGCTTCTAGCTGAAGGCTGGATAACCTGCTAACACACGGCTAATGTAGCGGCGCGGGGCACGGATCATTTCACGTTTGAAGTGTTTTCATCTGCAGCTTATGTTTTTTTTTTTTAATTCCTGTAGTTTAGAGTACGCTCGGAACTGTAAAGAAATAAAAATGATATTTTGGCTATTTCAGGAATTAAGCCTAATACAGTTTTGTAAAAGAAATAAGTAGATTTCTTTTTTCCATTTTCATGACAATTAAGAAATAAAACACGACTGTTTGTGCTGCTGTTAAAGGAAAATAAACAACAGATTTGTGGTGTGATGAAGCTGAGTTACTGTTACGTCTCCAAACGTGATCTTCAATTGTATGATTTCTCTTATAATACAACAATTTGGTAATTATAAATTTTTCGTTTTATTTACTATTAAATGCTGCGTTCTAGAGATGAGAATCATCAGCGACCACCTGATACGGTATTATAGTGATATGTATCTACGTGCTGATTCGATTATCACAATTATACAGTTATAAATATACTGATTCGATATTAACAAATATATATTATTGACTCAACCTTGACTCATGTTAAAAAAGCTGAGCTGTAATTCTATTCTATTTTTCCCTCTAATGCACACTTAATATAAAAAATGTAACTTTTTTTTTTTTTACTGAGCAGCAGGTTTGTCATTCGCAAACAAGCTTAGCTCCTGTCGCCTGCTGATTTTTGACTAGTTTGGAGTGCGCCATCTGTAGGATTATAGAGAAACTGCAATGCTTCACAACTTTAAATGCAAACATATATGATTTTAACACATATTAAAATTAATGATAAAACAAAAATTTTGGGATTTTGGAGTTTTTGTAAACGTAGTATTTTTCGATTGCTACACAAAAGAAGGAAATCACGATGTGTAGCTGAACTGATCCCCCATTTCTATTATGTTGTACTCTCGACCCTTTACAGGTATATATACTGTAATGCTGTGCAACAACCACGAAACAAGCAACTCATGATATCGCAGCTATAAACAGTTGTTCTCTTTGCAAGTGTCTCTTTCTTTTCTCCCTTGAAGTTGATAAGACAAAACAAAACCAAACGTCAAGTTACTGAGAAAAAAAAATGCTCTGACTATTATAAAGCACTGGGACTGGAGAGACATCCTGTTAATATTTCATAATAATAATAATAATAATAATAATAATAACATTATTAATAATTTTATATACAGTATTTGCATTGATGCTTCTCTCTACCCTAGAGAAGCAAATGGAGCTAAAATCGAATATGGTTTCACACACACACACACACACACACACACACACACACACACACACACACACACACCATAGCAAACCCTCCGTTTTTCCCCTTTATTTAGTCCATAACTGTTTTCTATTTCTTTGTTGTGATATTACTCACACCCTAACCAGACCCAAGCATTCAGACTATTTAACCCAGAACAGAAATTCCAGCAATGTGAGTGTTTGGATGCTCAACCGCACCTGACTCCACTTATCTACTAACATTCATTCCCTGGAGGAATTTGGAGTGGGGGAAAAAACCCACTGGAGTGTTCCTCACTGAGCCTGGTTTAAAGAGGACCGATTATACAAAATTTACTGTCATTTTTAGACTTTTAGATTCATCCAATGACCGTATATAAACACAAAACGTAAAAAAATAAAATAAAAAAAAAACTCAGCTTTTGGGTTTATTTTATTTTTATATTAGATGGAGCTTAAACAACCCGATTTATTTTCTCTCCTAATGTGACCTCACATAAGAAAAGCCATGGACATTGAACCATGGACAAGCAAGGAAATGTAAATAATTAATATTACTTATTAATGATTACAGAACATATTCAGAACAAATGCAACCTTAATACATCTGCAAGAAACCTTAACATTGGATAAGCACTGTGATACAGTAACAATGTTACTATATCAATATCGGATCAACACAGTTTCTGGTATTTGTGAAGAATGATCTAATACAACCTCAAAAGAATAAAATTGTAACCTGGAGCATTTTTTGCAATTATCATCCATTCGAAAAATTGTCCAACCACATCCACGGCCCCTTAAGTTTCTAACAGGGTTTAGAATTCCGATCCGACATTTGGACGGATACAACAGCTTCCTACAGTATACACAGCGTGTGTATCTTATGTCACGTATCTCTTAGGGTTGTAATTTCATTCAATCAACGTAATCCCATCACCATGTAGTTGATGTTTCTCCAATGGCCTTTCATCAAAGCAATTTTAACTTTAAAAAACAAGCTAATACCAATGTTATCCCAACATCTGTAACATTACCAATTTAACATCATCACAATGTTTTGACAACAAAAAAATTCATGCTGGGACGTCTCATATAGTAATTTGTCAGTTGGCGCAGACGGATACAGGATGGACACTCCATTTAAAAGACATGGAAGACATTTACATTACGGCAGACGTCCTTATCCAGAGCGACTTACATTTTTATCTCATTATACTGTACATCTGAGCAGTTGAGTGTTAAGGGCCTTGCTCAAGGGCCCAACAGGGACAACTTGGTGGTCATGGGATTCGAACCTGGACCTTCCGAATCGTAGTGCAAGACACATCAAAAACCTCAAGCGAAAAATGTAGTCGAAAGGAGACACTCTGAAAGTGCTTATGTAGTGTGACTGAACTCAGGTGTGTGTGATCAGTGAACCTGACGATGGATGTGAATGATGGGCGTGGCCTGGACTACTGTGCTGTAATAAATAAGAAATAAGTTCATTCTCCTCTCTTCCTCATGGATTTGATATTAACATGTTAAATCTTTCTGTCTACTCTTGAATTTGATATTAACTTCCCCACGCTCTCTCTCTCTCTCTGTCTCTCTGGTTCGTCTCCAGATGGACATCTCTACAACTTCCACTTATTGTTCTTCAGGGTTTATATTCTTTGTAGTAACAGATGTACATGACACCATGTGTTCGGCCAAACATGTAAAAACTCTGTGTTCTGCTGTTAATGAAAAGAGAATTTTCTGACAGACAGTGTTTGCGTGTTTGACTGTCGGCCAAAACACAGTGTTGGTGCTGATTTTTTTTTTTTTAATGTTCTACATATAATAGATAAAATGTGTGTGACCAAAAAATCTACTTCTGAAGTTCATGCATCATGAAAGTAAACGATCTCGCTTCCCTAAAAATTTTAAGCCGTTTTGGAGAGATGATTTTATATGAGCTCCAAAATGGCCATTTTTTCAGCATTATTCTGTCTCACTTCAAACAATAATCATTTTAAATGTGAATTATTCATTCATATTTCCTTACGAGCATTGATACATTTTTTCCCCCCGAAATAAAATCTGTAGTGTCCGTAACCACGCAAATTCCTGTTGCAATATCTTAACAGTTTTGCATTTTAGAATAATACACTTTTTCAGGTTTATGTCTTTTCATGTGAAATTTAAATCGGTCAAGTTTCATCTGAATGACAGTTAAGACCATTGAAAGAATTGAATTCAAAAAAGTTACGGACGCTACATAAAAGAGCTTGCCTTGCTCCTCCAGGGTCTGGGTTCGTTTCCCGCTTCGGGTCTGTGTGCTTGCCGTTTGCATGTTCTCTCCTTGGTGCTTGGTGGGTTTCCTCCGCGTACTCCGGTTTCCTTCCAGTCTAAAGACATGCAGGCTTCGCTAATTGGTGTTCCCAAATTGCCCGAATTTTGTACTCGCCTCATGCCCAAAGTCTCCTGGGATAGGCTCCAGGCCCCCCGTGACCCCGTATACAGGATAAAGCGGTATAGACGATGAGTGAGTGAGGGAGTGAGGGAGTGTTGGCTAATTTGCTGGGAACGAGTCCATATTGCAAAAATGACTCTCATTAGCACTGAGAGCTAACCGACTTTCTCAACATTTCTTCTCACATACATGACCTCATTTAGTGGAAATACAGTTAGCATTTAATTACACGTTGCGAACCTTCAATTTTGATGTGTTTTTGCTAGTGAACCGCGGAAGGTGTTGTTCATCAACGCCGTTATGTTGATTTTTTTACGACGGTGCAAAAAGCTGAGGAATTCCCATAATGCCTCAGGGCAAGATGCGATAGTAAAAAGTGGCATTTATGAATCTGTATAATACAATCCGGGCTAATTTATTCCCTCCCTGAGTGACGAATTAAACCGCGACAGTGCTGGTAATATCCTTACAAAGTTCTAATGAATCAAAAACTAATCACCGGTAATGATTAGGTAATCCTGTTTTATAGCCGAACGCGAGAAGGAACAGACGATGGAGCGAATAGAGGAATTCAATAATAGGTTATCTCCTGGCATTCGGAAAATTTGAAAACGGAGCCGCTCGTCTCATGCAGCACCTCGGCACCTGGTACGAGATTTAATTAGTGTCCAAGAGAGAGATAATCTACATGCACACAATGAACACTATAGCGAGGAACGTTTTGTGCTGGCGGATCGCGGAGACACGTGCAGAAAAGGGAGAAGGAAAATCAGCGGAGATGTCAAGCAAGACTTTATTGTGCTGTAGGCCTTTATTCACCGGATTAAACCAGAATTAATATCTGATTTCATATTGCTGTGTGACTCACACCTTAGTGACTCCCATGAATTTAATATGCCTTCTCACGTAGGTCAGTTAACCAGAATCAAATTTGTCTTGTACGGTATAGTGTCAATATACTAATTAAATCTACTATAATTAAGCAATATCACACGAGAAGGAGTGCTGTTGTGATGAATATCAGCATGGCTGTGATCACATCATCACAGCAGCACTCCTTTTTGTGGATATCAGCACAACAGCATGACCTTGATCTCGAGTCTAATGATGCTCTTATACAACAGTTCCACAAACACCATTTATTATCAACAGATTATGAAGTGTTTAGCTATTTATCCATCACCAAAACACTAAGCTGGCGAACAACAGTTAGCGACCGACAGTTAGGGTAATCAACAAGAGTGAAAGTAGTTTTAAATTCCTACCGGTCCTACTGTATGTAGTCAAATTTTACTATGGTAAAATATATAACATACCAGAATAAACCATAGTATTATTATTATGGTATGCCAGACAGTAACCATGGTAGGCATCACAGGACTACATAGGGTACCAGGGTAGGTACTGCGGTTAACGTTGTAGTACAGTGGTGTGTAGCAAAATATATCTGTATCCTCGAATGTGGCATAATGTAAGACGGTGTACTGTATAAAACAGTAATGTTACCTTTATGGCACGTAAACACATGTAACATATTTTCGATAGTATCCTGATGAATGTTCCATACACTAGTCCCTTACTATAGTACATGTATAGTTGTATCAGCAAAAAAAGTACCATGGTACTGTCAAAAATACCATAGTACTAGACTACCATAGTATCCTAGGTAAAAAAAAATTATGTGTGGCAGACTGACCATATTTTTCGGCAGTAAGATTTTTGACAAGGACGTACGATTTGTAGATACTGTACTTGTCCAAGGTCCAACTCCAGGGCCAAATAAAAAAAAAGAAGACTGGTTGCTGGCAAACACATTGCAATTCTTTGTTTTACCTGTGGGTGGCAGCAGAGAGGCAATTAAGGAATCCCCACCTCGCGGTCTGGGTGTATGCTTGGTGGGTTTCCTCCAGGTGCTCCGGTTTCCTCCCACAGACCAAAGACATGCACATTATTCTAATTGTCTTTCCCAAATTGCCCGTAGTGTGTGAATGAGTGTGTGTGTGCCGTGCGATGGTTTGACCATCGGGATAGTCCGTCCAGGGTGTACCACGCCTTGTGCCTTAATTCTCCTGGGATTGGCTCCAGGGCCCCCGTGACCCTGTGTACAGGATAAAACCGGTATAGACAATGAGTAATTAAGATAATTATCATCATGAGACGTTGTGAGACACGAGGATTAGAACTTTATATACTCAGAGGATAAAAGTACAGAGAACCCGGCACACCTGTAACCTATCCTGGGGACTTTTTAATTAGACCAAACAAAGCACAGAACGTTATTAGAGCGAACGAGTGGCGGCGCTTCTAGAGACTAATCAGGGAAATTCCATTTGAGGATTCTTGAAAGAGTCCTTAACTGAAGTGGTCAAAGTCATTAGTCTCAGAAAAAAAGAAGGACAGCTTACAGGACTATCATTTAGTGTGTCATTGCGGTCAGGTTACCGCACTCAAATTAAATTTGTCCTCTATATTGTAGAGTTAAAATGATATTTCGGTGGCTGGCTCTCTGGTATTTTGACATGGTCTAATCTCACATATAAACATTCTGAAGTTATAATTGTGGAAAAAAGTATGAAACGTGGCAAAAAAAAAAAAAAAACACTCTTTTATCAGAACAGATCTTTTATTTCCAGGCTTTTCATTAAGGCTATATGAGATGACAGATCCCCTTTTTTCCCCTCCCCAGGGCACGACATCATCACTGTAATGGTCCCGTCATGATGTCACACTGATACGGTTGTTAGCGTGCCTCACTACGCTCGGAGATTGACAGGTGGTGAATAAGAACACTGAGCTTTATGACGGAGTCGGAATATTGACTTAATTAATGGTGCCATCGCTAATGGAGGGTTATTGATGTGTTTATTAACTCGAGTCAATAGTGGCTCAATAGAGCATGTGCCACCTGAAGTACTGAGAGAAATTAGACACTTTATTTGTTTCATATACAGTACATATATGACGGAGTGTGTGCTTTTTCTTTTAAAGCCAAAAAAACTCGATTTTCCTGTTGTTAAAAAAAAAAAGCAAGGGGGTGAATGTGTATTACGCAGGGAACTACAAAAGCTGAAAACTTCCTGAGTAAATGGATGGAATTCATCGTACTTAGCCAGCTTTGTTTGGAATACTAGTTAGGGAGAAACTGCTAATATTCTCATAAGAAACTTAGATATAAATATAGATACCATGGCATATAGTACCGTGGTATTTTTGACCATATCTTGGTGCTTTCTTGCAGGTAAATATACTATAGTATGTTTATTACATACTATAGTATATTTTTATGTATTTATTTTTTTCGGCTGTGGAACGAAATTTTTGAGTTTCCATTATTTCTTATTTACAAATCCGCTTTGATTTACGAGTGTTTTGAAATACGAGCCCACTTCCAGAACGAATTATGCTTGTAATCCAAGGTGGTACAGTGGAACCTTGAATTATTCGTTCTACAGCCCAAAAAAATAAATACATAAAAATAATTAATACAAAATATAAAGTAAAAATAAAACAAATTAACCTGCACTTTACGTTGCAAAAAAAGTACAAAAAAAACGTGACAGATAAGTGTTTCCGTTTATGTGCGCCAGCGCTGTGTACAGTATGTGTGTGTGTCTATGTATGTGTGTGTGTGTGTGTGTGAAGCTAAAGTAAGAAGAGAGTAGGAATTAGCCACTCCCCTCCCCCCCTTCTCATCTTACACACTAAACCTTACACGGTGAACCAGTAAAATTTCACACACACACGCACACATTAACGGAAAGACTGTTTTGTCGGAAAAATTAGCAAAGAACAGCGCTAATGACACTCGTGTGAGCGCATACTAATGGAATCACTGCTGTAAAGTAAAACAAACAAATGAACCTGCACTTTAGCTTTAAAAAGAATCGCGACAGAGCAGAGTTTATGTGTAGAGCAGAGAGAGAGAGTGTGTGTGTGTGTGTGTGTGTGTGTCTGTGAAGCCGAGAGGAGGAGGAGGGGGTGGGGTGGGGTGGGGGTGTAAAGGCGAGAGTGTGTGTGTGAAGGGACACGGTGTCAAATTACGCGCGCGCACACAAAACGACAGTCTGAAACATAGAAGGAGAAAATTGATCTTTAACCTCTCTAATGAGACTTTCTTTTGCTTTACACGTGCGCTGTACACACACACATACAGACACAAAATAAAATGTGTTTTATACACACACGTGGTCACAGTGTTATAGTAAACAGTACACGCGTGCACGAATGTTGATTATACCAGTAAGAGACGAGCA
>JAQMYG010000014.1:21231534-21244375 GCA_030014215.1 Clariallabes teugelsi | reverse complement strand
GGTAGCCTTAATGTGGGAGCCCCCTAGTGACGGGGAGGAATTGGACACGACTAAATTAGGGGAGAAAATTGGAAAAAATCCAAAAAAATAATAATAATTAAAAAAAAAAAAGCTAATCTTCTTCTTCTTTTGGCTTCCTGTTAGGGGTCGCCAAAGTGGACCATTTGTCTCCATCTAACTCTGTCTACCACATCTTCCTTCATCACTCCAGCCTCCTGCATGTCCTCCCTCACCACATCCATAAACCTCCTCTTGGGTCATGGGCAGCTCCATCTCTAACATTCTCCTCACAGTATTCCCCTCATCCCTCCTCTGCACATGTCCAAAACATCTTAACCTGCCCTCTCTTACTTTCTTGTCTCTTGTCTTCTTGTCAGCGGAGAAGATACAGCTGGTCTCTGTACCATCCTGTAAACTTTCCCTTTCATTCTTGCCGATACATTTCTGTAACGGATTAAATTAAAAGACCTTTCGTATCAGTCATCAGACCCAGCACATGCTCATTATATCTAAGATTGGGACAACCTCTGGTGTTCATAGAGTACAGTTCCATGAGATGCACAATGACTAACATTCCCACCTCTCTCATGATGTGAATCATCACTTTCTTGCATTATTACACCTCAATAAATTATATGTGGACGCTGTAAAGCAAAACAAACAAACAAACAAATCAAAATGTTGAATCCCTCAAATTATTCTTTACATGATTCATTTAGTCGCCGTCTGCAGTTAGTTCTCATTTGACACATACAGTAGTTTCAGCTTATTTCACCATATATGACATATGATTAAACTTTATAGAGATGTTATGAAAAACAAAAACAAATGCATGTGTAAAAACAAAAAAAGGAGCTTCTTAACTAGTTTAACTCATTTTTCCTTAAAAAAATGTAAACACCTTTTGGCCATGAAATCAGTGTTAAAGTTTGGAAAACACATTGTTTACACACCATAGTTGTTGCAACTATAGACATTTGTCTCAATTTTTTTTTCATTTCCTTTATTATTTCCTCCAGTGTTTCTTGACAGAAGCACGTCTGCGAGTAAAGACACTGGTCTCGGCACAGATAAAGCAAGCTCCGCTCCTGAAGGGTTGAACTCAGATCATGCAGATCTGACCGCAGGTGATCTCAGAGACGTCTGTAGATTCCAGTCGGGTATCTGATGCAAGCTGTTATCCTGAAGTCCTGTCTGGTTTTATTTCCTGCAGTGGAGCTCAGCAGGAGTGGCATGGAGCTCGGTGGACATCGGGAGGATGAGTGTGAGGAGCGTGTAGGGGTGGGTACTGCCGCTCGTAGAGACTCCAAGAGAGAACAGTGTCTGTGGAGACTGGAGAGACTGCTGGGAGCTGGCACTGGGGTATAATCATCATCATCATCATCATCATCATCATCTTTAATAAAATCGAACACAAACAATTGTATTTTTGTACAGTTAAACCTTGGATTGTGAGCACAATTCGTTCCAGAAGCGTGCTTGTATATCAAAACACTCGTATATCAAAGCAAGTTTCCCCATAAGAAATAATAAAAACTCAGATTATTCATTCCACAACCACAAAATAACTATCTAAAATAAAACAAATTAATCTGCACTTTACCTTTGAAAAAAGTAAAAATAACTCCTGACAGATAAGTGTTTCCATTAGTGGTTGTGGAAACACTGTTTTATATGAAAACTTCTTTAACAAGGAACATCTCTAATGACGCTCGAGTGTTCACACACACACTAATGGAATCACTGCTGTAAAGTTAAAATTAAACAAATTAACCTGCACTTTACCTTTGAAAAGAATCGCGACAGAACAGTCAGTTAGAGTGTGTGAGTGTTTGGAGGAGACACACACACACACACACACACTAACAGAATCAGTGCTTATTGACAGAGAGAAAGAAACAGGATCTTTAACAAGGAAGATCTCTACAAAACACACATACAAAATAAAAGACGCTTTATGCGCACACACATGGTCACAGTGTTATATTAAACAGCACACACGTGCACGGATGTTGACTATATGAGTCTGAGCATGGGAGACGATTACCCACAATTCCGCAGCGCAAGAGAGAGAAGAACCATTGGCTCAGTTGTGATCATGTGAAGCATGCGCGCTACATGATACTTGATGATACTCGTAAATCAAGACTCACTCGTTTAACAAGGCAAAATCTATAAAAAAAAATTTGCTTCTCTTTCGGAACACTCACAAACCAGGTTACTCGCAATCCACGTTTCCACTGTACTTTTAAAATTCTAGTTACAAGGGATGATTAATTAATGGTTTAGGTAAATAAACAACCAGTTCAAAAGCTGCTTATGATCTTATGGATAGAAAGGTGTTGATTAGTTTTTTTATATAACAGCAGCTCTGACAGTAGTTCAGTCTGCAAATCACAGGTTTATAATTAAGCGCTTCCTCCAATACATTTGCTTTAATGTCAGACGCACAACATAACACAATGTTCAGTACCAGTCTAAAGTTTGGACACACCTTCTAATGCAATTTCTTTTTTTTATTAGTGATTTATTTTCTACAATTTATAACAATACTGGAGATTTTAAAACTATGAAATAGCTGCATTTGTAAAACCCATCAAGCACCATGATGATGAAACTGTCTCTCATGAAGACCGTCCCAGGAAAGCAAGACCCAAAACGTTACCTCTGCTGCAGAGGAGACGTTCATTTAGAGTCACCAGCCTCAGAAATCACCAATTAACAAACAGCACCTCAGATTAGAGCCGTTATGAAGGATTTACAGAGCAGAAGTAGCAGAACATCTCAATATCAACTGTTCTAAGGAGATTAATGTGTACAGCAGTATTTTGGATAAACGCCTTCTGTGTTTTTTTTTTTTTTATCTTTAATGTAGAAGGAAATAAAAATCAGGAACGACCATGGAATTAGAAGGTCTTTTAAAGTCCAAACTTTTGACTGTTAGTTTATAGCTGTTGATATGATGACCATGTTTCTTTAAGCTCTATGAATGGAATATCCAGTGTCCAGGGCATTTATAACATTCAAGTAGTCTTCCACCACAGGAAAGTCTTCAGGTCAGCGGAGTTTTGTCCTATAAGTAACTGTAAATGGATAAAAAAAAAAATCTACAGCATGCCATTGCAACATGCTTCAGGTTGTTCTGTTATAGAAATATTTTTTTTTTCCTTTTGTAATATTTAAACGAAGCAGGTAATGAGAAAGGAGGAGGCCGACGAGGAGGACAGTGTGCGCACTGAGGATTTCAGCGCTAGATTCATACAGGAAATGCTCGAACCCACTAAGTTGAACACAGCTGGATCTAGTAAGATAAATTTGCTTTTAATTAAATTTTTACATTTAATAAAAAAAAATATTATTATTATTTTTTTAGAGGTTTCTGATTATGTTCAGTGAAGCACAAATAAACGAAAAGGTAGTGCTGAGCTTGTTTCTGGGAGGCGGGGCTTATTTATGGGCTGAACAACTGTAAAAAAAAAAAAGTTCGGAAGATCTATAAAAGTGCAACATTGTACATCTTTTAAAGTTTATTAAGTATCTTTACACTTGATTGTTGATTATTAAAAACACTTTGACACTTTACACATGGCACCTTTAAATAAATCCTTTTTCAAAGTTCACCTAGGTTTGGGTTTATTGTAGTGCGCTTATTCTTAGCTTTAGAGACTTTGCTAATTAATGACCTAAAATGATGTTAGATGTAAAACCCAGATTTAACTGCACACAGTTACCTGACATCTGTTCACCTCTAGGAGGCAGCAAAGTTTTCTAAATTCCTGCTAAAATAAATACTACAGTACTTTACAACAAACTTTGTTGGATTTTTTCCCCCGTAGTTTTAGACTTTGATGCTCCAGATTCTGTGAGTATCAGCAGCGATACCACGCTCCTTACCGAACCTCGGGTAACAAGCAACCGGAACACAGAGCAGAACCCCAGTGTGCTTTCTTATAAATCTCCCAGCAGACAACTAGCAGGTATCTCAAATCTCTCACAGTTAGACCCTTCATTACTGTACTGACTGTTACTTTAATTAAGGTAGTTAAAATGAATGTGTGTGTTAATGTGTTTTATGAAAAGATATGGCTAAAAAATTGTCCTTGGTATAATTATGAGCCTAAATATGTATTGGTACATATATACATGCTGTACTACTCACAGACCTCACAGGCTGCATTTCACACTTTTTCCTCTTGTAGGCGTTCCACTGAAGAGTTTCGACCTGGTCAGTATAGACAGCGATCTGGACTCTGTGTGTACGGAGCAAGTACGAGAACACCTCCAGAGCACTCTCGCCAACAGGACAGGTACTGTGAGTATGTGTGTGTGTGTGAGTGTGTGGTGCCTATTTTCAGTAGATGGTAATTCATACATCTTTACATCACAGTGCTGATAAATACTCAATTCTTATTGCTCAGAAAGGGTTCATTAATTTAAGGGTTCATTAATTAATATTAGTGTCCACCAGCTTTTACCATGCAACTTCAAGTGAATGCTGCAAGTGATCTCCATTCATGATTTTTTTCGACCCTAAAGCCGTCGGTTCAGCACCATCCTTCCAGGATTTGATAATATGTTGAAGTGTTCTTAACGCAGTTCCAGTCATTTCAAATCTTTGTAGTTGTTTTCTTTGCTTGAAGCAGCCCGATAATTTGCCCCTTACGAATTTCTTTCCTCTGGCAGTGTATTTATGAAAAGTAATCTGGAACAGCCGGAAGACAAAGAAGAAAGAAGAAGAATCTGGACTAATAAAACAAAGCTATAGGATCTAAAGTCTGTTTAACTGATCTATTTTTAAAGCAGACCACATCCTACAGTACATGTTGACATTAGCTCGCATTCATAATCAAGATAATGGTGAAAGGAAAGCTTTCTATTGTCCAGTGTCAAACATTTACAGAATACTGTGGAACCTTAGATTACGAGCATAATTCATTCCAGAAGTGGGCTCGTAGTCCAGAACACTCGTAAACCAAAGCGTAAGAAACCAAACCCATAAGAAATAATGGAAACTCAATTTATTCGTTCCACAGCCCAAAAAAATTAATACATGAAAATAATTAATACAAAATATAAAGTAAAAATAAATACATAAAAATAATTAATACAAAATATAAAGTAAAAATAAAACAAATTAACCTGCACTTTACCTTTAAAAAAAGTAAAAATAAATCTCGACAGACCCTAACCCTAGCCCCTCCCGTCTCCCCCTTCTCATCTTACACAGTAAACCTTTCTCCTCTCTTATTTGAATTTCACACAAACACATTAACGGAAAGACTTTGTTGAAAAAATTAGCAAGGAACATCACTACTGACACTCGCGTGTGCGGAATCACTGCTGTAAAGTAAAACAAACAAACAAATTAACCAGCACTTTACCTTTGAAAAGAATCGCGACAGAGCAGAGTTTCTGTGTACAGCAGAGTGTGTGTGTGTGTGTGTGTGTGAAGCCGAGAGAGAGTGTGTGTGTGAAGGGGCATGGTATCAAATTACGCGCATGCACACATAACGACAGGCTAAAACATAGAGGGAGAAAATGGATCTTTAACCTCTCTAATGAGACTTTCTTTTGCTTTACACGCGCGCTGTACACACACACACATACAGACACAAAATAAAATGTGTTTTACGCGCACAGATGTGGTCACAGTGTTATAGTAAACAGTACACGCGTGCACGGATGTTGATTGTACCAGTGAGAGACGAGCACTAAGACCCAGCAGGGGAGACGATTACCCACAATTCCACAGCGCAAGAGAGAAAAAATATTGGATCAGTCGTGATCACATGACGCTCGGCGTCAAAAGAAGAAGCACATGCGTGATACATGATACTCGGTACTCGGAAACCAAGACTTGCTTGTTTTCCAAGTAAAAATGTATTAAAAATCTTTACCCGTCTTGCTCGTAAACCGCGTTACTCGCAATCCGAGGTTCCACTGTACAGGCTTAACAATTTACTGTTACATTTTTCTTTTGCTTTAGACATTGTGTATATGCAGATGAATTATTACAGTATCAATAAAAAGAAATTAACCACAATTGTTCTACTTATAAAATAATTCTGGAAACACTTAATTTCTTGTGTACTGATCAGAAAGGTTTGCGAGGATTGAAAGAGATTTTCAAATTTCATATTTTGCCACAGCTTTCTTAACTTTGGGAATGGCTGCTCTAGTGTAATTTTTTTTTTTTTACATTTAATATGTATATGATGTGACATGTGCCGTCAATGCAAATGCTTTCCTGTAAATTTCACTACAGCACAGGAAGGGCTCTTAGACAATGGATCACGTGAAGGAAGAACGAGCGCAAAAACCACACAGCAAGCAGAAAGTCAAACACAGAGGTATATCCTGCAAAGTGTTTAATAACGCCTTATCAAGCGAATATATAAATATAAAACCTGAATGAATTCATCTGAATCCCAAGCAGAGATATTTCTCACTGTCTCTCTTTGTTAGCTCTGAAGACGAGCCGACCACTGTGAGTGTAAGGTGTTACAGAGGGCCGAGATCTCCAGCCAGCTTCCAGCGAAGAGAGAAAAGGACCCAAGGCAGGAGGAACGACACCTCCACCAGCTCTACAGCCTCCACAGCTGTGAGGCGCCGCACAGAACACGCTTACTACCTCTTCACATCCAGTTCACTTTATATGTCATATATCCTGAAAAAAAAAAATCAGAACTTCAATATTTGGGATTTTTATATTTGCTGTAGATTTCCTACTGTAAGTGTGTGTCTGTTTTAGAGCAAAGGAAAGACTGAGGACAAAATCAAATCAGAACTCAGCTGCATGGGATTGTCACTTGCTGATCTTCAGAAGGAAAAAGTGGTAAGTATGCTCTCACACACACACACACACACACACACACACACACACTCACTGTCTATACCGCTTTATCCTGTAGACCCTTCAGGTGGGGGGTCTGGAGCCTATCCCAGGGGGCATAGGGTATGAGGCGGGGTACACTTTGGACAGGGTGCCAATCCATCACAGAGCACACACACACTCATATTCACACACTACAGGCAATTTGGAAACACCAATTAGATCTTTGGACTGTGGGAGGAAACTTATCTTGCTTATTTGATTTTAAATAAAAGCCATAGCTTATTGTCCCCATTACGTTGGCCTGCACTGATCTGATTCCTAAAAGTTATTCTTTGTAAAAATGGACTAGTTATCATTTGATGTGACGTAGCAGGAAACTAAATCCAGCATGGCTGAGGATGAGGTCATGGGTTAACGGCAGTTACGCAGCAAGAAGAATGACTTTCCAGTTTAGCGCCCCTAGTGGCTGTAACAGCATAGACATTTCAAAATAAAGTCTGATTGGGTCGCACACTAGGGGTAAGAGAAGTCATAAGATTTGTTGAGATCTTGATTCACTCGTTTACAGAACTAGCAGTGAGCCAATTATCCGAAAAAACTAACAGAAATTATTTGTAGCTTTATATTTTGATATTATTCTAATTGCCACTAGAGGGCACTAAACTGGAACGTGATCAGAAAAGAAGCACTGATCCTGTATAAAGTGTCAATTAATTTATTAATTAAGATAATCTTGTCAGATGAGTAGCCAACTACTGTACATTTTAAGTGTGTGTGTGTGTGTGTGTGTGTGTGTGTGTGTGTCCTCTAGGCAGCTGCACATGGCGTGGAGAGATTGAGAGAGGAGGTCGAGGAGGCTGAGAAAGAGCAACACACGCTGCATCTTAGTGTCACACACACCAGGACACACACTGGGCTCCTTAGGTACACACCAAGTCCACACACACACACACCTTCAATGGATGATGCCATAGATCATTTACTATATGCTGCAAAATGCTGCAAAGAGCAGCAGAGTCTGTGGTGTTACTTTTGAAAGTGTGTGTGTGTGTTTATTTTAGAAGCGAGCTGCACAAACTCCAAGCTCAGCGGGACTCTTACATTCAGGAGGTCAAGGCTCTGCAGGAGAGCCAGGCTGCACTGCAGAGGCACATAACTAATGTTCACCAGGATTCCAGGGTAACAAACATACACACACACACACACACACACACACACACACACACACATCAGCTTCATTCACTGAGATTTTACTAAGAACATGGACTCTTATTAATCTTTTTCGTTCCTTCCATCTCTAGCATGTGCACTCCGGGTGTGCGTCCGCACTGGAGAGGGAGGAGATGGACCGGCTTCTGAACAACGCCAAATCCGAGCTGTTCTCCGAGCAGCGACGTTTCAGACACACACTGGACTCCATGCAAGATGTAAAAAATAAAATCAAATGAATAACACACACTCATAAACTCAGAGCAAGATTCTTGTCGTGTTCTTGACTTCCTTTCTGTTGTTTATTCACCTGATCTTCTTGCTCTCTTAGAGATTGGAGGAAGTGACCCAGGAGCTGGAGCAGAAGCAGGAAGAGAACAGGAAGCTCAGAGACAAATGCACTCAACTGAAGGAAAAGATGAGCACAACCACCAAAACAAGACAGGAGCTACAGGAGGTAGTAGGTTCCCTCCATTTCTCCGGCGTGCCCCTGTCTTGTATTTGGTTTGTCAGCTGTGTGTGTTTGTCTGTCTGTGTGTGTGTTTGTCAGTGTGTACGGAGAGAACGGGTGGAGCAGGAGGGTCGGATCGGGGCTCTGGAGAAGATCGTTTCGCAGAAGGAGCTGGTTCTCCTGGCCACGCAGCAGGAGAAGAGTCGCCTGGAGACGGAGATCAGGACAGTCCGAGAGGAGCACAGGGCGAAGCTGACGGCAGCGCTGGAGCACGCTCAGAAGCAAAAGGTGTTCACACTCACAGAGGGGATAATCTGGATTTGGATCTTGTGTCAAATGTACTTTAAATTATGTTTTAAAGAATGAGACTTTTTTTTTTTGCAAATACAGATATTCCCCAACTTACGAACAAGTTCCGCTTTGGGAGCATGTTCGTAAGTCGGATTTGTTCTTAAGTCCGATAAAGTGAGTTTTATACACCTTTGACACGAATATACAATGTAAAGCATACCAATCATACCAGAGACTGAATCTCTGTCCCCTTTTCCCCACACTGACATCATGTGGCCAGAAACCGTAACCGGTTGACATGACATGTTGACTATACGAGTGACGCACGCACACTGAGACCGAGCATGGGAGACGATTACCCACAATCCCGCTTGTTTATCAAGTAAAAATTTATTAAAATATTTATTACATTTATTAACACTCACAGACCAAATTACTTGCAGTCTAAGATTTTACTGTAGGCATTTTATACATTCACTCACTTACACACTGAAAACATTGTAATATTAATTGTAAATATTAATATCAGGTGTACTGCAGGGTGTATTTTTTGTTCGATACACGTGAGCTCCTTGCGCAAATTGTTCGCATTTACGAATGTTTGCAGAAACGCGGTCCGATCTGCTGAAATTTGTTCGTAAGTCGGGGACTACATGTATTTATTTCTCCACATGTCTTTTTCAGGAAGTGGAAGTGGAGCAGCTCAAGACTCAGATGACTCTCACCCAGGCGGAAGGGTTACAGCGGGTAATACCCATACACACACACACACACACACACGATGGTAGCCTCACTATTAACATCAAACTAATGCAGTGTGTGTGTGTGTGTGTGTGTGTACAGGTCCGTATTCAGGTGCACGAGTTAAAAGAGGCTTCACTCAGAGAGCAAGCTGTCACACACACACGCCACACCGAGTCCTTACATACCCGCATCCAGGTCAGAGGTCACCATCATACAGTACATACACACAATATAGAGCCCCTATTATACAATTATAGAACGCATTTATATAACGTACTGTATATTCTCTCTCTCTTTCTCTTATCTGTCTGTCCTTTTCTCTAATCTCTCTCGTCTCTGTCAGATGAAAGATGAAGAGGTGACCAGGTTACAGGAGTCTCTAAAGCAGCAGCAGGAGGAAATGAGAAGGAGAGAGGAGGAGCTGAGAGGAGAAACTCAGGAACAGGTTCTCCACAGTTGATTATTTTCCTAGAACAGCTTGATAACATCTATATATTATATCTATATAAGTGTTTTATTGGCTTCATACCACAGCAGTGTGTCTGCAAATATAGTTTTTACTACAGATACACCGACTGCAGTTTTCTCTGCCTGATATCGATTTGCGCTTTTTAATAATAATATATCCTTTAAAATGCAAGAGGCACAGATACGTGCCGGCAACACAGCACAGGTCAATGATGATTTATATATATATATATATGTGTGCTTATGTGGAAGTCTTGCCGGTGTGTGTTAATGGGGAAACTTCAGACTTCAGACTTTTCGGATATGTCAGGAAGAACAAAAGTTATTGTTACTTTTATAACGGGTAAATTTTTATCACTAACAGAATATGGGATGACATCGCAAAAATGTAGAACTTTCCAAATGAGAATATTATTATTATTAGAATTAGAATTTTGGTCACAGGAACAACCAAAAAACAACCATAAAAACATGTGATCATGTGTATCTGTGTTATTCTTTTGCCTCTGTGACACATTTTTACATTTTGTTTTTTGCTCAGTCATGTTTGTATAGTTGGTTAAAATTGTATAAAATTCTGTTCATCATATTGCCTACAGTAGGTTGTGCTGAAAAAAGGATAAATCACTTTGTTCTGCACAATTCTGAGCCCTGTATATGTTTATTAAAAAAACAGCAAAACAAAAAAATATTTGATGACATACAATTTTTTTTCCTAACGCTAATCAAAGCTTTAGTTATATGCAGAGGTGGGCGGGATGTCACGTATCTCTACTTTACTTGAGTAATTTTTTAAAAAGATACTTTTTACTTTTACCCCACTACATCATACAGCAAATACCTGTACTTCTACTTAACCATTTTTCTGCTGCGTTACCTAAACTCAGTGGTGTTTAGTATTTAAAGTGGGAATTTCCCTTGGGATGGATTGGCACCCTTTCCGGGGTGTACCCCACCTCGTGCCCTAAGTATCCTGGGATTCAGGATAAAGCGGGGAAAAAAAAGAGAATTCTGCCATCTGCTGACTATTATGTGTAACTGCATGACTTGCATTTCCTTCGCCTAATATCGCAACAGGTGTTTGAAGTGCAGCTCTTTGCAACAGTGTGTGTGTGTGTGTGTGTGTGTGTGTGTGTGTGCGCAGGTGAGGAGGGCAGTGGAACGAGAGCAGAGGAAGTGGGAGGAGCAGAGGGCGGAGTCTTTGCGAGAGCTGCAGGTCAGACTGGAGAAGCAGATGCAGGAGGTGGAGAGGAGAGGTGGAGCGGAGGTGGAGAGGGAGAAGAGGAGCGCGCTGGCTCTGCAGAATAAAGTGCTGGAGCTGCAGAAGGTGAGAACGAGGACACACACACACACACTCCGACCAAGATACAGACCCACTTTCCTTCTTCACTCCTAATTCAATTCTTTCTCACTCATTTTTCTCAGGCTTTTATACACACACTCTCTCTCTCACAGTTCAACTCACTTCTATTCTCTCTCTTTCTCAGACTGTGGAGGAGTTAGACAGTGCAGCGTCCAAGCAGACGGCCGTGATCAGAGCTCTGAGAGACGAGCACCAGACAGAGTTATATAAATTGCGCAGGCAGCTGCTGCAGGTGTGTGTAGGCCGTCAAGAGCAACAAACATCACGCTCCGAGTCTTTACACGCACACACCATCATCTCTCCTCCTTGTACTGCTGACAGGAGGCTGAAAGTGAAGCCGTGCGTCTGAGAGAGTGTGTGAAGCGGAGCGAGCAGGAGCTGCAGGCCATGAGAGCAGAGCTCGCAGAGAGTGAGCGTCTCCAGCAGGGGGCGGCGATGAAACACGAACAGCAGGACGCCAACTGGGCTCAGGATATACACACTGAGTGTGTGTGTCTGCACGAGCTGCTGGTTCAGAATGGCTGCAATGCGGACAACACACACCTCACACACAGGTACCTATAAGGCTTTCAGTCTTAAAGATTCTACAGTCGTGTCAAGGACAAGTCTTCAGGAAGGGAGAGTACGGTGTGTTCTGTAACTGTTTGACATTGGATGATAAAACCTTTCCTTTTGCCATTATTATGATAATAAATTATAATTTACATATAATAAATTATATGTTCCCAAATGACAACATATAAAAAATGTGCTCTGCTTTTAAAAATAAGTCGGATAAAAGAAAATAACCTAGAATTTAAATTCTATACTTTTAATAAATACACTGCCTGACCCAAAAAAAGTCGCCATTTCAGAAGGGGTCAAATCATTGGGCTGCATCAAGCAAAGAAAACAACTACGGAGATCTGAAATAACTGGAACTGGGTGAAGAACACTTCAAGCTTGTGGGAAAAAAGCATGACTGGAGATCACTTAAACACTTGGTGAAGTTGTATGGTAAAAAAAATCAACAGTGAAAACCAGAGCTACTGTATGTTTAATAGTGAAAGTACTGTAAGAGCATTTCCACACACATTCACACACACACACACACACACACACACACACACACACACACACACACACACACAATGTGATGAGAACTCACAGGATTATTGGGACTAAACAGCTATGTGTCCATAAGAAAATCACTAGTGAGACTCAACTGAAAAAAAAAATAGGCTTCAGTTTGCTATGGAGGATAAAGATTCAACTTTGGAGCGATGGAAAAATGTCACGTGATCTGATGAGTCCAGATTGATCTTATTCCAGAGCGATGGGCGTGTCAAGGTAAATAGGTAAGTGGGAAAGGGAACAGATTTATTATGTAAGGGTGTTCCATCCCCCATCCCACCCCCGCTGTTAAAAAAAAAAAAAACTCAGTAACTTTTACTCTGAGTAAATTTTTAATGAGCTACTTTTTACTTTTACTTGAGTAGAT
>JAQMYG010000014.1:21213378-21223856 GCA_030014215.1 Clariallabes teugelsi | reverse complement strand
CACTGTCGGCGTCACAACTTTGCAGATAGTTTATGTTCACATACAGCTACATGACACACTGCATGAAAGATCATATTAGAAAACGCATAATAGGGGCACTTTAAGATTGTTACTTTTAATGAAAAGAATACAGCAGCAGATAAAGGGAAAGAAATGCGTGTGAAAGAACAATCATATAAAATAGAACCAAGTCATGATATTATATCTAAAATAATGAATGACGGCATGCTGTGACGAAGCGAACTCGAGTTTTCAATAAGAGCCCGTCTACAGTGAATGTTTTTCAGGAATTCTCCAAATTATTGTTTGTTGCGTTTTAGATTCAATTAGAAACCATTCTTCAAGTTTTTTTAATATATATTTTAGTTTATTTAGAATTAAAAAGGACCTATTATACAATTTTTTTTACTTTTTAGTCATTTGTAGACATTCAGATTTGTCTCTAGTGTGTGTGTGTGTGTGTGTGTGTGTGTGTGTGTGTGTGTGTGCAAACTAAAAAGGCAAAGAAAAAACTATTCTCACAGGCTGGGGTTTAAAAAAGCTGTTTAGTTTTTGACCTCATTTGCACGACCGGTAAAAGTCTGGACTCTTCATCCCAGGTCTTTCCTGATTTTTATCAAAATACAGTATGCAATAATCTCTTACAAATATTCACAATTTGCAATCAATATGAAATATTTAGGGTTTACTTTGCTTACTGTTCTCTACTGAGTCAACATTAAGTTGTATGATAAGCTATTAAAGCTATGAAAAATGTGTTTAATGGTTGTCTATAAACTTTAGAGAATGTGTTTTAATACTGAACATTTCAGTTACAATGGTTCGACGTACAGTTTTTGTGTTACGCACTTATTAGAAGCCATTCTTTGAACTATGAATTTTGAGCTTTTCCCAGGTGATCTGTGATCTGATATTCTCTTGTGATAAGTAAGTTAAGTGTCCTGGACACGTTTGAGGGACTCTAGGCCAAGCTATGATGTTCAATGATGTTATACTGGGTTCAAAACAGGAAACGTTCGCACTCGAACAGGCGACACAAGCTGTGAGTTACAGAGTCGCGAAATATCCTAGCCAGTCGTGTTCTAATATTTAAGTGTCCTGATAATATAAAGAGTACGTATATTTACAAGAGGAGGAAGGGCTTGTGTCAGATTTGTGTTTTTATAAAGTCTGGGTTGAGTCACAGCCAATTCAGTTCAATTTTATTTATATAGTAATTTTATCCATGGACATCGTCTGTAGATACATTAAAAAGAAAATAAACGTATAAATGTTTACATCTGGATATTTGATTCTGTATGGGGGAAAATAACTTCAGCACTAATTTTAGTTGGCTTTAATTATTTTAGTTGACTTTTTTAAATTATTTGCGCAACAGAGCTCCAGTGAGATCACAAACGTCTCAGCGTCCTCCGCGTCCTCAGCTCACGTCCCAGACACCGCTATGAGCAGCCACGACCTGGACTCGTACAAACTACTTCGCCACTTCCAGAGCCGCATCCGGCTGCTTCAGGCGGACACACAGAGCCAGACACACACTTACACACTCAGCGCTGCGCGTCTACACCGGGACCGGGGGGACGGGGAACGGGAGTTGGCTGGATCCTATCTGGAGACAGTATGTGACATCACACAGGGCGTTGGAATGGACAAACAGTACCAAACCTCATCTATACTACTTGCTATAAATGATTTTAACTGTAATGATAGTTAATAATGCATTTTTGTTCCCTCTAGATTTCTCCAGCACGGGACAGCAGTGTGACTCGACAGCGCCCTGATTTAAAAACAGCCCTAAAACCTGACCTTTGACCACGTCCTTTTTTAAATTTATTTTTTTATAAAGTGTGATTCTGATAACATTATAAAAATAATGCGATTTTACACCTTTCTGTTTCTTCGTCCCAGAGCTGACGTCTTCAAGGAAAATTTCTCGTGCAGAAAATTCAATTCGTACAAGTGATGCACACATGAAATTCCAAGACCTACCCATAAGAATCGACTCTTTCAGCTTTTAAATGACTCGTTGCTAATTTTATCTTTTATCTTTTATCTATAATAATTGTCAAATCAATCAATAAGGTACTACATGAGCCATGAAAACATTATTATCAAATTATACTGCAACAGTAACAGCATTAAAATAAACGTCTCACGCGGCTTTCAGAGTTCATCGGAAAGATCAGATTCAAAGAGTCGACTCGATTCGATTGAAGTCTTTCTGATCGGAGACTTTAGCTTAACCGTATACGATAAGATGTCCGTTCACACGCGCGAAGCATTTAATCAGAGTAAAGTTTGTACAAAGTGGTTTTGGAAAAAAAATTAACAACATACAGAGTCAGCAAACAATACATTTATACACACTTTAGGAAAAGAAAAACTTAATAAATAAGTATTTTAATACTGAATTTATTTATGTAAGTTGTATATTGATATACTGTATATATGATTTTTTAAATTATAATAATATGACACTATTAATATTATATTAATATAATATACTGTACATCATACTGTTTTTCTTTTCATGAAGTGTGTGTACATTTCTTTTGGCTGACTCTGTATATGAAAAAATGTATATAATAATTATATTAAAATATATATATTTATTCAGTAGAAGAGCATGACCAAGATGAGAACAGATGGTGTCACTGGAATGATATTTGCATTTATTTAGAAGTTAAAGAGGACTTATTAATCAAATTGAACTTTTTAGTCATGTTTAGACATTCAGATGAGTCTCTAGTGTGTGTATGTGTGTGTGTGTGTGTGTGAAACAAACAACATTCCTTGCTTTTTGTCCTTTTTCCATTTTGTTTTTATTGGCTGGGGTTTAAACAAGCAGATTTTTTTTTTCTCCTAATCTGACCAGTCAAAAGTTTGAACAAACCTCCTAACTCCATGGCCTTCCCTGATTTTTATTTCTTACACAATAATCTCCTTTGAACAGTTGATATTGAGATGTATATCTGCTACTTCTGCTCTGTAAATCCTTCATAACGGCTCTAATCTGAGGTGCTGTTTGTTAATTGGTGATTTCTGAGGCTGGTAACTCGTAATGAACGTCTCCTCTGCAGCAGGTATAAGTTTTGGTCTTGATTTCCTGGGAAGGTCTTCATGAGAGACAGTTTCATCATCATGGTGCTTGATGGGTTTTGACAATACTGTTCTTGCAAGAACTGTTCCAGAAACAGCTGACCTTCATGTCCTAAAATAACAACTGACTCTTGTTGTTACTTAATTACCGAATGCCGGATGTGTTGTTCCATAGGAATCTTCAGTATTGTTCTAGACCTTTGACTGGTTTTGTAAGGAGAGCTCTTCCCCTGCATGTTTCTCTGAAGGGGCGTGGCTCAGGAGAAACTCATTTACATAGACACTGAAATGGCGCATTCGGAAGAGGAGTGAAATAAAGGGATAAAAAACAATGCGGCCTACTGTATGTTAACAAATAGTTAAAAAGTATTAAGGGACCTTTAAGCAGCAACACTAAGAAGTTTCTTAAACAGAAGAAGAGTGCAAGAGGACCTTTATAGCCGATCAAGAATCTTAAATTTCCCTCAACAAATGTGCAACTAGCATGCGCAGAAAGAATCTATTTATTCCAACAAAGAGGAGGAAACGACTAGATCAAATGCTTTCACGGCTGATATTCACCTATTGAGCGGATTATCAAAGGTTAATTCCGATCAGGTCGTATTGAAGTGGTTACACGATGCAGATTTATTCTGATTAAGGTGTAGCTTATGGGTATGAATCGTAAAATGGTTAGTTTAAAAAAAATCTTTAAGTCAGCCAAAAAAAATGTATACACACGTCACATAATATTAATAATATTCATCTTATCATAATATTATATATATATCAATATACTATACAGTACAACATAAAATCATCATAACATTTTCATATATATCAATATATAATGTACAGCAATAAATTTAGTATTAAAATATTTAGACAAGTTTTTCTTTTATTGAAATGTGTACACATTTTTTGGCCGACTCTGTGTGTGTGTGTGTGTGTGTGTGTGTGTGTGTGTGTGTGTGTAAAATTATAATGATAATTTTAATTTTGCATTACGTTTACATTTTTCCATCTATGTACTGTCTCTTACATCAATTGTTTATTGTTGATTATTTTACACATTGTTTGTTTAAAAAAAAAAAAAAAACACATTCACAACCTTAAGTACATCCTTTGTTTTATTGAAAAACAACAAACAAAACAAAAAAAAAAAACAGGTGTGACTTTACACATCTTTGTACATTCAAAAAAGCTGAAAAGCCAACAGAATCAAGAACAGAAAATATGCCCACATGACGCATTGTCTTTAGTCGGACGTATAACAGAACACTCCAGGTTTGTCGTGGTGATATTCCTCAGTATGAAATTCGATACTATATACTGCTGTATATATAATGATGGGAATTTCATGAGCGCAGAAACGACGTGAAAGTCACGACTTGCGTGCAGATGTGTGAGAAAGTGTATTAATCCACTGCCTTGTCGAGACATTGAATATTGGTGCTTTATTCTGTAATGAATTTTAAAGTCTAACTCCAGCTGTTGAATTCGATCTGTTCAACATTAACTTTTTTTTTTTTTTTAATTGCTTGCAAATTCTTCCAAGAAGTTTTAAATCTTTAGTTCAATCTTAAATCACAGAGTCGATGCGATCGTTACGGATGTTATAGCTAATAAATAAGCAGTTCGTTCACTGTGACTTGTTGCGCTTATGTGAACGAGGCTGACGCGATGATCATTTCTTCAAGAGATTAAGGAGCGATTTCAAAATTAGTAGTCTCCTGAGTATGGAGAATTAAAAAATAAATAAAAATAACGTGAAGGCTGTCCGTCGGGGGAACAAATCGATGTGAAAAGGCCCTGAACTTCAAAGGAAGGAGTCTCCAGTATCACCGCCTCATACCAACCTAGAGTAAAGCTGTAACTTTTTTTTTATAATAATAATAATAACACTAATAGTACAGCTGTTTTTTTCCTGAAAGTGGAAAAAAAAACGTGACAGTTAAACAAACGACTGTTTAAAAAGTAAATGAGAACATGAACACAATTTTCCACAAAATTAATTGTATCTATAAATGAATGGGAAAAAAAAGATGTCATTTTTTAAAAAATAAATCAGTATATATGAAGAACAAAACACTTCAGGATGTAAAAGGGGATCAACCCGCTGTTGTTGGTTAGTTTCCTGTTTCGGCAATGACACATGGCGTGAGAGCTGATTCACTTTTGTATGAGTCAAGCTTATTATTATTATTATTTTATTATTTTTTTTTATGAACAGTTGACAAGGAATTGGCGAGACTGGCGTCATGACGACCTGAAAGCGTGAATACTGGTTAATATCCTGCGTCACATAGAATCACTGGAAGGGTTGGCAATGAACAGCCATGATGTCACACGGTGCTGCATGTACATCGTACTGTATCTGCGTTACGTGTATGGTAGCTGCAAACCAAAGACAGGCCCAGTATATATGATGCATGAGACATGGTACCAAAAAAAGACAACCCTCGCGTTCCACCTCCGTAGTGCAAAACTAAGAGCTCGACTTGCTGGCGTTTTGGCAGAACCCTAAGCTCTCCGGTCGAACCTCTGGAGAGGAAGTCTATATACAGTCTATAGCTCCATGTCCTCCTCTGAGGAGCCGGAAACCGAGACGGAGGTGAAGCGGTGCTCATCCGGCGGGGCTTTGATGTTGACGGGTGTCTGGGTCGGGGTCTGTCTGGACACTGGCTGCTGTTTGCACTGCTGTCTCTGGAGAGAGTCCTTCAGCTGCTGAGTGAGCGGGTCCTCCAGGGGGCGCCACAGCACCAACTCCATACACGAACGGCTCCTGCACGGGGAGAGGGACGCATCAGACGTTTTTTAAAAAGTCGACATCAAACAAAGCAAAGTTTTGTTTTCTGTCTTTGATCTTGACTTACATGTTCCACATACTGTCACTACATGATTTAATTACCTATTATCTAGAAAATTCAGACTGTTTTGGGTTTTGTAGATTTAAGAAGTTTAAAAATATATATATCTTCTAAATCAAAGCCGGTGAGTTTATAGCTGCTAGAACACAAAGTAAGAACAGGAACTAACTTTTCTTATTTCTTTACAACATTAAACGTGAATATAAAATGGAAAAACCTTAAAGACGTCATTCTTTAGGCATTATTTAAAAAAAACATTTTTGGATGACGTCTCCAGTGTCAGCGTTTCATAACAGTAAGAGTTATAACTTCACATGTTCCAGTTTCTCGTTAACGTGACACTCTGAGAATTTTTTCCTTTGTTATCTAAAAAACAAAAACAACCAAAAAAAAAAAAAAAAGCACAAACAAAAACTGCAAAGAGAGAGTCCGGTTTGTAAGGCGTGTTTATAAGTTAGAACAGAACAGAAACTTCCTATTTTTTAAAGCATTAAAAGTAATTATAAATGGAAAAACCGGACATCATTCTTTAAATCATTATTAAATAAATCAATCAATAAATAAACAAATTCTGTGGTATAAGAATAATAACTACGTCAGGGTGGGTTAGCCCTTTCCGATGCTGATTAAAAACGATGATGTGAATTCCACATTATCTGGACACACACAACCTGCTCCAGATGAATCAGTGTGAATGTGTGAGATTTTGTCAGAAATCAGGACACCAAGTAATAATATTATCATAAAAAAAAAAAATATATATATATATATATATATATATATATATATAATTTTAATTTTTTTTAATTTAGGGTGCTGTGTATGATATGTTGTGTTCAGACACTCACACTGATTGTGCGACTGTGTGAGGGAGGATGTCGGCGATGCCGTGCTGTAGCCCCTCCCTCAGGCTCTCAGACAGCACGAGTACGGGTCTGCGCTGGACCGGCTCCACGTCCAGATCCTCATCGCTGTCATCCTCCAGAGTGATTCTGAACACACACACACACACACACACACGTGCGCGCATGCACACATGCACAAATACACACAAGCAGCATTGGTGTGAAACCCAGTCCTCAGCTAGTTTGTATGCATAAAGAAAAACAGAGCAACACGATTATTAAAACGTTATAAAAAGTCCTAACTTTTGTATTTGTGCCGATTCTCTGTTCGACAGATTTAGTTTTTTTTTATTTTTTTTTATCATTTTATCCATTCTTATTCCCTGACTGAGAACTGGTACTGAATTCTTCACTCCGCTCAGGTGTCTCATGTGTCTCACCTGTCCTCGATCTCCTGCAGCTTCCTCTGCGCCGCCTCCACCTCCATACAGGAGCCCTCTGTCTCCGCCCTGGTGGACGCAGGCAAAGCGCTCTGACTGTACTGTATCGTGCTGTTCGAGGACGACGAGATGGCTGGAGCAGAGCGCTGAACCGTCGGAGAAACTGTCGCACAGCCCGTCAACCACCCCGGGTCTGATCTGGAGCTTGTGTCCCCTAAGGGATCAGATTCGCTCTCGTCCATCATCTTCGGCCTTTTTGCGGCGCAGTCTCTAAACGAGGAGGAAAAACATTCAACATCAATAAAAAATAAATAAAACACAGACTGTAGTAGTAATAAGCTGGAGGACTTGAACTTTATTACTGAGTCAGTACAAAAATTTGAGAATATATAATAATATAAATATATAAAAAACTATTCATCTCACTCTTTATATACTACATGTGCTCGTGACTTTATTCGTGTGGAATTAAATTGCACACTCATAAGCGCGTTTTTAAAAATGTTCAGCGCCATATGGTGAATCCTGGAATGAACTACTATTTTTTACGTGTTCACTGTGAATTTGCGTGGAATGAAGGTGTAAGATCGTTTTATTAAGTAGATTTCAATCGCACGCTCAAACACGTATAAAAAATCTACAGCGCCATCTAATGGATTTTGAGATGATCGAATGATTTTTTTTCAATGATATAAGGGTGTTTTCCATATAAATTTCAAAGTAGCAATATCTTCTCTTCCTGTGGGCCGATTGCGATGAAACGAAAGCCTGTATGTTACCTCAGGCTCGGACAAATATACCTCTGGAAAAAAACATTACCATTCGTTCAGGAGTTTTTACATGATGTGTGCACAAACAAACAGACAGACAAAATTCAAAAAACCATCTTGATGTGTTCTATTACTCATCTTACGTCGCCATTAAAAAAAAATTCTTCAGTGTACAGACACGCCAACTCTTTTAATCTTTTCTTTGGAAGCATGCGTCATCTCTCAGATGTGTCCTTTTTTTTCCCTTCTTCTTTTTAACCTGTCCGCTTTACACGATTGCAGATGTTTTTATAGCTTAAACCCTAAAAACACTTTAACTTCATTTCAAACTCAACTTAATACATAAAAAAAAATTATGTGAGGGTAAAACCCGTATATTGTACAGTACTGTACTGCTGTGTTACCCCCCTCTATATGTACTGTGCACAAGTGTGTTGTCTTTGGTATCAGTACTGTAGGGTAAATACGGTAATAATTCACCATCACAAGCCGGGTTTTTCCTCTACAGTTGCTTTGTGTTCTCTCTACAGTACTAAAAAATGTATCAGTATTATTTCTTATATGTAAATTTTGTTGAATTTATAATCATATTTATGTTACAAAATCAGTAAATTATATTGTTAATAGTTTAGACGCATGAAAAATTTTATATATTGTCATGAAAAAAAGAAAAAAAAATTGAGGAAGTATTTGTGGTTTCTGTGAAATAGTGCGGGTTTCCACAAACAATATTTAGGTAGGTTTTGAAGAAAAAAATTCGCAAACTCTGAACCGTGTCTTTGTGCGGGGGTTGACTGTACAAGTGTCTATTGTGTTACTACCCTTGCTAGTGTATGTTTGAAATTTCCTTCAATATTACTAAAATTAATAAGAAAGTATCTATCTATAACCATTTCTCATATTCAAACAACAATACTCCAACTAATTAGCACGTCATACAGTATAACCGCCCACTTTTCAGACCAACATGCACAAAAAAAAAATCGATATCACTTTTAAAGCAGTATATCGCTGCTTACTATTTGTACACAGACATTGGCTAGATATCATAAATAAATATCATGTAAATCCGAGGAAATTGTGACATATGATTTGGACGTGGCCGTGCGTCCATCGAGTTTAGTGGTGATATCGCTGCTCATGAAATGTCTCCTGTATAATCAGAAATCAGTAACAGTTTGATCAGGATTAACTGTAACATTCAATTCAGTTTTATTTATATAGCGCTTTTTACAATGATTACTATCGCAAAACAGCTTTACGAGCTGTGAGAATGAAATGTGTGAATCAAAATGATCGGTGTCCCTGATGAACAAGGGACACAGGAGACACCCTGAGATTCATCAATAAAGTCAGAATTAAAAGAGTAGTAGAGCTCTGTGATGTCACTTCCGAGCTCAGACATGTTTATGCCAGAGAATTTACTAACTTTGCAGATACAGAATATGTCGTTTTGTCAAACATGATTTTTCCAACTTGCAGTTTATACAGATTTACACAGACTTTGATACGTTCACAGTAAATTGATCACAGATGTTGTTTATTTTGCTCAACAGTGTGTAGTTAATAGGCAATATTTAAAATAAAACAAACCAGGAAGTAAGTGTTCGATGCATTACAGTACTGTGTATTAACAAGTGCCCTAACAAACAAGAAGGAAGCTGATGGATTTTGTGTTTCCTTATAAAACTACA
Source organism: Clariallabes teugelsi (assembly GCA_030014215.1). Taxonomy (NCBI): domain Eukaryota; kingdom Metazoa; phylum Chordata; class Actinopteri; order Siluriformes; family Clariidae; genus Clariallabes; species Clariallabes teugelsi. The sequence goes on along the minus strand of JAQMYG010000014.1, from coordinate 21,214,159 downwards.
CAAAACTGTACGACTAAGTCGTACTCAAAGCATCGTCACACCAAATACTCACTTTGTTTAATGACTCAAACTACTCCAGATATGCCGCGCGCCATAATAAATTAACACCATATCGCAGCGGATTGTGACAAAAATTAAGACATGTTTTACTAGTTTTTATTTTTTTTAAATCACATTTGAGTCTCGTCTTTTTTTGGCAGCGATATCGCATGCTGATTCCGTTACCGTCACAATATTTTTTGTCATTATTTTAGCACTACTGTGCGGACATAAAACCCCGCGGACAATGCCTGTGTGACCAATCAGAGCGCAGCACGGTGCCATTTCCCAAAGAACAAGACGCACAGGGAATACATACTCGTCGTCTGTCCTTCTCCTGTGCTTCCTCAGACTTCTCCTCTCGCAGCTACTGAAACAAAAAATAAAAACTGAATATTCATTAAACGTTCATACAAACAACAGCTTAGAAAGATATATAAAGAATCTGCTTCTGGGCTCAGAGAAGAGAGTAATGTCTTCTGTGTGTCTTCAAGGGGCACATACTGTGTGTAGGAGATTGTATAAACAGATCATCCTCTACTTACGAGCGAGGTACCTTCCAGGAACTTGTTCGTAAGTCGGATTTGTTCTTAAGTCCAACAAAGTGAGTCTTATACACCTTAGACACGTATATACAATGTAAAGCATACCAATCCGCTAGACTAAAGCCCAATCCCAATTCTATTTTCTACCCCTTCCCCTACCCCTCGCCCCTTCCCCTTGTCCCTTGAAACGAAGTGGA
>JAQMYG010000014.1:21199730-21213278 GCA_030014215.1 Clariallabes teugelsi | reverse complement strand
ATATATTGTCATAGAATAAACTACCCGCCAAAGTGGCTAGTGAGACTAAAGTTATTACCCGCCACAGCCGAATTGTATCTCTGTCATTTGGCGGGATGTCAAACCCTGATATATATATATATATATATATATATATATATATATATAGCGTGCGCCTTAATTTTTATCGCTCCTCGCTCACTCCGTAGGCTCCCTATGTAGACCCTTCTGCAGGTTTGAAAAGGGGAGGAGGCCGCCAGGTCGGGCCAGCAGGCAGGCGATAATTAACATTAATGGACCTCGGGCTTTCTCAGCATTATGAAAGGGAAGTGCGGAGTCGCGCGGTGGAGTTTTAATGAGTGGCACACGAGCGGGCCGATGTTACATGCGCCAGAGACTTTGAAGAGAAGCCTGGAAAGCCGCCCTTTGATCTTCGCGAGAGGACAGCGTGGGAAAGAGCTGCACAAACTCCCGCGGCACCTTCAGTCCTGTGCCGAGCCCGCCTTTGCATCTCCGTCGTCAAAGAGGAAAAGGCCGCTAGGAGGACTGCGTTAATGCCCCTGATCCCCGTCGGGAAAGCCGCTCAGGTGACGGACGTCCAGGAGAGACTCCCGCCTATGGCCGCACCCAGAGAGAGCTGGGAGGGGCCGGTCTTGGCTCGTGTTCCGCGGGAGAGGTCGTCGTCATGGGAGCGTGCAGGAGTGCTACCTCCGCATGGTCCATCCTGCCACCTTGCCCGCCTTTCCCCAGCCGTGTGACCACATGCCAGCTGGGCACTGTCAACGGACATGAACATGCACACCTTCACTCTCTTTCCTTCCCCCTTTCCCTTCCTCCCTCCTTTAACCCTTTCCTTCCCCATTTATTCCAAATAAATTTAACCTTTTCCCATAAGACCTTGCCTCGTGTCATGTCTTTTGTTCAGATCAGTTTCTGTTTATAGGAAAACATAAAAATATTAAACATGGAACAAAGAAAAATGTAAAAATTAGGTTCTGTTTAAAAAAAAAATTAATTATGTATTATTTTCAACAACACATTAGGTGCGTGCTGTGAGTATGTAATTATGTACAAAGCCTGGAGTAACGACTCAGACCCGCATCTCTGACACTCACGAGTTGGTCATGGAGCTTCCCGGCAGGTGGAGCGAGCCGCCGGTTTGTCCCTTTGAGACGCTCATATCAGGAACGGTGAAGTGTGGAAAGGAAGTGTACATGGAAGGAAAGTACCTCAGATCCCCGCTCCCAGGACTGGCACTCTGCATTCTGTCTGTCTGTTTGCCTGTAAACAATAACAACAACAATAATCAATAAAGCTCAATAATGAATCACAAAACTGGGCAGTAGGAGGATCCATTATATTTATAAAGTGATAAATCATGACACAATACACCTTTCCAAGACACTACAAGTATCTGAATTAATGAACTACATAATTGCGTTAGAATAAAATAATATCTTCTTACTGGTATTTTATTTTTAAATGTAATAGAATAATATTTAAGTGTAGCAAGATAAGTACCTTGAGCTTGTCCTGGCTAATAATGCTACCTCTACAGTACATAAACCTTTTTAAGTTTTGGAGGCGGAGCTTTGTGTTCATGAGTTTAAATGTGGGCGGAGTCGATGAGAGAAGGAAAAAAAAATATATGTATAGATCTTATTCATGTCCATACCAAAAACCATAACACATTGTCTGAACCTTCCTTACCTAATGCACCGTTCAAGTCAAACTGGGACTAAAAAATCGTAAAAAAACGATTAACATTTATAGAACAATTCAAGCACAGTATTTGAATGTATTTATATAAACAAAAAGAAGGTTTCATTTGTAGATCGGTCAGAACTCGCTCTTTCAATGATATGCGTCAAACTGTGCGCGTCTTAAATCGTCACTGGACATTTAATTTAATGATACTTGTATCTCTGTCTGAAGTTTAATCTGCACCATGAGTGAAATCAAAATGTTGAGAAAAAGTGATGTTATGTTACGTGGCTGATTTAATAGTCTACTTTAAAATACGCTACTAATGCGCTACTTGCTCAATTAAAACAAACACCTGCACCGATAGATATTAATTAGAAAAGCTGAACTGAAGATTTTTACTGAGATTAGTTCATATTTTCACTTTGGCTGAAATAACAACGCTGAAATGGTATAAGTGAATTTTAACCCGCTGGAGTCGTTTTAAGACAAAACTTCAGACAATCTTATCCGAATCTACTTTTTTCCCCGATTTCTCATCTGTGATTCACTCTCCGATTATCGAACAGGGAGTGATGACGAAAGAAGGACAACTTAGTGTAAACAAGGCGTAAGATGCTCAAACTTACAAAATTTTACTTCTTTGTATCGATAAGTTAGACAGAGAGTTCTGCCAAACAGAAAGACAGACAGGCAGATTTAAAGCTTATTTCAGCTTTAACCTTTTACTCATACTGTACATATCGCGTGAGTTTAAGTATCGTGATGTTTAACGATATTTCGATATGCACTCAGCTGTGAGAATGAGCAAGCAGCAAAAAGACAGCCGTAAGAGTCATTTATTAATGAAAAATGCACTTTATTGCAGATATCTCAGCTAATAATGCATTTAATAAACATGATGAATTATTATTTCAGCCAAATTATGACTATTACTCCAGATTTGTAGCTGAAGTGGTGATAATAATACTCTGCAGCGCCTCACATCGCCTCACAAATACTGTGTTTTAACTCGAAAACTTCCTGTAATTTGACAAATAATCATAATGCCGTAAAAAAACTATAGTATCTAAGTCATTAATCCGAGCTATAAACTCCTACCTGAGTGAAATTCCACAGAGACGACGCCGAAGCTAACTACTTAGCCACTACGTTCAAAACACTCACAGGCGTCTGCGCGTGAACACCAGAGAGCACGCGATAACATCCTGGAACGCGCGCGACCTCGTGGGATTTGTGGTCATAGTGACGGTGAATGACGTTTTGTAGTCCACTTCCGGGTTTCGGCGAACATGAGAAAACATCTACAATTCAAACACAGGAATATTATGTGTTTTTATTATTATTATTATTATTATTATTATTAGAAGTGGTGATCCTTACTGCGATAAGATTGTATTTTATTTACGTTTAAATGTATTTTAAGCTTGTTATATGACAAGTTTTGTTAGTTTGTTAGTTTTTGTTTGTTTGTAACCGCAATCCTGCACAACTTAGGCATGAAGATTTGAAAGTGCAGCAAGAAATAACCAAACAGTAAAGGAGCACCACGGGTTAAAACTAAAAGTTAATACCACAGAAGAAAAACAAATGTAATAAAATTATAATACATGTATCATAATTATGACTATTATTAATTAATTAATTAATTGATTGATTAATTAATCTACTATATTTCTTATCCTGGGTCGCGGGGGGCCTGGAGCCTATCACAGGAGATTTAGGTCACAAGGGGGGTACACCCTGAACAGGGTATTTAATCCATCACAGGGCACACACACACACACACACACACACACTACGGGCAATTTGGGAAGGCCCGTTAGACTAATCTGCATTTCTTTATACTGTGGAAGGAACCCAGAGAACCCGGAGGAAACCCACTAAGCACATGCAACATGCAAACTCCATGCACAATCGAACCCGTTACCCGGACCCTGGTTAGCGACAGTGCTAACCACAAACTGAATAAAAACAAGAATTTGATTAAAATGTATAACTAAAATATAGTTGCAATTCCACTGTCAGGAGCAGAGTTACTGAAAGAACGACTAGTGTCAATGCCCTTTTTAAATCTCAAAGAAATGGCGGATTTCACTGGATAATATGCACCGGACATGCACACACTATAAAAAAAAAAATAGAACATTTATTTAAACTTCATCTTCAAAAGAATTCTCCATTGTGTTCGATGCCTTTTCCTCAGGTGTGGTTACACTATTGAGAAGGTTTTCTGTTTCAGACATTCATCACAGCAGAAAAAAAATGTAGGCAAATATATTTTTAGGTGCTTATAAAAATGTTTTAATTACCAAGAAATCTCATTTACGTTATTGTCTGCAAATTATCCTGTAAGATCCTTTATATCTGTTTGAGATTTGAAAAAGGGCATGGACACCAGCTGCTCTTACTGTAACTTTGCTTATGAAACCATTGTGCATGTGTTTTAGACATCTGATTGTACAGAATCATTTTGGGATATTCTTGTTTTTTTCCAGAAGCTTGTTTCCTGAGTTTAGTTTTTCTACAAGGTGGAGGAGGAGGATACATATTTTATAATAAATTTAATATTTATACTTGCTTTATACTTTATACTTTTTTAATTTATAAAAGTAAATTTAATAATATATTCCTCTTTCTTATATTCAAAAATGACATTGTAAGATATTTAAAAAGTATTAAGTTTTCAAAAAAGCAAAAAACTGGGGTAAAATATGTTTTTTTTTTTTGTTGTATTCTGGTGCTCCTTCACATTTCTTTTTCTAAGGTGTTATTTTAAATCTTCTATTTAAATCTATTTATTTTTAATCTTCTGTTTGTTTATATGTTATTGTTTTCAGCAATATAGCTGAGGTTTGTACTTCACTTCCGGGTAAGACTTAAACAAATCCAGTATTAAACCACACAAAAGTATGATATATTAATTTATTTATGATTATTCTGATGTTTAACAACAAGCATAGCATTAAAGGGAAAACCCCGTTAATAAAGAGCGCTTATCTGCACTTCCGGTAACATAAACCCCGCCCCCTTGTTTTGATACTTTGTAACATGCTGAACTTCAAAGTTCAGTCTGAAGCAGTAAATCACTCAGAGTTACTGCGTCCATTCACAGCATTTCATCCCTGACAGCTCGGTGAGTTTGACGGATAAGGTGTGTGTGTGTGTGTGTGTGTGATTTCCTGGCTGCAGTAAATAAAGTATGTTGTGTGTTTATTTTGTAGCTGAACACAGATGAAGATGATTCTCTGCTTTATAGCTGCTCTGATGATTACTCTGACTGCAGCAGATACATCATGTGGTAATGATCATCATCATCATCATCATCATCATCATCATCTCTCTCTCTCTCTCTCTCTCTCTCTCTCTCTCAATACTTATAACTTATAGTTCAAAGCATGTTATGTTCCAGCATGTTGTTAAAGCTATCTAATAATTATACAATAACTATAATATAACTCTATTCATAACAATAACTATATAACTAAAATGATATATTATTATATAACTAAAAAAGCAACTGAAAATAAGTTAATATAATTTAACTATATTAACTATAATATTACTATAACTATATTAATAACGAATATAACTTTATTAAAAACTATAACTATATTAATAACTAATATAACTTTATTAAAAATTATAACTATATTAATAACAATAACTACATAAATAACTATAATATAACTCTATAAATAACAATAATAAAATATAATATAACTATAATATAAAATAATTATATAAAATATAATATAATGTAAAATATAAAATATATTTATTTATTATTAAAATAATTATATTTTATATTTTTTTATATAAAAATATAAAATAACTATAATATAACTACACTAATTAGTGTAATATTAGCCAACAGGAAAAGTTTGCTTCTGTAACACTAATTTAGATGTGAAAATGAAACTCATTTTATGCTCCATATTTGCTTAATTCACCAGGTAATATTTAAGCAGTTGGAATATATTCATTAACAAAATGAAACAGATTATTATAACAGAATTATTATTATTATTATTATTATTATTATTATTATTATTATTATAATACAAATCATTTTACAAAATATTATACAAAAACATTGAAAAAGCAACAAAAATTACATAAATAAATTACTACTCTAACAACTACTATGACTACTACTACTACTACTACTAATAATAATAATTATTATTTATTTATTTTATTTTTTTATGTTGCTTTGTTGCTTGACATCACAAGATAAATAAATAAATAGACAGATAGATTTACTGATCACGAAGGAAATTACGGATACCCAGCAGCAATAGAGACAGTAACACAAAGACAGGTTGTAGATGTGATGGCACCCTCTATATCATACATATAGTCAGTAGGCATTAGGGGTAATGTGAGACCCAAAAGTTACTAGTGCAATGCTACTGTAAGAACAAAAGCTACAAGATATAGCAGAAGCATATAAATAAAGCATAGTATTCATAGTCACAGTAATAATAATTAAAAGAAAAAAGGCAAAAATTAATAATACTAATAAGTGAAATGAAATGCAGTGCAACACTGATGTGCAGTTGTATGTGACAGCGACAACAGTGCAAGTAGTAGTAATTGAAAGTACCACTGACTGAGTCTGTGCGTAATGTAAATAGAAAGTAAAGATTTTAGATAAAACTACTTTTTTAAAAAACATTTTCACTAAACGTCGTACACGCATGCATGTTTTTAAAATTATATTTATTTATAAATTATTTATTTTAAGATTTTGCTGCAAAGTAGCCACAAAATACTGAAGTTGAGGTAAATAAAAAAAATTTAAATCCCTATTTTATTGTTATTTGTTTATTAATTAGGTAATACATTTTTATCAAATGTTATAATTACAAAATTTAATATATTACTAAAATGTTGGTTGGTTAAATAAGGGTTAAGATGTATAAGGAACGGGAACATTAGTGGAAAAAAGGAAAAGAATGTTGGAAAAATATTGGAAAATAAAGTTTATTAAATTATCAATTTCTTGTTCTGTTCCTTCTGGTGGTCCCACATAGTCCAGTGTTCATGGGAAAGTTCAGAATTTCATCATCGTGGACATTTGTCTATGTACTTTGCTCTCTGAGTTTATTTAGCAGTGTTTGTAGAGACAGCCACATGTTACAGAGAGAGAGGAGATATACTGTACACAGACATGTGGAGGGTCATGAACCTTTTGGCATTCATCAAGTTTTTTTCCGTTATGCATGAGCTTCGGGAAAGTTCCTTACTGTATTTCAAAATCCTGACACACAAGTGTCAAATGTTTTTCAGCGCAGTATGTCCTGTGCTGCGCATCTGTCAAAACACTCACTCTCTCACTCGCTCACCGTCTATACCGCTTCATCCTGTATACAGGGCAGGGTTGCAGGGAGACGTAGGGCATGAGGCAGGGTACTCCCTGGACGGGGTGCCAGTCCAGTCCATCGCAGGGCATGCATACATACACACGCGCACACATGCAAATTAGCCTAATCTGCATGTCTTTGAACTGTGGGAGGAAACCATTGTACACGGAGGAAACCCACCAAGCATGGGGAGAACATGCAAACTCCATGCACACAGACCCCGAGGTGAGAATCAAACCCGGATCCTGGAGCTACGAGGCGACAGTGCTACTGTGCCGCCTTTGTCAAAACACATCTGATAAAAATAATAAGAGAGGGGAAAATGTGTGTGCATGAATGAGTGCACAAAGTAGGGCTTTTAAAAAATCTATAGTTTCCAATAATGTTACACATTTGGAACAGGAATATTAGTGGGAAAAAAGGAAAAAAATATTGGAAAATAAACTTTATTAAATCATTCATTTAGGCTGCAGATTTACTTTTATTTGTCTGTTCCTCCTGGTTGTCTCACATAGTCCAGGGAAAGTTCAAAATTACATCATCGTGGACATTTTTCTATGTACTTTGCTTTTTGAGTTTATTTAGCAGTGTTTGTTGAGACAGCCACATGTTACAGAGAGAGAGATACTGTACAGAGACTTGTGGAGGGTCATGAACCGCTTGGTATTTATCCACTTTTTTTCCTGATGCATGAGCTTCGAGGAGGTTTCTTACTGTACTGCAAAATCCTGATACAAAACATGAGTGCACAAAGTAGGGCTTTTGAAATCATTTCCAGTTATCTTTCAAATTTAAATTAAATCTAAATTAAAACTAACAGCATTGTTTTTGAAACTGAGAGGAAATGAAAGGAAGGAAGTCATGATAAAAATAAAATTAAATACTATACTATAACACTATTGTTAAGACTACTACTACTTAAAATAATAATAATAATATTAATAAAAATAATAATAATAATACTGACCAGTGCAGTTACAGAAACACCACCGCATTTTAAATGTCTTTTAACCTAAAATGAGACAATTAGAATTACAGATTTAAAACATTCTTATTAAAGGATATAAGGTACACTGGGTTTCTCAAGTGACAAACCCGTAAAGAAAAATAGCTTGTTGGATTTGAGAATTAATTTTTTAAATTATTTATTCTTCATATTATTTTAAATGATTTTTTTTGTTGTTTTTATTGTATGTTTGCACACTCTCCTCGCAGACTCGGATCACGAAGCTCTCCTGCTTCAGCTGAATCAGGATCTGCTGCGCGCCACTGAAAACCAGGAGTCGCTTCCCAACCCGAGCATACACATCGCCCTGCGTCTCTCCACTCGGCACAACCTGCTCAAAGAGACGCAGTACCTCAACCGGCTTAAGACCAAGTTCTTTGAGGACATTGAGAGGTGTTCTTTTATTTCTGGTGCAGAACAACGATAGTTAGATCGTGATTTCGTCTCTCCATTTCAGTCCCAGTACCTGAGCAGTTTCAGATGCATGTTTTTTGTTTGTTAAGCCACACAGTGACCTATGAATCATTCAAGCATAAAACACCATCTAACTTAAGGCATGAATCAGTGAGAAACAGGTGCAGATAATGACAGATTAGTACACTGGTGAACAGACGAGCGGGGAAATGAGGTCGCTGCTGAGGTGTTACATAAACAACCAATTTTTTAATTGTATCTTTAGGCATTTTGCAGCCTGTCACAGTAAAATAATTGTTCCATCATATTAATTTAATGTAATATGAAGAAATGAGGTGGGTTCAGACTTTTGCATGTTCAGTATTAAACATGTATAACATGAATTTAGTATTAAATTCAGTATTAAAGCTAGCTTATTTCATCACCATACCTGATATCCTAACATCCTCATCCTTACATAGCACTAAATATCACTTGTTATATTTTATCTCTCTTCACGTCAGAACTCTAAACAAGAATGAGCCTGTGGTGGGCCGCCTCGCTCTCTACGTGATGGCGTTAAAATCTTCTTGCGATGACCTACACAATGCATCACTGACGGTGGGTGGAAAGAGCCAACCTTTGCTCACACATTTGAAGAAACAGCTGGAGCTGGAAAAGGAACACATTGCATGTGAGTTGATTCTCTTGTTTTTTCTGTTTTTACTTCTTCTTGTGTCAGGCGTACAGTATGTATACTGACTATAGACAATAAAAAGGATTACAGGGTTTATAAGGGTATATAAATAAAAATAGGAATGCCTTCGCCGGGTATCACAAATAAAATGAGAAATTGAACCATGGAGCATGGGCAGCAGCTTCTACACATTATGTAGCCCACACCACGGTTTGACTGAACTGAACCCTGGAGATCCCTGAGCTCAAACTGCTCAAACAACTGTTACGTAGGTCTTAGTAAATACAGGGTTTAAAGTCCTATTAGTAGCTCTGCTGTACCTGATAAACTCCACAATTTGACCTGCGAAGTGAGTACATGAGGTACCGTTTGTAATCTTGTGAACTGTTTGTGTGTTTGTACTTTCCCCTCAGCCGGAAATCGTCCCCTGACCAACTACTACCAGTACTCTCTGGGAATTCTGGCTCTGTGTTCAAGCGGAGTGAGAGTGAACCCTCATGTCAGCCACAAGCTCATCCACGCCGCCCTGAACAGCCTTTTCATACACGGTGACTCCGAAAGTGTGGGTGAGTTCACCCACATTTTTTTAATCACTGTATACACATTTCGTTTAGATTCTTTATTTGGAGGGTTGACTCGAAAAGAAAAATTTACTATACAGGCTTTGAATGTGCTGCTCTCTCTCACCCTTCCCAGACACGGGTGCGATGGCAGGCATGGCCCTGCAGTGTCTCAAAGAAGCTGACGCAGTTCAAGCGAAGGAGGAGCTGGACAAGTCCCTGGAAAAGATCAAACAGAAGCTTCTAAACTCTCAGAGAGATGATGGCCACCTGGGCAATGAGTTCAGCACTGGCCTGGCTGTGCAGGTGAGACTCATGGTGATCCAAATAGATCAGACTTCTGCAAAGTGCCCATCTGGGGGCTGGCGGTTTCAAGAACAGGAATCAAAAATATGCAAATCTCAATGAAGGTGGTGTTTCCACTAACGAAGGTGTGGCCTCTGTGCATGTCTGTTCCACTAACGAAGGTGTGGCCTCTGTGTCTGATAGTCACACTAATGGAGGTGTGACTTCTTTGTATGTCAGATCCACTAATGGAGGTGTGGCTTCTCTGTATATCAGTCCCATTAATAGTGGTGTGGCCTCAGTGTCTGATTTTCCAACTGTAGGAAACGTAGCTTTGTTGCATTTTAGTCCCACCAGTGGAGGTGCGGCCTCTGTGTTTGATACGCTAGCTGTAGGAGGTGTGGTCTCTGAGTCTGATGGTCCTGCTTTAGGAGGTGTGGCCTCTGTGTCTTGAAGTCACTCTTTAGGAGGTATGGCCTCTTTGTCTGATAGTCCTGCTGTAGGAGGTGTGGCCTCTTTGTCTGATAGTCCTGCTGTAGGAGGTGTGGCCTCTTTGTCTGATAGTCCTGCTTTAGGAGGTGTGGCCTCTTTGTCTGATAGTCCTGCTGTAGGAGGTGTGGCCTCTTTGTCTAATAGTTTAGCTGTTGGAGGTTTGGCCTCTGTGTCTGATAGTCCTGCTGTAGGAGGTGTGGCCTCTGTGTCTGATAGTCCTGCTGTAGGAGGTGTGAGCGCTAAAAGTGTGAGTGCTGAAAGTATCTGTCCTAGAGAAGGAGGCATGACTTTCAGTCCCAGTAAGGGAAGTGTGGAAGTGTCCACCCATTTCCAGTTCAACTCAGAACTCTTAGTCTAACCTCACAATTGTCTCTTTTTCTTATGACTTTCTCGACGTTCAGCAACATGGTTGCACACAACTTAAGCTTTAAACCTAGTAGTGCTTCCTACCTTCACGAATACCAACATATACACTTGTTAAATCACTGTTTTGATAAAGTAACTGTCTATGTATACTGTAAATAACAAATCACTCATCACTTTGTTGCTATCAAACATGGAGGCATCCCTGTTACGTCCCGCATGAACACACAGAGCATTAAAGAGTGAACTGCAGATTATATGTTAGTTCCAGAGTTTGTAGTGAAGAAGTATGAAGTGCAGGTCTAATGTGATAAGACAACCAAGAACTTTGAGTGAAGGTAAGCCACAGAGAAGTCATTATCACTATTTGTCTGTTTCAGGCATTGCTGGCGATGGGCAATAAAGTAGACGAGTGCGATAAATCAATGAAGGCTTTGTGGTCTGATGCCAGAAACGGTTCCTACCACAACCCCATGGCAATCTCTCAGACCTTGCCCGCTCTCCAGCAACGCTCGTATCTCAACCTGAAGAACAAGTTATGTCTCAATGAGGATGGTTCGTACAGCAAATACACTCAGTTACACTAGTAGGAACATATCACCAAGTAAAAGCAGAAACATTAGAGATAAAATGTTTCAGTATGTTATCATTTGGCATTTTTTCTCTACAGTTGTACAATTGTTTAAAAAAACTATCTACTTTGTACCAAACAAAACTCTTGGCTCGTGACGATATTCTAAAATGTCCACAACGTAGTGTTGAACTTTGCTGATGCTATTTCTTTCTTTTTCTTGCACAGACACTCTCACTCTGGGTCCTACTCCAGTTGTCCTGCCTGGCCAGACAGTTACTGTGCAGGTGGAGATCGAGGTCATAAAAGCAGACGGCTCGTCCTCAAGTTTTCAGATCAGAGTTCCCATCGGCACCTCGCTGCTCGAGACTATGACACTGCTTCAGCAAAAGCGGAACGACTTCAAGTCAGTCTTGTTTATTCAACCACAAAGGAACAAAAATGCTCAAAAATTCTAATTGCAGTAACAGCAGAACCGGTACAGTTGATGAAAATGATCACAAGTAAAAAAAAAAATAATAAAAAAAGGACATTTAGGAATATTATTTCATGTTCAACAAATTCAACAAAAGCTAAAAAAAAAAATGGTGCTCACTATTCAAAAAGAAAGGAAAACAGGAACAACTCAAATCACTCACTCACTCATCGTCTATACCGCTTTAGGGTCGCGGGTGGCCTGGAGCCTATCCCAGGAGACTTAGGGCATATGGTGCGGTATATCCTGGATTTTTCAATCCAACGCAGGGCACGCAAATATACACAAACACACTCACACACACACACACACATTATGGGCAATTTGGGACGGTCAATTAACCAAATCGGCATGTCTTTGGACTGTGGGAGGTAACCGACCAAGCTTGGGGTGAACATGCAAACTCTATGTGCTCAGGCCTGAAGTGGGATTCGAGCCCTGACCCTGTAGGTGCAATGCGACAGCGCTAACTTCTAAGCTACCGTTCTGCTTATAAAGGAAAAACATCAACAATATTTCCTATTACAGGAAAAAATCGAGGGAAAAACTATTTTTTTTAAAAAGTGATACAAGTGAGGATCACAGTTTACAGCTGTGTTATACAGCAGCGTCAACGTGAAGTGAAATGGAATGAGAGACGTGGTGTATGATAGTAGCCAAGGGATGAGTGTGAGAAATAGGACGAATTGCAAGTGCACAGTGTACTAACACAGTGCTGTAATTGTACAGTGAGTATTACATGTGAAAATTGATTGAATTGATTTAAAATTCAAGTATTTAACATTTTGCAAAAGATCAAGTTTAGTTTTTAGAGAGAAGAGATGTGTAATTTATTGGCGACTGGAAGATGGGATAAAGACTCTAATCATCTAATCTATTTCCACCCCGGACACTTTGTTAACTTTGAATTATCTATGAATTTAACTCCCTGAACAAGGATTTAGAGTTTAGTCACAGAAGCTGCAAGTTTCAGCTGATATTTCGCTTACAGTGGTTGATTCACTGATATGATCATCTGTGTTGAGGCCATTTTGTGTGTTTGTTATGTTTGGTAGGTGGTTCGTGCTTTTTGGTTTTACATAATGTGTGTTCTTTTCTGCTGTAGGTTTAAGACGGAGGACAGTCTGTGGGGGCCGTTCCTTAGTGTACTGAACGGAGAACAGGCACGACAGAGCGATCGGAGATACTGGCACATTGCCTCAGATGGGAAATCACTGAGTCAGGGTAAGACACACACACACACACACACACACACACACACACACACACATACATAGAGTTCTTTTGTCTTACTATCTCCATGAGTAAATAAGTGAGTAAATAAAATTTGTGGGTTTTTTTTCTTCACGGTCTCATGTTATTTACGGTGTCATTTGGACAATATAGCAAGCAGCATTTTCCTGAGATCAATTTTTTGCTGTTGTTGTAAACCCAAGGGGCACAGGTCTGTGCCGGTAACATAATGACAACATTTAAAAAGTTTGTTTGAAATCTATGTAAATTTATTACAAATAAAAAAACTTTTCGTCCAAACATCAGCGTCTGACCTCACAAATGCGCTTCTGGAAGAACGGTCAAAAAATTCCCATAAACACACTCCTAAACCTTGTGGAAAGCCTTCACAGAAGAGTTGAAGCTGTTATAGCTGCAAAGG
>JAQMYG010000014.1:21133652-21147993 GCA_030014215.1 Clariallabes teugelsi | reverse complement strand
TACGAGAGGTGATCTACTCATTCTGTTTATTATAATATGTCCTTAGCTGCATTGTAATATTTTCATTACTGGAACTATAGGCAAAATTTGTGTATGTAGACGTATTGGGAGTCTTTTTTATTACAATTTTAACATGTTATTTTATTTCTTATCAAAAGAACGAAATGAACCAAATGACTCAAAAAAAGATTCGTTCATTTTGATGAACGAGATTCAAAGAACCGAGTCACAAAAATGATTCAAACTTTCCATCACTAACACACAGTGGTGGCTCATGGGGGGGAAAAAGGTTCAGCAACTGAAAATAAAACTCAGTAATTCTCTCCATGGCTGTTTAACGCACGTGTCATACTGTATTATTTTGTATGTAACGTGTATTATCTTGCCAGTTCGCTTCTTCTTCTATAATTTTTTAGCGGTTAGCAGCCAGCTTTTAGGTACATTACTGCCACCTGCTGGACGAAATCGGTAACGCTGAAGTCAAGTTTTGACTTTAAAAAAAAAAAAAAAGGCCACATTTCCCCCCCTTAATATATATATATATATATATTTTTCCTAGCTTAAATGTTTTTCCTCCATATTTTTTTGCACCCTGTTAGGCCATTTTTTCCATCACATTTTTTAAGGTGAATTATTTTCCTCGCTTTTAAAAAAAAATTTTTTTTTTAAGGTGGATTGTTTCCCCCCCCCTCCAATTAAAAAAAAATCTTCTTTAAAAAAAAAAAAAAGTTTAAATATAATTCAACTGTAAATCAATAAATAATTGTTGGAAGTGAAAATTGTAATTGTAATTTCATTATAATTGCATAGTCCTACTATTAAGGAGTTAGTAGTGTCATATTTCTGTGTTTAATAAGCATGATGAATTGATGCATTACTCAAGCACAAGGACTGGCATCTGAATATCGACGAAAATTCCTCAAACAGACCCATTTGCATCAATTATATAAAAAGTTTGTCAACACGACTCAGAGAGAGACTGCTTAGCAATAAGTACCTGATCGGTTGCTGGATGTTGGCCAACGTTTTCCTGAAAAGTACAGAAAAATGAAACCTAGACTTTTTTAAACTAACATGTAACACTGTGAAGAATTGATGTGCTTGTTTAGTAACACGTTTACAGTCAGTAATAGTGCACATCTGGTTTGCATGTATGTGGTGTTCAACATCGAGCAAACTGAGTAAGTGCAATGAGGTTTTATCACACACCAGAAATAGTTTTTTTTCATAATGCCGGCAAAAATGGCTCGCGAGTCTCTGTGCAAGGGCGAGAAGAGGAGTTTCTGATCATGCAATGATTATGAGAAAATTTATTTAGTTATGCATCACAGTTGTTTTGTGTGACGATTCATGACTCCATGACGATTCATGACTCACCACACTGACTCCACACACACTTACATCAGTCTCAAAACACCATGAGTGTAAATTAGTCTTGAAAATCGCGTGCATTAGAAGGCTCACGTGTTCACAGCGGCCTAACCCGTGCACTCAAACTTCATTAATTTCTCTATATACTCCCCTGCTACACTTATGCGAGTGTTTCACTAGTGCTTGAAAACCATCAAGGTATCCATGATTGGACTGATTGCTTTCTGTCTAAAATGCTGGCCTCCCAGGAACTCCTTTTTTGACCAGAACATGTAGAAATGGCATGGAGTGAGGTCAGGACTGTACAGGGACGTGGCAGTAACTCCCAGACAAAATTCTTCCTTGATTTTAATTGCTGCCAAGTGTGACAAAATCAGTTATACAGTAAGTCCTGTATCATGTAGGGCCTGGCAGATTTGGACCATTTTTTCCTCTTAACAAATGAAATCATCATTTAAAAACTGGATTTCGTGTTTACTCGGGTTATCATTGTGTAATATTAAAAAAAATTAGTTTGATCTGAATCATTTAACAAATTTGCACCAAAAAAATCAGAAAGGGGGCAAATACTTAATCACAGCACGATACGTGTTCAGGAGCCATCTTGCACATCTCCCCATAATTAAAAGTGGATACAAATCAGGCTTTAAGCTTCTTCATATATAAATAGCACATGAAGGTATAATTTGAAAAATGTGTTTAAAAGAAATCTTCCAAACGTAAACGTAATATCAGCTTTGGGTCAATTTCTTGACACATGATGTCTGATCAAATTAAACACACACCTCTTAACTGTTATAGCGTCTTTGAACAAGGGCTGAACTTGACTTTAATGCATTAATGATATCACAAGCGACTTCAGCTTTTGTCAGGAACAAACACCATTTTTAAACCGACACACATTCTAACTCAGACACTGGCTTCCTGTCCGACTTAAAACTGTATGGTGTGTGTGTGTGTGAAAATGAAATGAAAATATAGCACGGACGTTCCTCCATCACGCTTGCTTCCTGTTCCTTTATTTTTGACTGCGGTACACAAATGTGTGAAAGCTTTACTTATTAGATTCAGGAATCACACAGACTGTCTAATAATACAAACTAGTGAGAAAGAAACAAACAAATGAGCTGTTATTTCTCAACATTTTTTATTGAAATTAACAGATTTACATTCCACGAAACACATTTATTCATCCTGAACACCATCAGTTGCTGCTTTTTTCCTTCGTTATTCTCCATAAATAATGTCTACTTACAGTATGTTTACTCAAAAGCACATTATACACTTTATGAAGCGGAAAAAAACAAAAATAATAATAATAAAAAAAACATTGGCTTGATGATTAGATTTTTCGGTCAGATCTGAAAGCTGGTTTGGTTTCGTGTGGAAGCGAGACTCAGCATTCAGGACTGGAACATTTCTACTTTTCTTAACATTTCACGCAAACGTCAGTGTTTTTAACCAGTTACAGGAAGCTTGTGGCTTCTTACTACATATCTGTCTGTGCTCTGTGTGTGTGTATCGTGCCAGAGCTGAGAGGGAAGCTACAGTATAACCAATTTTTACAACCATGATGGGCAGAAAAGCATTTCAGAGCACTTTATGTAAAACTTTAAAGTACATGATACAGGCTATAAAAGACCATGTCGCATTCTGTTCTTTCCAGCTAAGAACATCCATCCATCCATCCAACCAACCAACCAACCATTCATCCATCCATCCATCCACCCATCCATCCATCCATCCATTCATTCATCCATCCAACCAACCATTCATCCATCCATCAATTCATTCATCCATCCATCCAACCATTCATTCATCCATCCATCCATCCATCCATCCATCCATCCATCCATCCATCCATTCATCCAACCATCCACAGCAGAAATCTGAGAAACACCACCCAGTAGGGGAGAAGATAAAAAACTCCAAGCACAAAGACCAGAGATGAGATTCAAACCCACAACCCTGGAGGTGCAATGTGAAAGAGCTAACTACCAGAGGTGGGGGGGAAAAATCGATTAAGTAATGAATCAGAATTCTTCCTTCATATATCGCCTTCCTACAGACTGCAAAATAGATTTGTACTACAGATGCATTGGTCGATCATCCAGTGACCTGAATTATCCGTTTTTTCAGTTTAATCAGCCATGAAAGTGAGAATCGCCCGATCGGCCTCATTAGCTTCCGAGCGGTGCAACAGAAACACATTTTTTAAGCCACGGATCTGCCTTTTTCTCCAAACTTGAATTAGTGAGCGAATTAATCTCAACATCCACTCATTACACACGCGTATTACTGTACACCAGGCTCAAAGCACCACGGCCGCTAATTAGTCTGGAAAATCGTGTGCGCTCGAAGCCGCGCTGCTGCTCGACCGGCATTCTCACTCTCAAGAGTTGAGTTTTAACACTTTAGAGGCGTTTGAGGTTTTAAAACATTTCTGTTTCTTTATAATCCTACAGGTGGCGCACTCTGAACCATTCCCACAATGTTCCCATCTCACGTGGGCGGAGTTAAATATTCGATAAGTTGGTTTAGAGATAATAATTAAAGCAGCTGATGGAGATACGCACTGCTCAGTAACAATGTAGCTTTTTTGTTTGATTCTGTTTGAAGTTAAATGTTACACTCTTGTCTTTGAAGTTTGTATTGTTTAAATGCTGCGCTTGGTTTTTAATGGAACAGGCTACATATAATTACTCATGTAAATGTAATTTGAAAAGTCGTTGAACAAAAGGTAAGGTATAAAACCTTTGAGTTATGACTATGTTAAAGATCTTAAAATTGTAAACAATTTTATCTACAATCTCATCAACAGTTAAAGAAGCTCACTTGGTCTTCAACTACCAACAGCAAAGTCAATGAGATCACGTTTCTCCTCCATTTTGATGTTTGATCTGTAAACATTTCCACACACACACACACACACACACACACACACACACACACACACCTACACTCATAACACTGCTTGGAGTATTTTCTGCTTTCTTTTGTAACTACAGAATTAACAAATGTTTAGTCATAATCTGAGATAACGATCTCTAACCTTAAAGGTACACACACATATCCATAAGCACATTTACATATACATTTTTAAGCTTTAGGCACAAAGTATAAGTTAAATATTGTAATAGATTGTTAGTCCTAACAACATCTCTGCATTAAAAGTCTTCTGTTTTCCATCTGTACAGTTTCCTACTGCACACATCACTCCTGAAACAAGATAATAATTACAGTTATGTAATTACAGATTCAATTAAAACATCTTAATTTATGACAAAAATATTACATGATCATATTAATTATTCATACTACTCTATTTAAAGTGAGAAGACTAATGTTATAAGGAACAGGCTACATTTAATTACATGATTTTTTTTTAAATACATGAATTACATTACATAATTATACTTTATTCATTACATAACAATTATACATTACATTTAAATTTATTTTTACGAAATGAAAAGAGCCTAAAGGTTTGTAAAAAGTTAGCACCAAGATTTATGGAGTTTTAATAAAAAAATGTGAAAAAGTTGGATATAAATAAAAATAGTTCCAACTAGAACTGCACAGAGATTAATCACAACAGAACCACATTTTATGCCGTGATAAAATCCTCCAATCTGCCTTTTTCTCCGAACTGTGGCCTGAGGCAGTAAAACATCACTGTATCTTTATAATCCTACAGGTGCCACACTCTGAACTATTCCCACATTTTCATCCCGTGTGGTAGGAGTGAATTTTTTGCTTCTAAGTACAGTATGTAATTTTTTTTTTTATTTTTAGCGTTTTGTTTAATTTAATTCAAAATTAAATGTTAAATTCTTGTATTTGAAGTTAGTTTGTATTGTTTAAATGCTGGTTTTTAAGCGAGAAAACTAATGTTAAGAAATGGCTACATTTAAATAGCTACATGATAATATTAATTCCACACTATGCAAATTTTTGACATATTTTGTTGATTTTTAAAATGAAAGGAAACAAAAAGAGCCTAAATGCTTGTTACATGTTAGAACAAAATTTAAGGAGTTAAAGAGTTTTATTATGTTGCAGTGACACAATCCTTGACCTGCTTCTATACGAGTCACCGAACGCAAGTTAAGATTTAAGGCTTTACAACAAAAAGGGGGCATATAAACTTTTGCACAGATACCAATGCCCAATTGTTGTTTTTTTTAAAATTATTTTTATTCTTCATAACGAAACTATATTAATATTTGCAGGAAAAACAAAAAAGGCTATTTTTAAAAATCATTTTACTGCTGAGAAAGTGTTTCTTTTTTTTCTTGAATTCAACAAAATGTGTAGAATTAACCTGGGGTGCACAAACTTTTGCATATGTCAAATTTGATTTAAAAAAAAAAGTCAACTAGATCTGCACAGATATGAGCGTATACTTGCAAAGACGTGTATATTTTTTAAAGCTGCGGCGTCAGCATCAGGAGCCGGAATTTACCTTTTCTTTGGTCCCTGAAAGAGAAGTGAAATAAAGTTATTTAAAGCTTGAGGTGAATTCTCTCTCAGTATAGAAACAGAACGATGTCGTAGTTGTGGTCAAATCAAGAGTGAGTTCCTGGCAGACGTTGCGACACTCACCTCTGCAGCACACATGAGTAGAAATTACAGCTACAAGGAACCCTGCTAAGAACAGCCAGCGCATGATGCTCCAGACCAAATCCATCGGATCTGCACAAGAATACACAATAAATAAAGAAATCCAGAATGTGTTTATAATACAAGTGCTACTGTGAACTTCCCTCAGGACTTGAAATCCTCTAAACAAATCTCATAATTTGGTCTTTTCTTTTTCGAACATTAAAAATGGGCAAGATCTTTAAAAACACCTTGAACTGTATTTAAAATCGGAGAAAACCAACACTCACTCGTTCTCTAAACCACTTCTACAGGGTTCTACAGTGTCAAAGGAAGCCTGGAGGATACCCCAGGGCACTCGAGGTGGGGTACAGCCTGGACAGACTGCCAGTCCACCACAGGGCATAAACATGATCACACACTCGCACACTACAGGCAATCTGGAAATGCGGAAAGTTAACACTGCATGTCTTTGGACTGTGGGAGGAAACTGGAGATCCTGGAGGAAACCCACCAAGCACCAAGGGGAGCGCATGCAAACTCCACGCACACAGACCCGTGGAGGGAATCGAACCCTCAACCCTCACCTTCTCTGGATTGATAATAATAATAATAATAATAATTATTATTATTATTATTATTATTATTATTGAGTCATTTTTTGTAATAAAAGCAAAACAAACTATTTTTCACTGTAGCCTCCAAATTTCAATGTATTTATGAAATGTGTTTGTTTATATGTTTATTTGTTTTTCCTTCAATCATTTTATCTATGAAAAATTCAATAGATGTTTATTTATACTGTATATTAAATATAAATATATTATATAAAAGGATATTTATTCCTTTTTTGCAGTCAGATTCATGTTTTTTTTAAGCCATAAGCAGTTTTCAGCAAAAGCACCAAATTAGTTTTCAAAAACTAACACTTCAGGAAAAATCCACCTTTTATTTTAAAAGTATGATTTAACTTAAATCATCATTATTAAAAGGTTTGCAAAGAATTTCTAAAATAGTATACATACAATATTTTTGTTGCACTATAGCCAAGCATTAGCAAGTTTATTTATTTATTTTTTTGTTTGTTTTTGTTTGAAAATAAAATCATATCTTTTACCTTTGTGCTTATTTTATTGGAGTCCACTGCACTTAACTACAGCTACTTGTTCCTGTTCGTGTTTTGATTAACAGATTAGAGAATGACAGAAAGCTACATGTTACACAATCTAACGATCAAATTGATTATTATTAAGGCGTTCATGATACGTAAGTGATACACTGTTCTGTTAGTGCTGTGTGTATCACTAACTGTTTGTCAGCTCCAAGAGAATATTTATAGCTTTTTAATATCTATTCGTCATCCTGTGCTTGATATCGGGCCTGTGGGTGAAAATGTGAGAAATGTACTTTACACGAATAATATACTGCATGTATATCCGTGTATAACACTTTCTGTACTTCCTGTCATTTGTCAGTATTTCACTTCTGTCGAAAAAATCCATTATACCATTATTTATTTTCAGCGGTATCTGCTTCGCTATTTGTTTGAATATTAAAATTGTTCAAAGAAAAGCATTAATTTGTAGTTTTTTGTGTCATGGATACAGTTTTAATTCTGTTTTAATCACAACATTTCGCACTTGATCAAAATGTTATGCTACAAAATCAAACCATTCAAAATTTGGTGAATGACATTATGTTACAGCATGCAATTCATAATTGTAATATAGCTCTTAATGTGTATATAATATACGGGTTGAAAAATTTGAAAATTTAGGAAAATTTAAAAGTAATTAAAAAGTTAAAAGGTATTTAAAATATTGTAAAGTTTGGGCTTTTTAAAGAATTAAAAATCAAATATAATAGATTTATAATTTATATTGAATATAGATACAAATATTCAAAGATAATATGAGAACTATGAGAATTTTATTAATTTGACTTTTATTAGTGATTAATGCTATACTTACTAACATCTGTCTATCTATCTATCTATCTATCTATCTATCTATCTATCTAACTTTTTCTTATAATCTAATCTAATCTAATATAATATATGTTGCAATTCAGATTAGTGTAATTGCTAATTTTGCAAATTTTTTGTACTTTCCATTTTTAAAAAACTTAAATGTTCATGTTTCTTTCTTTTTGTAGATAATACAGAAGTAATCATCTGTAAAATATATAAAAAATATATTTTAAATAAATTATTTTTAATTAAGATACTTTAATCACTCTTCTTACTCTGTGTTTTATCATTTAACTGAATATTCTTTGCTGCATTTGCATTAATAATAAGAACGGGATGCTAAGAAGAAAACAGAAACTCTGACCAGACTCACTATATAACTTTTGCTCGTTCAGTTTGATGATGACGTTTGGGTTTTTCATGAGTCCACACCAGTAAACCCCATCACCATGAGGCAGACTCTTCACAGACACGGTGAAGGAGCTACCGTCGTCATCCACGGTCAGGTGATTCTGGTCCAGTTGATTGTTGACCGTGCCTGAACTGAAGGCGAAACCTGTGCAGCAGCTGTGATTGTTTGCATCTTGTTTACACCAAACTCTCTTCAGGTCTTTATTCTCGGGTGTGTATTCACATTTCAGCGTCTGTGCAGCGTAACACTCTGTTACTATGGAAAAGAAGACAGTGTGACGCAGAGAGAAATGTCTCACAGGCCTGAGATCATTACAGTTTGATATTTTTATTGTGCAAAGTAGTGAGAGAAACATGAAACGTCCAAAACTGCCACATTGAGACGGGATGAGGAATCCATCACAGTGAAAGTTTTAGTTTCTTGGCCTTTACCATTTCCTAATCTAAAATTCTATAACTTATCAGTTCATTCATTCATTCATTCATTCATCTTCTATACGGCTTTATCCTCTATTCAGGGTCGCGGGGACCTGGAGCCTATCCCAGGAGGCTTAGGGCACAAGGCGGGGTACACCCTGGACAGGGTGCCAATCCATTAACTTATCATTTGCTTTCTAAATTTCAACTTTGTATTCTTCTTGCTTTCCTTTTCTTCTCCCTTTTTATTTCCTCCACTTCCCATTCTCCCATTTCCTTTCCTTTTCTTTCCCTTCTCTTCCTTTCTTTTGCATCTCTACACTTGATTTCCCCATGACTGCCAGGCCAATTTATATTTTACATCCTTTGCTTTTTTTCTTTAAAATTTAGTTTTAATTCCTTTTTTCAGTGAAAAACATTAAATATTTGATTGTAATTAAATGTAAAACACAGCATCAGACACAGTTACGCCCGATTCACACTGAGCGCATGTCTAATAATAACGCTAATAACTTGTGCTACCACGGCGAAACAGAAGTTTCAAATACAGAAGTTACAGTGTTGAAAAAAAAAAAGCATATTGTGGTTTCACACTTTTTAATGATCAAAACATCACAATTTATGTGAAATATAATGAACAGATAATCACACATTCATGCCTGTTTGTGTTTTTTTCCTTTCCTTTTTTTGCAATTGTTTAAAGAAAAGAAAGAAAAAAAAGAGTATTCACTTCATTTTTCCTGTTTTTTTAAAGGGTGTAAAAATATATACAGTATGTGCTAAATGGTGTGGGCTGATTATTTTTTTTTAGATTATTTCTCTAGTTCTCAATTTTTTATATTATTTATATCTAACACCCTTACACAAGCAGACATATTTGGTTAGTATGATTCATTTCCACTTCCTTACCATGATCGTAAGCAGCTGTCCAGAATGGTTTCAGATATGACCATGTAATACGCACAAATTTAAATTGTTTAAAACTCGAATAACAAAAAAAGGTTTATGTTTATTTCAAAATATAAAGATTATTTTGGAAATTAGACTACTTGAACATTAAATTTATTAACTACAACAACAACAACAACAAAAATCTTTACTGCCTACAGAACATACCTACTTATCATGTACATTTTTTCAAATACTGTTATTTTTTATATTTATTATATTTCTATTAGCATTTTATTTTTCTTTCACAAAACTATGATGTCATCTATGATACTTATTTTTTTATTCTGTATTTTGTTTTAATCCTTTAGCTGTCGTTGTTTTTTTAAATCCTTTTGATCTTTTGAAACCAGAGTTTTTGATCTTCAAAGCAGAGTATACTACATGCTCTCTTACCTGCAGAGACGAATATCAGTGTGGACGTTAACAGAAACATTTCCTCGCTGAATAAAAACACACACACTGAACAGAAATGTTCTGTTCTTGACTGAGAGCGATTAGGAAATGAACATGGCAGGAAGTAGCCACAGCCTCAAACCTTACACTTTCTTCCTTCTTTAGCCCTCGTGGTATAGATGACCTGCTGCAGCGTCTCGCTGCGAATGAGCTTGTAAATAAAGGAACGGCTTGCTAACACAGTATGTCTCACTAGAAGATTATTATTATGTAACGAATATATAAGACCATTAAGTCTGGTTCTGGACATACTAATTTTGGATTAAAATTTAAGTTAAAATGCCAATATTAAAGCTAAAATGAGTAAAATATATCTAGTCATATCTGCTGAATGGAAATGTAGATCAATTTTAAGTTATTTTAAGATCGCTGTTATTTCTTCCAGTGTGTGTTGATTTTTTTTATTCACTTTGCCTTTGGTCCTATTTCCGAATGTATTAACATAATACATGGCCGAAAGTATGTGGACAGCTGACCCTTAAACTGTGTTCAATAATAATAATATTATTATTATTATATAATAAATAACAAAAAATAATATAATAAAAATGCAAAATAATTCCTTAACTGGAATTTTAACTTGTTCCAGTATAACAATGACCATCTGCACAAAGACAGCTCCACATAGACTTGGTGTGTTAAGGCTGGACCGGAACAACTCAACTCCACTGAACACCTTTGGGATGAACTGGAACTACAGCCTCCATGACATCCAGACATCAGTGCTACTGCTCTTGTAGATGTTTGAACACAAATCCAGACACAATCTAGTGGAAAGCCTTCCCAGAAGAGTGGAGGTTATTACAGTATAGCAAGAAAGGCAGATGAAATCAGGAATAAGGTGTTTAACAAGGACATTATGTGTGTAAGTGTGATTGTCATGTGTTTACAACTTTTATACAGTGATAGGAAAAACAAATGAAATCAGCACTATGTTATACAATTAATTAAAAAAAAAAATGTGTGCCCCAAAAAAGTTTATGCATCATGGAAGTGACCAATCTTGAAGTTACAAGATACAAGTTACAGTAACTTCAGCCATTTTGGAGAGATGATTTTATGTGTGTCCCAAAAATGGTAATTTTTCAGCGTTATATTGTCTCACTTCAAACAAGCAGCATTTAAAATGCAGATTATTCATATTTCTTTATGAGTATTGATACTAAAATTGGTGTAACCTTGTAGAAGCATATAAACTCTAAAAATTGTTGCTTAAATTAAAGTATTTTGTTAAATATTAAGGATCCCCCCCCCCCCACCAAAAAAAAAATCTGTAGTGTTCGTAATCATGTCAAAGTCATGTTGCAATATCTTAACATTTTTACATTTTAGAATAATACACTTTTTCATGTTTATGTCTTTTCATGTGAAATTTTAATCGGCGAAGTTTCATCTGAATGACAGTTAAGATCATTGAAAGATTTAAATTTTTAAAAAGTTACAGACACTACATTAAAGGGCATGAAATTGTATTTGAAATTGTGTTTTATTTTATCTGATAAAAACATAAATGAGTATGCATATTTACAAAAAAAAAGCATGGATTATAAGTATTATGAAAACTGGTGTTATATGATCCTATCTAAAAATTCACTTTTTCAGCACCAAATACAGTACCAAGATTGCATTTAGCTTTGTACAATATGTTACATGTTTTTTTTTTTTTTTTACATGGCCAATAAGCTACAAAACATCACTTTCTTCTATAGTCAAGGCAAAAAGTTTACATACACCAAGGCTTAAGACATTCAACGTCATTTTCCACAACTCTATAGATACTATCATATGATATAGTTCCTGTTTTTACCCAGTTAAAGCTCATACTTTATTTCCATGCAAGGTCATTTTACAATTAAAGCAAAAAGACAAATTCCATCTTTTATTTACTATAACAGATTTTTAGTTTAATGACAGTATTTTAGAAAAAAAAAGAAAAAGATTTCACCATTTCAGAAGGGTCAAATTATTGGACTGCATCAAGCAAATAAAACAATTAAGGAGATTTGCAATTACTGGAACTGGGTTAAGAACACATCAACACATTATTAAAACCTGGAAGGATAGTGCTGAACCATCAACTTGGTGGAAGAAACATAGTCTGAAAAAAAAAAAACTTAAACACTTGGTGAAGTTGCATGGTGAAAAATCAGCAGTAAAAAAAACACAACTTTTTAATGTTTAATAGTAAAAGTAAGAGCATTTCCATACACACACACCATGTGATGAGAACTCACAGAATTGGGACTAAACAGCTGTGTATCCATAAGAAAACCACTTATTAGTGAGACTCATAAAAAAAAAAGGCTTCAGTTTATAAAGTTTGGACTTTAAAGCGATGGAAATAGGTTGTGTGGTGTGATGAGTACAGACTGACCCTATTTTAGATTGGTGGGTGTGTCAGGGTAAGAAAGGAAACGTATGAAGCGATGCACCCATCATGCATCAGTGTTATGATCTGGGGTTACATCATTACACAAAATGGGTGAATAGTTGTGATAATCTGTCAAGCATTTTTTCCAGACATTTCATGTTTGGTAAAATTTGTCCCGAATTAATGAAACGCTCTCAGGCGACTCTTGACTCCACCAATGGAGAAGAATGTTAGATCAACTAGAGATCACCCAGTTCTCTAAAATGCCTGGCTGAAATGGATGCGGGACGTGAGGACGTCACAGCAGACTGCTGCAGAGGATGGATAAGACATAACACATGATGCAGAAGAGAATCTGTGGCTTGACAGACAGGTAAGTCAGGAAGTGTAGAATATTTTCTCATACTTCACTGCATTTACAGTTCTGCACAAGGAATATTTTCCATGTTTCTATTTCTAATTTAGTATTTTTGTTCTTTGTGCTGGACAGTACTGTAGAACAGTCTTGTGTTTTTCTTTTCTGTATTGCAATGACATCATTTGTCAAAAAAAATTACAGTACAATCAGTAAAAAAGAGGAAAGATAAATCTTACACTGAAACTAATACATGTATATGGCGTACAAAGTGTAGCTTGTATGTGCATTTTTAATCATCATCATCAAACCTTAGCTATAGTTCAGATCAGAAAATCTAAACAATGACAAGGATTTGCAATGCTTAATCTACTAAAATCGATAATCAAATATTGGCAAACAGTTGTCAGTTACTTAAAGTCGTCATCCAGCTAGATGAATTTGTATAAATCAATATGGACCAATTGCATCCAAATAAAGTTTTTGTCTGTACATTGTTCATAACTCGCTCTTTCAACAATATCTTTACATTTCATACATTGGAGGATTCGAAACCAGTCTCCGAAAATTTTCTGTCTGTCTGTCTGTCTGTCTGTGTGTCCAACCAGATTTTGTCACAGCATCATGCAAAACTGTCTGGACAGAATCTAATGTGCCGGATTTAATAATTTACTTTAAAATAAGCTACTAATGCGCTACTTGCTCAATGTAAACAAACACCTGCACCAATAGATATTAATTAGAAAAGCTAAACTGAATATTTTCAGGATTATACTGAAGTGGTATAAGTGAATTTTAACATGCTGGAATCGTTTTGAGACAAAACTTAATCTTTATTTCTCATCTGTGATTCACTCTCAGATTACCGAACAGGAAGTGTATTTGCCTGAAGATACTCAACCTTACAGAATGTGATTTGTTTGTATTAATAAGTTAAACAGAGAGTTCTGCTGTACAGAAAGACGTGGGCTTCAACCTGAAATAATAATAATATCACTGATTACATTAAAGATCAGCAGATTATTTTTAACTTTAACCTTTTAACTATTTCTTCAAACTCTTTAACTATCAACGTTAACTTAAGAATCAAACAGAGATTTTACAGTTATCTAAAGAGAGAGAGAGAGAGAGAGAGAGAGAGAGAGAGAGAGAGAAGAATAAACACAACAGAAATCAAGAAATTAAGAGAGCAAGAAGAACCAGGTCTGAAGACTTCCTCGTTATAAACCTGCATATTCTATATTTTTTTTTATAGAAACTCAGCCACATTATGCTGGCACCGGTGAAGATGTTTTAGGGTAAAGTGCTAGATAGTGGGGTAAAACATTCTTGTTTTTTTTTTTACGCACCGTTCAGCAAATGACAATACAGTCAAGTCAAGTCAAGTCGGCTTGTATTGTCATTCCAACCATATACCGTTCAGTACACAGTGAAACGACAC
>JAQMYG010000014.1:21119552-21133552 GCA_030014215.1 Clariallabes teugelsi | reverse complement strand
GAAGAGAAACAGTAAACAGTAAACATTGACATTTCTGAAGTAATGTGCAAATAGCAAGTAAAAATAAAATATTGTGCAAATATTGCAAAGAGCAGTGCAGGTAGGTAGGTATGAACAATTTTAAGATGGTTGTAGATCAAGGGTGATTGTGCATGTGTGTGTTTATCAGTTCAGTCCTGATGTTATATAGTTTGTCTGAATGATTAGTGTGTGTGTGTGTGTGTGTGTGTGTGTGTGTATGTGTATGTGTGTTTATCAGTCCAGTCCCTTTACAATCAGTAAAAACAGACAAATAAATCTTGTGCATTTTCTTCCAATCAGTCTCCAACATACAGTGAGTTGTAACTTTGTACTGCGTCAACTAAAATTAATAATCAAATTAGTTGTTGATTAGTTGACATCATCGCGTCATCACACTCTGACATGTAGGTGTGAGGCTTACTGTAGCGAAGTGAGTAATAGCGCAATGGTGAAAAGTGGATCATTAGTGACTGTATGCTGCCTCTGTGTCAGGTTTCTATTTCCAGTTCTTCTTAATAAACCTTCTTAAGTGAAATTCCGCCCCCCCACGCACACTTGGTTATAATGATAACGTTTCCCTTCCTCACCATGAATGTAAGCAACAGTCCAGAATGTTTATAGACATGACTATGTATTAAGCACAAATTTAAATTTTTGTATGCTCTAATAAAAATAAAAATGCTTTTTGATGAATGAAGAATTTAAGAGAATAACTACCATAGCTACTGGAGTGAGAGTCACGGTTCATAAGGTTTAGTACGGTTACTGGTTACCATGAAGGTTGTTGGTTGATATTAAATAAAGAACTTTTACCTGATCCCCCCCCCCCATCAGTAGCTCAAAACAATTGAAATAAGTGGCCGTAAGAAAAGTACCCAGATCTGCTGACTTATCATACAGTATAACTTGTAAAGAGGACGAAGACCTTTTAACTCATTGCATTCAAAAATTTAATATATTTATTAATTTAACACATTCATTTCGTTTATTAGCCGCAAGCTGGGTGGCACAGTGGTATAGAGATCAGCACTGTCGTCTTGCCCTTCCAGGTTCTGGTTTGATTCCCGCCTCGTGGTTTGTGTGCAGAGTTTGCATGTTTTCCCCGAGTACTCCAGTTTCCTCCATACTCCAAACACATGCAGATTAGGAAAATTGCCATTTTTAATTTGCTGGTAGTGCATGAATGAGTGTGTGTGTATATGTGTGTGCCCTGCGATGGATTGGCACCCCGTCCAGGGTGTGCCCCGCAATTAACCGCCCCAAAAAGTCCCATAGATTGAAGCGCAGAGTGAGAATTTGGTAGAAAGGTCAAATTTGCCCCATTGTCATATGTTGGGGAAGGTTTTCCCCATTGAAACATGAAGTGATCACAGTTGAATACCCTGCTATGGTAACTTCCATAGGAACTTTAAAACTAAACCTAACTGTGGATCCCATTGTCATAGATACGGAAGCGCATTGCATTCATAAAAAGAAAAAAAATATCAGGAATTATGTCATAATTATGACTTAATATCTCATAATTATGAGATCCTGATCTCAATTATGACTTACTATCTCATAATTATGACTTACTATCTCATAATTATGAGATTATGAGATAGTCTCAGAGCCTCTATCTCTGAACAGCACACTTTGTCTGTCTGCTTTTCTATTCTGTGGATCTGCCCGTTCAGATCATTGCACAGTATTTTTGCGTAGTTCTGCCCCAAGTGAGACTCGCATCGTTACAGGTTTAGCTGCTCCTGAAGGAAGAGAGTCACTTCGAGAAGGACAGAATGTGCTTTCCTCCTGAACAGTCCTAAGCACTTTAGATACCTGTGCAGTGTTGAATGATAATATCATCCAAATTACTCAATGACATTAATATCTACACTACCAGTATCAGGATCTCATAATTATGATTTAATATCTCATAAATATGAGATAAAAATATTGAGATATATATTAAGTCATAATTATGAGATAATAAGTCATAATTATGAGATATTAAGTCATAATGATGAGATCAGGATCTCATAATTATGAGATATTAAGTCATAGTTATGAGATAATTATAATTATTGTGTTGTCGCAATTATGAGATAATTCCTGAGATTTTTTCCCCCCTTTTGTGGTTCCAGCCAAAAGTTAGTCGTAGACTCTTAAATGAGGTGACAAATCGTGCAGCTTATTCAGGAATGGAGTGCTATGACTTTTTCTAAGGGGTGGGCAGTAATTTGCTCCAACAGGGGGCTATTAACCACCTCAAAAAAAATCCCATAGACTTAACATGGAGACCAACTTTGACATTCTGGAGCAGAGCAAGAATTTCGTGGTGCTATAAAATGTAACACATTTGGATCCCATTGTCATAGAGATATGGGGGGGGGGGACCCCGAGTTTTTCCACGGCAAGTACCACTCACATTTTCTTCAGTTAATTTTTCTCACAATTATGGAAGCAACCCAAAACATAAAAAAATGTTAAATCGAGTAATTCTGTGACGTAATTCCTTTTCCGGTTAAAGCGCCCGGAAGGAAGTTACCAGGTCGTCGCGTGCTAACCGTTGTTGCCGCATGTGTTAGCGAGCTGAAGAACAAACACAAAAATGGTACGATATCTAGTTTAAATTTTCATATTAACCGCTAACCTGCACAATGTTCGTTTAAGAAGCTAGGTGTTGTTAGTCTTTAAGTATCTTTGTCGTTACCCATTGATATTTACGATTATGATAGTATGTGTACTAGCGCCGTACGTAGCGCGCGAATATATACAGTCGTGGCCAAAAGTATTCGCTCGCCGGCCTTCACGTGCCTATGGAGTTGAGTAGCATCTGATTTAATATAAAGTTGGCTCCGCCCCCTTTGCATCTATAACAGTGCGTTTGTGAGGTCAGGTCTGATGTTGGACGAGAAGTTTCTACTTTTTTTTGTGTGTGTGTGTAGTTTTATAGCCACAGGAAAGGTTAGAGTTCGTACAATGTTCATACAACACATTGTATTTTCTATAGTGACTATTTTATTTTTTACACATGTATACATAGAAGTAAAAGTGGCATGTCTGTCTGTACACTGAAGATATTTGCGAGAAAATAATTTGTCGTGTAAGCCGAGTAATAGAACACCTCAGGAAGGTTTTTGAAGTTTTGTCTGTTTGTGCACGCATCACGTAAAAAAGAAAAATCGCTACTAAACAGATTTTAATGGTGTTTTTACAGGTATATTTGGTCGACCTTGACTTGACGTTATTTCATCGCAGTCTCCCTGCGGGAAGACGTGTCACTTTGAAATTAAAATTTAAAACACCCTTATATCATAAAAAAAAGAAATCATTAATCCATCTCGAAATCCAACAGATGACGCTGTACATTTTTTAATACGCGCTTGAGATCTACTTAATAAATGCGATCTCACACTTTCATCGATCTGCCCACTTCAGACCCGCCGCCAACGCCTGAGAAAACCTTTAAAACAGGTTGGATTTTTCCACCATTATGATTTCCTTACAGTAGCGGGTAGTTTACCACCTGCCTACTACTAACTCGATAGCTAATATAGCTACTGCGTTCCATAGCAAAACACACACTTACGCACACATCAACTACCTCGAAAACCCGAGCATGATCCTTGACCAGACGTTAGAGATTGAAGCCCGTGTTTGCAATTCCAGTTTTTTGTGCCTCTTCTTTTGTTTGTTTTTCTTTTCCCTATTAAGCGAGACGTATTCCGTAAACACAACAGCAGGAGCTGCACCCGGAAGTAACTAACCCACATACGTGGCATGAACAAGAAGTGCGAGTTACAGTAGATCATTTGCATTTAAAGCCATAGTCACAGAGGTCATGTAAATGTGAACTGTAAGGAATCTTTTATTTATTTATTTATTTTTTTACATTTTAGGAGTTATCTTTAATTAAATTGGGGTGTTTATATATAAATAAAACGTGTGTGTATGTGTGTATATATATTATATATACACACACACACGTTTTAAATGTAAATGGATATGAATTTTAATCCATACCTGACGCGAGTTCTTAAGGTGAAATTTTGTATTGGGAAACACAGGTAATCCTTTCCAGCCACCCAAAAATATTACCAATAATATTTCCAATGCTATAATAATTTTTTTTTGCATGTAAAAACAATCAAAACATTTAGAAAATACATGCAAATGTACTTTAATTACCTTAATTTATGATTCCTCTTGGCACCGGCTGCTTTAAAAACCAAACTGAGAACGGCTCCCTTTTCTTCTTGCTACCGTCCTTGATAACATTCTTGGGACCCATGGGACTAAATCTTGCAAAAATACGGAAAAACAAGTTTCCGGACGTACGCTGAGCTTAGCCAGTGTTTGCGTTCATTCACTCAAATGCTGAGAATGCTCCATATCCTGAGGCAAATTGGAGGCCTATCCATGTGTCGAAAAGATGCCTCATTCTTCCTGAACTCAGCCTTCCTGAACCTGAGCTTTTTCCCAATGCTCCAACAGTGCATTATTTATGCTCCCTAGCAAACTAAAGCTATTTTCTCCCAAGGCAGAGGACATGCCTTCTGATATGGTTGTTGAAGTATAGAGAATCTACTAATCACTGCAGTAATTCTACAACGGAATGCTCTTAACTGTTCACCAATGAGCCGAATCTGCTTGTCTTTGGACTGTGGAAGCTAACTGTAGTAAGGGGAGAACATGCAAACTCCATACACACAAACCGGAGGCCGGAATCGAACCCTAGGGTCTGGAGGTTGTGAGGCCACAGTGATGACCACTACGCCACCATGCCGTCTCTGTCGGACATCTTTTCAGATAATAGAATAGTCGAGCCGTACCTCAGTGCGATGTTATTTATCTAATGTCGCTTTTGTATTGCATTTTCTGTTCCAGATTCGGAGAGAGGCTCGGCTCAGGAAGGAGTACCTGTACAGGAAAGCCCAGGAGGACAGACTACGCTCCATCGAAGAGAAGAAACAGAAACTCAAATCTGCATTAGACGGTGAGTCAGGTTTTCTTTACATGCACTTATTTTTCAGGCAGTGTAACGTGTGTTTGGGGTTGAAGCTAAAGTAAAAGGAGAGGAGGAATGAGACCCCCCCCCCCCCTTCCTATTCACGTCTTATACAGTAACCCTTCCTACTCTCTTATTTGAGTTTCTCACACACACATACACACAGAAAAATTTTATAAGGAACATCGCTAATGACACTCGCGTGAGCGACACACTAACCGAATCACTACTGTAAAGGAAAAACAAAACAGTTGTTGGCTCAGTTGTGATCATGTGACGCTCGGCATCAAAACAAGAAGCACATGCGTGATACATGATACTCGGTACTCGTAAACCAAGACAATGCTCGTTTTTCAAGTCAAAATTGATTACAAATCTTTTCTCGTCTTGCGGAACACTCGCAAACCGCGTTACTCACAATCCGAGGTTTAACTGTATTTAAAAATGTTTATTTTTTATTTTTTTACATCAGCTACTTTCAGTCGATTTCAGCCAGTTCCTGGCGATATCTCAGGAAAACTACCGTGACCTAATTCACCCTGATATTGATATATCATGAGCCCTAAATCTGACAGACTGATTTCTTTTCAGTGTGTCACAAATGATTTATAAAACTATTCTTGGTTCATTTGAAGTATACACAAAGTGATTTTCCTTTCCTGACTTATATTATCCTACAGGTGCTCTAAACCATACACACTGACAATGTGTGTGGTAGAAGCAAATAATTTCCAACGTTTGTTCAGAATTTAATTAAGGTGAAATTTTGTATTGCGAAACGCATTTTCCTGTAGGAAAACGCATTAAAAACGCAGATAATCTGTTCCAGTCACCCAAAAATATTACCAATTTCCAACACTATAATCATATTTTGGTATATAAAAACAATCAAAACATTTAGAAAAGACGTAAAATAAGTAGTAAAATATTAAATAATTAAACATTAAACTTCACTTTACTTTAATTTATGATTCCTCCTGCTTTTTCCTGCTTTAAAAACCGAACACAATACAGATCGTACGAATCGGCACGTTGTTATTGTGATAATATCGTGTAAAGTGTTGTTGTATCTTGGCGATTCCCGTCCATAATGTAACCTTTTCAATATCAGATACTTTGACGTTCTAATCTTGAGCTGATAAATGATGCTTTTGCCTCGTTCTCTCCACAGATAACCGCCTGATTCCTACCGAGATCCGCAAACAGGCCTTAAATTTGCAGAACCTTCTGGAGTACGACGATGAGGGCGGAGAAGGTAAAGCTTTATCACTGTTACTGTCTTTTCTCGCATGTCTGTTCCATTTGTAAGCTTTTACATTTTAACTATCAGTTCTGATTTTTATATATATATTTTGTTATACAAATATTACAGAAAATGTGTGTAGCTAAAGAAGCTACTTCTGAAGTTTATGCAACATGGAAGTGACCAGTCTTGCTTCCTGAAAAATTTAAAGTTGCCAACTTTAACCGTTTGAGAGGATTTTATGTGGTAATTTCAGTGGTATACTGTCTCGCTCTAAACAATAATCATTTAAAGGGCAAATTATTTAAATGTCTTGATATTAAGATATTGGTATTGATATTAAAATTGGTGTAAACTTCTAGAAGCATGTGACCTGTAAAAGCTGTTGCTTAAATTAAAGCATTCCGTGCAAAATGAAGGATTTTTTCCCTCAAAAAAATCTGTAGTGTCTGTAACCATATCAAATTCATGTTGCAACATTTGAACAATTTTGCATTTTAGAATAATACACTTTCATGATATAGTGAAATCTAAACGCGCCAAGTTTCATCTGAATGACAGTTAAGATCATTGAAAGATTTTAATTTAAATGGACATAAAAGGGCATGAACTAGTTTTTAACGACCGTTTCTTTTTATCTAATAAAAAACATAAATATGTATGCATAATTGTACTCGCGAGAGAAGGTGACATCTGGGATCTTTACATTGTCGCTGCTTTTGTTTTCTCAATAACAAGGAAGTTCTCGTTGAATGTGGGGAAAAGAAAATACAAATCAGCAATCCAAAAAAAATCACCACACCACTCATCATCCACAAACTATTTTAGCTCTTTAAAAACATTCTACATTGGTGAATTAGCTTCATATCTGTCACCTTCTAACTTTATCTGACTAAACAGGTTGAATCAAAGATGGCTAGCATAATAATATGCACACAAAAGCTAATAGCTAGTTTATCCTGCCTCAACAAACCCAGACCAAAGATTTAGCTCCAGATCTGTTGCGTTTTATCTTTATTACGAAACATTTGCTTAAAACGGGTCACATCGGTTCTCTGGTATTTTCTTTTTCAAAATGATTAGCCTGAGGAGTTATCCTGCTTCGGCTTGCAGTACAAGCTGCGGTTAGCAACGTTAGTCTCGCAGTGTGGCTGAATTCAAGAAACTAGCTTGACAAGCTGTAACTTAACTTAAAAATACTGAGACTCACAGTTAAATCAATAGTCGAGCCACAGACAGTCGGAATATCTTCATCCAGCCGTCCCTTTTCTGGAAACTTCCAGTATGATGTATTTAACACACATGCGCGCAACTTCCTGGATAGCTCTCGTGAACGTTTCTAATTTAAATAAAATGACCTCATCGCTTCTTAAATCCGTTAGGGTGTGTTTAAAAAAGAATATGGCGAGATCAAGGTGCCTTATTGTTTACAGATAATTTGCATTTTCTCTTTTGTTGCATCGCATCATTCCTGTAGACCAACGCCTCTGTTTAAATCTAAACCTGGGTGGAATTTAGCGCCAGGCTGGAGCAGGGCTATTATCACCTTCCATATTGTTCCTCTGTCAGGAATAAACGTCATGAACAGTAGAAACATGCTCTTCAAGTTTGTTCAATGATAAAATTGAAAACTTCATTAAATTACACCTGTTTAATGCAAGTATCTAAATTCAGCGTGTTGGGGTGCGGGAGAAATGAGTCGGCCTCATTGGTTTTATCCAAAATATCTAAGCAATGTTTCCAGCCCCTTATTTACTTAAGGCAGTTGGTGAAGGCAAAAGGGTTTTAAACCCACCAGTAGTGGCTGCAAGGTGTAGTAACACTCCTAATTAGGTGGTAAAAATTGGTCAGTTGGTCATTTTATTTAATTTTTTTATAAACAATCGATGAGAAAAGATTTATTAGCTTTTAACGGTACTGTAAACCATTTGTACTGAATTTAGGCGTAATATTTGATAATGATTTTAAATTTGATAAACAAATAAACTCCGTGGTTAAATCTAGTTTCTTCCAACTGAGAATGTTAGCTAAGATCAAGCCTTTTTTCATCTTTCACAAATTTTGAGAAAGTAATTCACGCTTTCATTTCATCTCAACTTGATTACCGTAATGCGTTATATACAGGAAATTTCTGCTGCTTGACTTTTAACCGGTACACGCGATCACATCACTCCGGTATTAAAGTCACTTCATCCCTTTTATTCTTTTTAATTATTTAAGTTTAATTGATTACTCATTTAAATTTAATTATTTATGCATGATTTCATTTGATTACTGTTTTTTTTTTTAATGAACTGTCACTAACTGATCTTTATTTACTTTTTACATAGTTAAATCAAATTTTATTTGCTTTCATTTTATGCTGTTTAATTCTGGTCGTTTTTTTATTTATTTATTTTTTTTACTCCCATCATCGTACAGCACTTTGGTCAACTTCGGCTGTTTTTAAATGTGCTATAAATAAATTTGACTTGACTTTTAAAAGCAACAGTTATTCACATCGCTGAATGTCAGTAAACGCTTCATCTCAACCCGACGCCTGTAACCAGATTTCTCTACTGATGTGGTGAAGATTAACAGAAAAGAAATCTCATGCTTCTAATACGGTTTACCAAGATAAGATTGCAAAACACATTTTTATTTATAATTTTTTTTGTGTGTATCCTGTAGCCTGTATTTAAGCAATATCACACACTCAAGGTCGTGCTGTTGTATTAATATATACACGTCGTATGGCTGTGATGTGATCGTGGACACAAAGGCGCAGCTGGGGTACTGAAGATACCACGTCCATGCCGATATTCAGTACAACAGCACAACCTTGAGTGCGATTAAACAGTTCCACAAACACCGATTATGATTTGTTAAATGGAAAGCTAGTGCACTTTGTTCCATACACTCCAGATCAGGGGTTAGAGAGGGATTGATTTTGGATTCATCTTTGTGTGACATGCAACTTAGCTTTGTAGCTCGCTTTAGATATAATGAAAAACAGATTCAGAAGCAATTCAGAATGACTTGGACGCAGTTAAGTTGACAATGTGGTGTTTAAGATGATTATCAGATGTGTGTTTTCCTGTTACTTCTCTGTGGACTAAAGATAGTTGTAGCATCACCTGGGAATCGAACTTTTTAAAATTTATTGATTTATTTTATTAAAAGAAAAAAACTAAAAACTTGTGTGTACTTTCCCCCCCCCCATTTAATGCAGTGTATGCGTCAGTCTAGACAAATTGCTGATGCTGATGTTTGAAAGACACAAGGTGCATGTAAAATATATTTTTTTTTCCACCCTCTTCCTAGGCGTCAGTTCGCATATGGACGATGAGTACAAGTGGGCCGGAGTGGAAGACCCGAAAGTGATGGTGACGACGTCCAGAGACCCGAGCTCCAGACTCAAGATGTTTGCCAAGGTTCTTATTATTTGAATTTGAATTATTTTAAGCACTATGTATTTTATTGATGTGCTTACGTTTCACACACTTGCACCACACACACGCGTACACCTGATGTCAAAGTCTTTGCTGTTTCTTAACCACAGGAAGTGAAGCTGATTTTCCCCGGGGCCCAGCGCATGAACAGAGGAAACCATGAAGTCGACACACTCGTACATGCATGCAAGGCTAATAACGTGACTGATCTGGTGATAGTGCACGAAACCAGAGGACAGCCTGGTACGTATAAAAGAGAACCACGAACCCGTAAAAACCCCAGAATCACGCTCTCTTGCATGTTCACTGAGCGTCCGTGTGCCGTTTGTGTGTTTAGACGGATTGATCGTGTCCCACTTGCCTTTCGGTCCGACGGCGTATTTCACTCTGTACAACGTAGTGATGAGGCACGACATCCCGGACATCGGCACCATGTCCGAGGCCTTCCCTCACCTCATCTTTAACAATTTCTCCTCCCGACTCGGCAGACGGGTGAGTCGCGTACTGTACCAGAACCTCGTGTGTCATCTCAACAAAACCAAACATATTTTTACATTTTTATAAAATAACAGTTTGACTATCGGTGTTTCCCAGTGGTCTTGAAACAAATACAACTTAAGAAGCATGAAGTTCTCCATTGCAAGTGCTGACACTGGAGACTCCTTTCTTAAAATCCCCTAAAGTAAACATCCTCCATACAGAAAGCGAACCATATCATTCCTGTGTAAGCTGGTACTACCAAAATGACGTACTAAATTATTTCTAATTAGTTACTGTTGTTAACGATTAATCGACTGACCAATCAGAATCAAGAATTCGTTAAAGCTGTGATATAATGCAAAATAGGAACCAAAGTCTGTCAAAGGACGGTCTAGCTTTTAACAAAATATTAGAAAAGCAAACGACTACAGGTAGTCCTCGACTTGCGAACATTTGAGAGTTACGACTTTCCGCAGATACAAACGGACTGTGGATCTACGAACAATCGTACATGTGAATAAATTGCGGAAGTAGCTTGCGTGTATTGTACAAAAAATAGACCATGCAGTGCACCAGATACCAATATTTACAATTATATACAATATTTTCATTGTGTAAGTGAATGTATAAAGTCCAATACATTGTGTGTACATTCAAAAGTCGGGGACTACAGAGACATTCCCAGAGACAACACTTGTTACATTCATTTCACGTGTGAGATTCATTTTCGTAGGCGCAGTTACAGTTTTTGGGGAAAATGGACATAGATTTAATCAAGTGGATTGGTATGCTTTACATTGTATATTCGTGCCACAGGCGTACAAGACTCACTTTGTCAGACTTGAGAACAAATCGGACTTACCGAAGTGCTCTTGGTAAGTCGGGGACTGCCTGTATTAATATCGTTGTTTGTCTTTGAATATGGTTTTAACTACAGTGCTGTAGGGTCAACGCATAACAATACCTCAGTGGTGCATGTTAATATCTGCTAAAAACCTCATAGTTTTATAGGTTTGTTTTTGGTAAATGAAATAATGTCATGAGTTCAAAATACATAATGTGGGGGGAAAAAAATATTACTATCAAATCAATCAACATGACAAGTGTAGAGTCCTTGGAACCGAATCTGTGTGTGTGACTGGTGTTTGAGGCTGATGGACCACTGGGACACCTCAGGAACTTGGGTCATTTATTAAGAGGAAACTCGTTTTCCATCCATGAAAGTTTTCATTTAATATTTGCGATTGTGTTGATGTATTGAAGTTTAAGGAAAGCTTGAGTGGTGTTCATGCTGTATGTACATTTTGAAGCTCATGTTCCACCTCATACAGGTGTCCAACATCCTCAAGTACCTGTTTCCCGTTCCCAAAGAGGACAGCAGACGAGTTATTACCTTCGGCAATCAAGATGATTTCATCTCCTTCAGGTAATTGAGTTCGGTCTTGGTGCCAGAACAGAAGACAGTCTAAATGTACGTCTTCCTCAATCATCCCAAAATGATTTAGCTTAATTTTAGCTCTAATTCACTTTGTATAACTCGACCTCAAAGTCATGATTTTTGTTTTCCTGGAAGGTGAAGAAGTTTTGTTGAAGGAATAGATTTTTTTGAGTTGAAAGCCTATTTATTTGTTTTTCCTCAAATATAAAATTGTTACTTCATGTTAATAGAGAGGCTTGGGGATTTACTGAAAACAGGTAAGGCCACAGCAATAGCTTTCTATTTCACTACCTAATTTAGTATATGTTTCTCAAACAAGTGCTGATGGTTTAATGTCTTCTCCAAACCAGGGGTAGAGCTAAAAAAAAAAAAAAAAAAAAAAGTGCTTGGCCCCCGTAATTGCTGCCTGCAGTTAGGTAGCTGTTTCCAGAAATTGTTCAATTCTTTCTGAAAAATACTGATTTTTTTCCTACCAAACTCGACTATTTCAATGAGAAAAGCATTTCCGTTGTTATTCTGCATGTTTCAGGCACCACGTTTACAAGAAAACCGACCACAAGAATGTCGAGTTGACTGAAGTCGGACCTCGGTTTGAAATGAAACGTAAGTTTCTCACTTATTAGCCGTAGATTAAAGTTTGCGTTGTTAAACAATGACCAAAACAAGAAGAATTTTTATTTTATATTTGTAACACATTTATTATATAGTTGGTACAATTTTTTTTGTATTAGAAATGACATCAATTCAGAAGCTGTATTTATTTTAAGTAATAAGTATAAGTAGACTTGGTAGAGTTAGGTCACATTTGTGCACGTTGGATTTAGAGAGTGAATTATTTTATCTCCTGTGTGTTTAATTAAACTTAGAAAGGTAAATATGAACATTCAGTATCATGTTGTAAATAGAGACACAAACAGCATTAACGCCGGCGGTTTTGTCTTTTCTGACCCGTCCACAGTGTACATGATCAAGCTGGGCACTCTGGAGAACGAGAGCACGGCGGATGTGGAGTGGCGTCATCATGCCTACACACGCACAGCCAAAAAGAGGAAAGTCTTAAGTGTGGAGTAAATAAAATGTATATATTTTTAAAAAACAGTCTTTTCTATTTCTTTTAAAGCTCACTTAGGAGAAACAAAGACATAACAGACACAAACCGAGACACAGACAAACATTTGCGAAATCTGAGATGTACATGAGAAACAGAACTGCATTGGAAGGAGAAGCAAATGAGCCATATACAGTATAAGACCATAGTGAGATTAAAGCCAGATATAAATGAGATGCATGAAACACAAATGAGAAATATATAGTGTTATTGAACATATCAAAAATCCGCAATTAACATCATACAGTATTATAAATTTACAATTCATACAATATAACAGACACCAGCAAAATCTGGCAAATCAAGACACTAAATGATACAAAATGTCACCCGACCTGTCAAAGATATTAAGTGTCACACTGCTCAACTCAAAGTATGATTTATACAGGAGTTACACAAAGTCCACAGCATTGTGACAATCTTCCAGTGAAAAGAATCAGTCAAAGAGGAGATGAAAATTTTAAAGTAAAATTGGTTGCTTGCTGTATGTAAGGGCTACAAGAACGGGCCAATGCTCTGAAAAGTTCTTTCTCACCAGCTACATCAGTCTTCTCTTGTGGTGGACGTCCAACAAGTTTGTCCAAAGTCTGCAACTCCTGGAGTTGTTTATTATCTAATGGAACAAAATATATATATAAATAAACATTTGAGATTTACCTAAACACCATTCAGCTCTTCCATTCCCAACTTTCTGAAGGTTGCGAGGTGGGCTTGAGCTTGCTCATGGGCTGGTGTTTACCCGACTGATGATGTGGTGGAGATGGAGACCCCAGAACGTTCTCCTGCGGTTTCTTTGTTGGGATTCTTGTTCTCCTTAAAGGTTTTTGAGGTGGCATGCTTCTGAAAAGAACCCAGTTAAAGTACAGTGTATATAATTAACAAGATAACCATTCCACAAACAAACATTGGTTTTTATTTATAGAATATAATTAACTGATGTCTCTAAAGTTACATGTTCTGGTAACTACTGTTAAACACTCAACACTCATTTAATAATACTACTGGTTTTCAAAAACTGATCATGCAGTAACATTAACTTACTATTGACAAAAAGGTAAAAATAACTTACTATGTCAGTCCACACTGGTTAACTTGCAGTTATGCCTAATAATAATAATAATAATACTGTAACCAGCTGATTTTTACCAAAAAAAAAAAAAAACTTTCAAACTCAAGTGTTAGTTACCTAGATATGCTAATACACATGCTAAACCACACACAACCAACGCGAAAAAGTAAAACCCACCTTAACTGCTTTGTCTTCTTTTTGGTCTTCTTCAGGCCAAGTA
>JAQMYG010000014.1:20970630-20987117 GCA_030014215.1 Clariallabes teugelsi | reverse complement strand
CCCCCCCCCCCCCCCCCCCCCCCCCCCCCCCCCCCCCCCCCCCCCCCCCGGGAGGGATAACATATCATTATCAAACTCCTCTCTTCATTCCTGAAACGCTGGCCTCCCAGGAACACCATTAATGGCCCAAAGATGTGGAAATGGTTTAGAGTGAAGTCAGGACCTGTAACGTGCAAGTGATGTTGGTGAATGATCGCGTGTGCAGTTCCCACAGACAGATGCGTCTCTTCCGCAAGTTGGCGTCAAGTTATCGGTCAGACGCTCCACTCGCTGAAAGTTCACAGAAATGTCTGTAGTGGGCTTACAGCTAGTGGTTTCACAAATTTTCATCACAAGTCCCAGTTTGACTTGACTTATATTTGACAATAATTCAATACGCATAAAA
This sequence comes from Clariallabes teugelsi, assembly GCA_030014215.1. NCBI lineage: Eukaryota > Metazoa > Chordata > Actinopteri > Siluriformes > Clariidae > Clariallabes > Clariallabes teugelsi. The sequence continues at coordinate 20,986,732 of JAQMYG010000014.1, read as the reverse complement.
TAAGTATGTAAGTTATAATTGTTTAATACATTACTGTATATGACCACCCATAGGGTGACAAATTTTTCCTCACTGTTGAAAATTTAATCATAGTACTTACAGTAACAAGTGCAGGTCATACTATAATAAATAACCATACTGAAATATACACATGATCTCTAACATACAGCAGCAGTAGTTAAAGCCTTGAATACTTTTATGCTGCACTACAGCTTTAACATATACCCACAAGGAGCAATCATCAGGTCAAGCACTGTTTTATTAGCTTATTTAAGGCTATGAACATACCAATCAAGCTTTGTGATAATGATAATTGGCTGATTTAAAATGCTTGCTGAAAATCAAGGGAATGTCAAACGATGTATGCCATGCTAGTTATAGACTAGTAGATGGATAGAGCATGGTGGTGTAGTGGTTAGCACTGTCGCCTTGCACCTCCAGGGTCCGGGTTCGATTCCCGGCCAGGCTCGATTCCTGTCTCTGTGTGCATGGAGTTTGCATGTTCTCCCCATGCTTGGTGGGTTTCCTCCGGGTACTCCGGTTTCCTTCCACAGTCCAAATATATGCAGGTTAGGCTAATTGATGTTCCCAAATTGCCTGTAGGGTGAGTGTGTATGTATGTGTGGATTGGCACCCTGTCCAAGGTGTACTCTGCCTTGTGCCCTAAGCCTCCTGGGATAGGCTCCAGGTCCCCTAGACCCTGAATACAGGATAAAGTGGTATAGATGTGAGTGAATGATATAGTAGAGAGAGATAAACATGACTATATATATATATATATATATATATATGGAACAGATTGGACGTGATGCAGAGATCACTTCCTGTTTGGCGCCATCCTGATTATACAGTATTCATAGGCTTGACATGGGCTATTTAGAGAATCCATTATCTGCACTATCTCTCGAGACAAAGTCTGAAAATATTTTGAGGCATTGGAGATTTGATCAAATTTTTAGGAAGAGAAGTGAAAACAGCATTACATATTATGCAAATTAACTTAACTTAATGCTTCCTGGGGCTTTTTGTACGGTTTAGTAACAATAATAATAAAAAAAAATCTTTATGCCATTTTATTCTGTACTAGCCTCACTATTAATTTTTTTAAAGGATAAAAATGTGGCATTCGTTTCTGAGAAATAAAGTAACAGCTTTTATGATTTATAGAAAATACTTGGCAAAACATAAGCAAATGAGATAATTAATTATCAAAACACTTACATAACACAATTTCCAGTACATCTCATGACAGCGACGATGTCTATGATGTGCGTTCTGTATGCCTTAAGACACAATATCCAGGCAACTGAAGAGATACTACAGTACAGTATAAGCGGGACATTTTAGAAAAACCTTTAGCTCCCAATAAGTGATAAAAAGCATGAAGGGGATTTTATTTAAAGCCACAGCTTTATTATTTTTTTCTGGTTAAATATGAAATATTTGATTGCACTATTACCTCCAGGACACAGTGTATAATAAGGTAATAAAATAAAATCCAGAAAAATACTCCAGTCTATATGAGCAATAAATATAGAGGTGATAAAACTGCACAGAAGTACACAAACTTTTTTGAAAGACAAATTATTTTTAAATGTCCTTCATCAGCAAAGCATTTTTGAAGCTGTGGAGGCTAAATATGGACCGGTTTCATGTATATAACAATATATACATTACTGTGCAAAAGTCTTGAACCCCAACAAAATCTTCATATTTTGCTTTCAAAGAGCAACTTTCTAAGATTTTTAACATAGTCTTGAAGAACACGATTTTTGGGGGCTTATTTTCTCTCCAGTCACTGTACCTGAGCAGTTTCTAAGGATTTTTTTTGTTTGTTAAGCCAAACAGTGACCCATGAATCATTTAAGTATTAAAAAAAGAAAAAAAAGAATCTAATTTAAGGCATGAACCAGTAAGAAACAGGTGCAGATGATGACAGATTATCAGGCCGGTGATTAGTATACTGGTGATGCTGAGTGCCTAGTGATTGGGACAGACGAGAGGGGAAATGAGGTTGCTGCTTACAGAAACAACCAATTTTTCCAATTTCTTTCAAGTAATCAAGATAATTTCATTTAATTTAATAGGAAGAAATGAGGGGACGCACAGTACGGTATATAAATACAGTAAGTCCCCTACATACAAACATTCGAGTTATGAACTTTCGAGCATCTGTGCATGTTTAATCGCAAAAGATGGCAGACATTGCTCGTATTTGAATCAGGAATTGTTGAACCATCGGCACGATTCTAAAGAACATTGTACTGAAATATACCGTGTATAGCCAATTGTGTTAGTATCCTAGTACCTAGACAATGTTTATTGGACTTACGAACAAATTGGACTTACGAACAAGCTCTCAAAATGGGACTCATTCGTTCTGTCAGGTGAACTGAATATCATTGGTTAATTGATTGATTGATTATTAATTACTGTATATACCAGTAAACTGGTGACAGGATCATGGGCACCCAATGCCCATCTACAGTATGCCTGTGTGGACCAAAGGCCATGCCGTCTGGTCTGATCCCATATAAGAGCCAATGTAGCACAAATTGTTGATTACACTCAGTCCTGACCAGGACAGAAAGTTATCATCAGGACAGCCAGTGCACCACTGCATGCTGTATATGCAGGCTAAGAGTTTAAGGTTATTGATCCAGATTCTAAATCCCTCAGATCTCAACATCACTGAGTGTACATTGAGTGCACTGGACAATCAAGTCTGATCCATGGGGGTCCCACAGTATCCAAAGGATCTGCTACTAATGCCCTGTCAGAGACCACAGCACACCACCAGAGGTCTTGTGGAGACATGCAATAATATTGGGCTTAATGATATGGCTGATCGGGATGTATGTTAAAAACATCACTTGTCCAGGATACCTGAAGTTAACAAGTCTCAGTCTTTATCCTCCCAGTGCTCAGCAGCATGTACTGTACATGTTTCATATAACTATATCAAGATGAAAGAATGTGGTAATGTACAGTAATGGCCGACAACCACTCCGAGTCATAGAACATGACGTCCATCTCTTACAGAAAACCCATATCACTTTATTATTTTGGACATGGCCACAATGCTCTTTGGAACAGACAATACTCCAGCATGCAATACAGCTTTTTCATTTAATATAATGTGAGCCTCCTAGACGTTAAATGAAATCACAAATACGATGGGAATCTTTTTTTTCTTTTTTCTTTTTCTTCAGCATGGCCTCTTTTAAGTTTTAATTTTATTTCCCCCTTTATTGTAGCTATAAGTCATTTTAGTTCTCTCTCCACCTCTGAGTCATGAGCCATATTAAATTTGCACCACAAATCACATAAAGCGTTCGACTAAAATATCTCGGCCTGAGAGAGCAGAGAGATCCATGAGTCATGAAGTCATGAAAAACACATGCTGTTTTGCAGGGTCACTCAGATCATGTCCTATTTAAATATGTTTGCTATTGAGTCCTGCTAATTAGTACGGAAGATAAATGCATAACGTACAGTAAATAATACAGGGCCGGAATAAATAAGTCAATATGAAGTGTTAATAGTTCGGAATTGAAGTAGTAGATAATCTGTAAAAAAATATATATATAAAAAAAAAACTTTTTGGGATTAGATACAATTTATGCATATACAGGATGATAAACTCTTCACACATGCTGAAAATTAAGAACCACAGAACTGATTGACATAGTGAGGTTTTCTGTAAAGTCATGGTAATTTAATGTTTGTGAAAGGAGTCTCCAGTGTCAGTGATTTGTTACAGTAAGGAAGTAATCGTCAGGATACAAAAAGTTTGCTGTTTGTTGTTTTTCTGTCATGTGATATGCATTTCCCCCCCTTAGATTTGGGTAATTTCAATGGCAAGAAAGCAAAAAAAAACAAAAAAAAACTTATCCTTGGCTACCATCATACGCAATGTTTTTCATTCCATTTAACTTCTCATTCACTCTACTGTATAACACAGTTGTAAACCGTGATCCTCACTTTTATCGTTTAGACTTTTCCACACCATTGTAATTGTGTTGAAGTGGTTCCTTTCTTGTGTTCTTTTTTTGTTAAAGTCCATACGACAGCACAATTAGAAGAAGACTGAATACGTACAGTTTATTTGGAAGGGTTGCCAGCAGGGTACTAACTTTTGAATACGACTATAGAAAGAATTCATAATGTGTATTTAAAAACTGATAATACCCAAGCAATCAAAGTATTCTTTAAGTGATGCGGTTATCTTTTCTGTTGTTTTGTTGTTACATAAAAGTAAAAAAAAAAAAGAAAGAAGGAAAATGTTGAAAATGTGTTTTAGGAGTATGGTTGGTTAAAAAGATTTCTTTACCGTTACTCTTCAGGGTTTCCCTGCTCTATTATCTCAGGATCTGGATGGTGCTGAAAAACCTGCATGTTGTGTGTGTGCAGCTCAGTGGGAGAAGAAATTGAAAGATTGTTCCAAGTGAATCCGGAGACTCGCCTTCTGTGCTATAGTGGAAGAATATGGTGAAAGAAATATCTTTCTCATACATACATTAAAGATTGCTGGATCAAAGACAGCCATGAATAAGTAAACACGAGCTGCGTTCTCCTAGCTCCATCTTTTCTTTTTCTTTTGTTTCGTCTTCTTGTTTCGTTATTTCACTATAGTGAAATAAGGAAACAAGATGGTGTATCATGTTCCAGATCAGTGCACAGACTACAACCACCCTCTCTCTCTCTCTCTCTCTCTCTGCCCATGCCCTGAGCAGGGCTCATGCTGTCAGTGCTTCCCCAGAATACGGTTCCTGTTCAGCATGCCTGTGTTTCTTTTTTGTCTCTTTGGCCACAGTGAAGCCTCCTGCCCTCTTATCATTCCACCAGCTTCTCACACCAGTTCCACCTCAGTGTTCACTCTCTCTCTCTCTTCCTCATCTCTCTCTCTCTCTCTCTCTCCTAGGATTCAGAATGCTATGAGGCCTGTTCTAGTCAAACCAGGACTTATGATGAAATTTCTTGTGAATGAAAGCGTTAAACTAATTTACATTTACACAAGACATTCACAGTATGAGACTCAATGGTGCAAACATTTTTAAAAAGGCCCTAAATGTATGAATTATGATCTTATCTTATCCACGTCCAACATTTCTTATATATTATATTGAATCATGTTCACGATCCAAGCCATTTCTACATGTTTGGCCCATTAAAGGAGTTCCTGGGAGGCAAGGATTTCAGACGTGAAGCAAGCTTGATCCAGATCATGGCTCTGAGAAAACGTTCTATCAAGCACTCGTGAAACGCTGGGATAAGTGCAGTAGTGAAGCAGGGGATTATATAGAGAAATAAAGGGGGATTTTACTTTCACAGCAGAAGTCCCGCTTTGACTTGAACACTTTGACACATGTGTCTCCATGATGCAAAGGCGCTGTATCTTTACTGAAAAACTCGTTCTCAAACAGAGGTATAAAAAAGACCATAACAGATTCTGACACTCTTCGACTTCTCTGCCTCGTCTCGCCCTCAGGATCTGCCAGATGCATCCTGATACGCCACGTCTGCACTTATGATTCACCTTCTGCTGCTGTGGAGAGGACCAGGTACTGTAGGTACACCAAATATTCCCACTTCTCAAAACAGTTTACACCCCAGACTGCCAGTGGATACTGTAGATATGTTACCTCTGGCTTGTTGGTTTGTCTAAACCTACTTATTTGGATTCTCCTAACATTTGGCCTTATTTATCAATATATCTGGATATTCATTCTTAAATATTTGTATGAGAAATAAATTTTTTTATTTCTAAAAATCCTGAAAATGATAGAAAAACATTTGTTTATTACTCATGCCCCTTATGGGTTTAAATGTACATATACGAAAAGCCTAACTAATATAAACCTCGACTTAATCCAATAACAATTGTATAATTTTACAGCCCTTTTATTTCTGAAATGTACTATCAAGTTTATTATTATTTTTATTACATTTCCAGGGTTTAACAGACACTATAATCCAAAGTGAATTATAAGACCTTTGGAATCTTTATTATCTTTATTATACATCCTCATGTATAAAATAAATTAATAAATATAAAGGTGAGTTAACACCTTTATAAAGGTGAGTGGTATAGTGGTTATCACTGTCACCATGCACCTCCAGGGTCCAGGTTCGATTCCTGCCTTGGGGTCGGTGTGCATGGAGTTTGCATGTTCTCCCCGGTGCCTGGTGGGTTTCATCAGGGTACTCCGGTTTACTCCCACAGTCCAAAGACATGCAGATTAGGCTAATTCCCAAATTGCCTGTAGTGTGTGAATGAGTGTGTGTGTATGTGTGTGCGCTTTGTGATGGATTGGCACTTACTGTATGACAAAAGAAATGACAAGAGAGGTCGCCAAGGCTGCATAGAGCCACAAACGTTTAACTAAAGCCTCAGCTGGTGAAAAAACGTATATGCTTAATATGTGATTACATATTTTGACTGGTAAGTACTTACATGAAATAATTTCCACTTCTGTTTTTCAGGCTTTAACCTGATCGCTCTTTTTCAAATCTTTTTTATGGAGCTTTGTGGCCGTCACTACTGTACTACTGTACACCACGCCTATGGCATGGTACATGCTTGGTGGTTAACAGGTGATCTGTATACATTAATACAGTTGTGTTGTTGGTCTTTCGGCTGCTCCCGGCAAGGGGTCGCCACAGCGGAATATTCAGTCCGCACAACAACTTGGCACAGGTTTTACGCCGGATGCCCTTCCTGACGCAACCCTCCCATTTTATCCGGGCTTGGGACCGGCACTGCATCCAGTGGCTGGGGGGGTTTGGGCACTGGCTGGGAATCGAACCCGGGCCTTCCGCATGGCAGGCGAAACACCTACCACTGAGCCACACTTTAATACAGTATGCATCAGGTTTGCGCAGACATTCATGAGAAATCTTGTTTACTGGTGCACAGTAATAGGAATATACTGTTTCCATATACACATTGATTGTAGGTCGGAACTTATATAACATTATGTTGTAATATTAATAAAAAGAGATAATGAAAGTACATGAAAGTAAAAGATCCTATTAGCGCAGTCAGGTGGACAACCTACTGTAGGAGTTTGTAAATAAAACTGCATTAATGGGTTAACTTTATGGATTACCAGTATATTATATTATATTATATTATATTATATTATATTATATTATATTATATTTAGTGGTTTTTTTACATTTTCAACATTTGAACTCTAGTGTAACTGTATGTTACATATAATTAGTGTGTTATTTCAGCAAAACAAAATCATATACAGACAACCCTACACAAACATATTATACATACACTACCACTCAACAGTTTGGGATCACTTGCAAATTTCTTTGTTTTTATTTAGTGATTTACTGGAGATTTCAAAACTATGAAATAACTAATATGGAATTACTTAATTATGTAACAACAACAATAGTCAGTTTTTATTTTAGACATGGAGGTCAGGTAATAGTTCTTGCAAGAACAGTATTGTCAAGTGCGTTTGTAAAACACATCAAGTACCATGATGAAACTGGCTCTATATATATATATATATATATTCATTCATTCATTCATTCATTCATTTTCTATACCGCTTAATCCTGTGTTCAGGGTATATATATATATATATATATTGGTATTCTGCAACCTATGGGTGATATTAAATTTTTATTAAATTTATAATAATGTCTTGCTGTCCTCAGGGGAATATATATCCTCAAATGGGTTAATGAAAAGAGAGAACTTTGAAAGCCAGGTTGACTCCTAGGTATTGGTATTTACCAACCTTCTAGGCAAACCCCCAGACACTCACCTTCTCCCTCTCTCACAGGCATTTATCTTCCCCGTGTTCTCGTAGGAAATTCACTTCAAGCTCAGGATATCTCTTTGCAGCTAAATGGCAAAGTTACCACTTGAAAAGGCACCATGAAATACCTTATACCCTCTCAAAAATACAAAAGTAACATTTCAGCAAGTCGGAAGACTTTTCTCAGCATGTTGTTAGAGCTGGTTCTCCATGCATGTATAAAATATATATAATATTTTTTTTATATACATATATATTCCAGGTACAGTAAGTGCACCGAGACATGACCGAGACAGAGCATGTGGGAGGTTTTTGTTTTACTATTGACGAAACCACAAGTACAGTCAATATAATCTCTCCCTTCATTTCTCCATCGCTCACTGTGCAAACTCATTGGGTCAACAGGAGTCTTTTCATCTACAGTACTGCACCAGGAATTTTCATTTCCCTCCATATTGATAGGGGGAAATAATTTTCCTGCGTATAGATGCAATAAAACTGAAACCGTTGTTGGACTAAAGAGATCAATACACGAATGCTTTTGGTAATGGAATTGAAGAAGTGTCACTCATCTGCAGGTTGTGGTTTTACATTGTCAAAGTGGGAATTAAAATAATTACTTATATTAAATTGAATTAATTTTTATTCCAATAAATAAAACAAGCTTATGGGCCTACTGTAAATGAATGAATTTTTTTGTTAAGTTCATTCATATAACAAAATATTTAAAAATTCCCCATGCAGAAATGTACTATATGGACATATATTACTGCAGGGCCACACCTGGGTGACAAGGAGAACCTACAAAATATTATGCTTTATATCATGCTAAGGAGAAAAAGAACTGGACAGTTTGCTCAGTGGTCCAAAGTCATCTTTCAGCTGAAAGTAAATTTTGCATTTCATTTGGAAATCAAGGTCCCAGAATCTGGAGGAAGGGTCCACAGTCTGTGATGTTCTGGGCTGTGATGTTCTGTCATCTCTTGGTGTTGGTCCACTGTGTTTTGTCAAGTCCAAAGTCAATGCACAGCCATCTATCAGGAGTTTTTAGAGCACATCATGTTTCCATCTGCTGAGAAGCTTTGTGGAGATGCTTATTTCTTTATCTTTTCCACCCAACCCAATAAATCCGATGATCTGAAGGCTGTTATCAAAGCAATCTTGTCAGCAGTGCCACAGACTGATTGCCTCCATGCCATGCCGCATTGAAGCAATTATTCATGCTAAAGGACCACCGACCAAATATTGAGTGTTTAACGCACAGAATTTTTCAGAATTTCTACATTCTTATTATCTTGATTGTCATTATTTGAAAATATTGAGACTCATTAAAATGTGCCGGTTTATCTTTCGAAGGATAATCTTACAGCTCAAACAAACATTTTAGCATGACTTATTGTGGTCACCATTAAACATTGGTGCCAGACTAATTAATGCTTCTGACTCCAATTAACAGTGAGCTTAAATTTAAGGGCAGAACTGCACAGAAATTATAACTGTTTTTACTAAAACTCCATCTGGCATTTGCAACTCTTGTGTATCTCATAAACAGAGCTTACATCTGTAGTCATGTCTGAGGATTGAATACTAATGCGAGCAATTTTTTTAGTAATAAATCCACAGTTTCCGCACCTTAGAGAACATGTAATCTTTTTATTCTTATATTCCTGTATATCATTACAGTTAATTTTTGTTTCAAGTCAATAATAAACTGTTTGAATAACTTGAACGCTCGGCCAACACGGTCAGTGCAATTCAGGTGCACAGAGTCATGTACTGTAAATAATTAGCATAAACTTCTTATTAGCCAAATTGATCTATTCAGTATAAATAAAGTAGAATTAAACATTCATGTTTATGAAGACTAGTTTTGGACATTGCGTGTTCAGTATAGGTCAGGAGCACCAACTGGCATCTTAAAAATGCGCATAAGTTTAAGACTTTCGTGTAAATTTGATAAGGAACTGTGGCCCTGAAGGTCATTCTCGCTGGAGCTAATTACTCTGTAGCCATTAGGAAAGACCTCATGTTCAGTGTTGAAATAGGATTTTAATTGGCTTGGCTTTAATTGTCAGACTTTAATAGAGTCCAATCAAGAGACAGAAAGTAGTGGGTGTAGTAGTGGGTGAGGAGTCTTGATTTCTTTGCAGCATACAGCTTTAGGGTGTTTTTCAGCACCACTGGGCAGATTGTCAATGAAAGACAAAATAATCATAGAAAAAGGCTTTAAAATGTGTGATTAAAAATTTATATATATAAAAGTGTGTCTGGATTGAAAACGTGACAGTATTAGCATTTGCTGCCTTTTATTTTTCTCAACAATTGTAAGTCATCTCTCTTACTTAACGTTCCTGTGCCATCATGATCACCTTCGTTTGCACATACAATACACTACTGTATATGAACTAAAGTATTTGTGCAAACTTGCAATGACTTCTAAATATCTATATCTATATCTATATCTATGACTATCTAAATAAATATACTTCAGTATGGAGTCGGTTCCCCTTTTGCAGCTATAACATATGTGCTCTATGGAATTGAGGTCAGGGCTCTGTGTTAGGGCCGGTCGAGTTCTTCCACACAGAACTCATCAAGTCATATCTTTATAGTCCTCGCTTTGTGCACTGTACGCAGTCATGTTGGAATAGAAAAAGGGCCTTCCCCAAACTGTTGCCACAAAGTTAAGTAAAGAATTGTCCAAGATGTCTTGGTATGCTGAAGCATTAAGACTTTTTTTTTTTCCATATAACGTATCATGCTGTAGGTCCTTTTTATGTCATTCATTCCCTTATGAAATTGAGGCTGCTTTGCTAACTGACAGCTGGACTGACTCATTGTTGATGATCATATTGGACTCCTCCAGATGAGTATGAGCTCATGTCACATGTTACAGCCCTGTCACCCAAATCGCCTATTTATAACTGGAGTGAATGTAGGAGGATCAGGATACATAAATACCATTTATTAATATTCTAATTATCATGTCCTGCGCCTATTTATTTAGGTGACTAAAAAGCCTTCAAGAGCTATAAATTGTATTTTATTTATTTCTAAACGGCCAGTGCTGAACTAATGATGCATTGCATGATAATAGATTTAGTGTAGGCTGTAATGGCTGTGGTTGTGATTTTTAAATGGGAGGCTAAAATCTAAAATCTGCTTTAAGCTTGACTATTAGGATTGAGCAATGCATGATATCATAGGGTTCTAGCATTTGTACTTTTCTCATGATGGAACGATAATAATTAATAAAAATCATATAATATCCAACCACATGCCCCTTGGTTGAATTAAATTGAGTCATTTACAAATGCATACCCTAACATGCACAAGACACACATTGAATTTGACCTTGAACCTCATCCCATAAGACATGGTTATGTAGATTCATACTGTACAAATGAACCTGTAAAAAAATCTATGAACACTAACACTAACTGTAGCAATAGTCTCTGGAACTGTTTATATAGTCATGCAAATTGTTAGAAATTGCTATAATGTGAGGTGGCGCAGTGCCTCAGTGGTTAGCACTGTTGCCTCGTACCTTTAGGGTTAGGCATATGAATATTGCCCCCAGTCTGTGTGTGTGTGTGTGTGTGTGGAGTATGTGGAGAAAGAAAGATAGAACAGTTAGGTGCATTCATAGTCATATAACGAATAAGGTCAATGCATATTTTGTGTAGAGTGCAAGCAGGACTAACTATGACAGGATAAGTAAAAGGGAAAGTCAGCAGGAAACACAGACATGAGGTCTCCCTGGGAAAACGCAACCAGTCACTTCACAGTCAACATGCACAAAAGGTTTTAGCTTAGACCCCTAAACAATAATTGGCAGGCTATTCCATAACTGTTGGGCTTTGTAAGAGAAAGCTCTGCCCCTGCTGTAGTTTTCATAATATGAGGTGCTGACAAGTAGCCTGCATCTTTTAATTAAAGTAGTTATGGCGGATCATAAAAAAACTAGTACGTAGTTCACTCACATTCTGTGGTGCAAGACCATTAATGCTTTATAATTCAATAGTACTATTTTAAAACAAATGGGAAATTTCACTCGGAACCAATGCAGTGTGGATTAGATGGGGTGATGTGTTTATACACTATATTCTAGGTCTAGTAAGGACTCTCCAACTCTACTTGTGTTGGCACTCCAGCAAGGGTATACCTTGCTTTGTTCCTTGAGATACAGTAGGCTCCATTCCACCTGTGATTGTACACAGGATATGCAGTACAGTACGTCCCCATAATATGGACAAGTTCCATTGTGATAACTCGTCCAATTTGTCCAACAAACATTGTCTAGGTACTAGGATACTAACACAATTGGTGCTACACAGTATATTACAGTTTTTTTAAGATCGTGCCAATGGTTAATTTTAAAAGAATGATCAATGTCTGCCATCTTTTTACCTTGCTATATTATTTTAACTTTTGTCTCTATTGTTATTGCTTGGCATGTTACTTTACATTTAGGCATTTACCAGACACCCTAATCCAGAGCAACTTACATTTTTTTTCTTCTGAGCAGTTAAGGGCCCAACAGGGACAATTTGGTGGCCATGGGATTTGAACTGGGGACATTCCGAACCGTAGGCCAATGACTTAACCACTGAGCTACCCCTAGTTTTTATCCCTAGCTCACCGCACGCATGTGACAATGTACGCCGGACATGTGATCTAACTTCCACGACTGAACATGCACGAATGCATGTTTGTATGTTTGAAAGTTCGTAACTCGAATGTTTGTATGTAGGGGACTTACTTTACAGATAACGGATAAATGGATGGCACCTGTTTAGTGTGGTTGACTTAAGGAATAATTCACCTCTTTAAACAGGACAACATTTTAATACAGTGCCACTTCATACTCCATATATCTGTGTCTGTATTCATCGCTGTGCCAGTGGGCTAACTTGGAAGAGTGTTCCTTCACATTCCACATCTCAAAGTACCAAACATTCAAATTGGAGTTTGGGATGAGATGCACATTTGCACCTGCTTATGGAGAGCGAATCTCTGTTTTAATCAGGTCCTGAGATGGTACTAAGGCTGTGGATGAAACTGGTTTGTAAAAGAGAGATCAAAGGAGATCATGTACGTATGTTAAACTGGAACAACTGTCTGAACAAAGGTGGGGATCTGATAGACTGTCTCTCGCCTACTGTAGTACACCCTACATATTTAACCCGGTGATTTCACACCAATTCACACCCTCAGACTCTGGTATAATGGGTTCTCTCAGATGGTAATAATGTGTCAAATGCACACATTGTTGAATTTCCCAGCATTCAGCCAAGCTCTTTGATGAGTGCTGAACAGATTCATGATCAGAAAACAAGTCCAGTCATTAAAAAGATTAATGAGACAATTTATAAAAGAAAGAAAACAGACATGGGAAATATTCGGGGGGATGATTCACAGGACTCCGAACTCTGTGAGAACAAGAAAGCTGAAAGGATTTGAGTGTGGGTTTATAGAGACAAGAAGACTGAGGGAGTAAGGGAAACAGCCAGAATATTTTTTTTTCACAGTACCTAAGTACAGAAATGATTTGTCAAGTCAAAAGAAAACTTAAAACTCCATCAGTGAGCCACGAACCTTTATCAGAATGACGCAAATGACAAAAAACAGCAGTAAGAAAGCACAGCCATGACATCTAGAGTTTAGAGATGTTTATTTTATATCCCATTTTTTTTATATTTCTTTAAAAGGTTGACAGAAGTCTCAAAGGTCCCCTAAAATGTTTGTTTGTGCGTGTTAATGTTACAGCTGAAATACAGCTCAGATAGTATCATTTTTCATACCTTAAGCATCCTTTATTTCACTCCTTTTCTGAACAGTCTGTTTCAGTGTATGTAAATGAGCTACTGCAAAGCCACGCCCATGCAAAGAACAATTTCTTTGTTATTGAGGATAAAGCTGGCGCAGGGCATGTCCTTATATGATGTCACATTAGGGGAAAAACCTAGTTGACTTGTTTAAACCCAGTGAAATATTAAAATACAAAGGACAAAAGGATAAAAAAAAAATGACTTGAACTAAGAACTAAGAAGCACAATATTTGGCACCAATTTGACTCGATGTTTGATGATCATCTGGATTTTTTAAAATTAAATGTACAGATTTTAAGAAACGCAAGTTCAAATGCTACAGTGCATGTTGTTCTTTAAGGCCCTGTCCATACTGTATGTACATGGATATTTTTGGATATATAACAGTTTAATATTTCTTTGTCCCAACATTTTTGCTTCCCATTTAGACAAAACCAGATGTTTTGGGGATTATAGAAACAAAGAATCTTGTTATAAAGGTAACTTCAGAACATTTTGTGTAACTTCAGAACGTGTTTTTGTATGGATTGATTTTTTTTCCTGACGTTACTGTGTGGATGTTAATGTGGAAGGACTTTATTTATCATGAGTACCAATATCATGTGGTCTGTTATTTGCTATTGGATAACACACTTAGGATTTAATTTCACTTTAGTTTACTGTAAAGCCATTGTGTGAAGGAACTAGAATATAATATAACTATGTGCTGTCTCATGGATGGCCTCGGTGGTGTAATGGCTTCTTAGCACTCCAGGATCCGGGTTTGATTCTCGCCTCGGGTCTGTGCGCGTGGTGTTTGCATGTTCTTGCATGGGTTTCCTCTGGGTTCTCCGGTTTTCTCCCACAGCCCAAAGAGCATCTTTACAAGTTAGGCTAATTGACATTCACAAATCACCCTGCAATGTGTCAATATGAGTGTGCCCTGTGATGGATTGGCATTCCATCCAGAGTGTACCACGCCTCATGCACTAAATCTCCTGCTATAGGCTCCAGGCCCTCTGCGACCCTGTATACAGGGTGTATAACAGAGTATATACGATACGCTGTCCTGCTCAATCCACCAGCCCTTTACTAAAACTACAATGCAAACAAATATTTTTTATACATTTCAAGTTAATTTTCATCATCTGACCTCAAGAATTCTTGCATTTTTTAAGACGAACCTTTTTTGTAATTTATAGGCTTTTTTCTAGCCAAAACTCTCACCAGGGTAAAGCAGTTACTAAACAATAGATATAATGAATAACAAAACAATAGTTTGCATCAGTTATTATCATTTTTAATTCTTTCTTATCATGTTCCCCCCCATGTTTCTTTGTTTCCTGGTTGCGAGAAGCCACAGCATCATTCGAACTTGCGATCTCCGGGTGATTATTGCGAGCTCTTTGGCGCTGCGTCACTCGGTGTAGAATTTTACATTACTCTCAAGTTGAGTGACATAACATTTTCAAGCATTTTCATATTTGCATTAATGGAGCCTGAAGTAATAAACATGATACAGTACGCTCATTTATTCTTCTTTATTTCTGCGTGACATGATTCGGGAAGAAATTAGAACTCGAATATAAGTTGGCTCTGTGCCCGTTAGTGATGAATTCCGATTTTGATATGCAATCGTTAATTATTTGTGAATCATTATTGCGGTTCTGTCCTTTGTAATACTCATATCACAGATGGGATGCAAGTCTTCTGTTTAATCACAAACTAGTTTAATGAGTGCTCTGAGCATCCCAATGCTCCAGATGAGTGTGTCTCTGGGTTCTACTGATAAATAACACCAGTTCATTATTTAATTATATATAAACTACTCAAAACGCTTCAGAAAGGTCGATCTTTCATTCGTGATTGGCAAAATATCTGCAAGACTTAATAAAAAACAAATAAATAAAAAAATAACTTTTTTATTTTTTTTGTAATGGCAGTGTGTACGACTCTTCTTGAAATATAGTTTTCTTATATCATGCTGCTGTGTGTACCGAATCCCCGAGCCTCGTGAGACGGCTTGCCATCCAGGAACTAATGATTTACTTTATTAAGTTATAGCATTAGGAGAGGTTTGTTTACGATCATATGTCCTCGAAAGCATGGGAGGTACACGTCGGTGGACACGGTGTGCCAACGCTGCAAGTTTATGCCACCGAATGCAATCTGAGGATTAAAATAACGCCTTTCATTTGCAGAGCATGTGCAAAGCTTGCTCCAGGTTGTTGACTCATAAATGCAAGGTTCAATATTTCCTTGCTTCCTCCCACTGAGTGTTTATCAGACACGGGGAATGAGAAATAATTAAAAGCTAAAATATACATGGAACAGGTTTAATAAACCAGATTCTTTTTCTTCTTCTTTTTCTTTTTCTGTTTACAAGTGAGTAATCATTTTAATTGGATTTTGAGCAAGTTTGTCACACTGGGAATCAAAGCAAGGCTGACATCAAAAACAGTGCATGCTGTTCCGACTCCTTTACTGACATCTGCCAGATGAATA
>JAQMYG010000014.1:20930985-20940989 GCA_030014215.1 Clariallabes teugelsi | reverse complement strand
CTATCTATATCTATCTATCTATCTATATACATCTAGGTCAAGACCTTTGCCTTGGCACAGTACTGTATATACAGTATATATCCAGCCACCCATCTAGGAACCTCTGTAGGGACCGTGGAGGCCAATGTTGATTATTATTGCATTTATTCCCATTTTACAACCATGGTAGGACCTCCAGTCAACATGTGCATTCACACACTATGGGAAATTCGTGAATGCCAATCAGCCTCATCTGCATGTCTTTGGATTGCGTGAGGAAACCATGAGTACCCGGAGAAAACCCACCAAGCACGGGAAGAACATGCAAACTTCATGCAACATGGATATGTATAGAATTCCTCAGATGACTATTACATGTGAACAAGCTGTTAGTGTTCATATTGATTCACACTTAATTCTGAAGCATGTAGCGATGTTATTATTGGATATAAAGTGGTGCAATTTGAACAGTTATGTAACTGATGTAACTAATATAGATTTGTAGGAGTTGGTCCTTTGGGATGCTTCACTATAACTCAAGCTTTTGATGATATAAGAATCCACATCCTTTTTGCCTCCACTTTTTTAGCTCCTTTGCTTCTGGTGAGAAGTGGTTACGTAGGATGGTTTCGGGATATTTTTTTCTAATTTAGATAGAGCAGAACCATACAGGGTGTTTTTCTTATTTTATGTCTTGTAAGTTTATTTTTTGAGAACAAAACACAACTCGGGCCTAAAGGCAGGCAAGACAGTTCTGTAAATCTTCAAGCAAGGTGAGCTCAGTCGTATTTAGAAGATAGAATGTGTAGAAATTCAACTGAGCAAGTGTGATTACTTGCATACTTGGCAACCTAAAGATTCTTACAAATTCTTACTCATCCCAAGTGATACATACTGTATATAGTGTTTTGTTTCTACCTACTATGCTGTAACTACATTTGTACCTATGCTCATCCAATATCATTTATTTTATTTTTATATTGGGGAATTTTTCCAAAATTTTCATCCTAATTTAGTCGTATCAAATTCCCAGCCATCATTAGGGCACTCCCCCATCAAGGCCACGTCTACCAGTAATGGAGGGCCAAAGACTATAACGTGTTTCCTCTGAGGCTCATGACGCCAGTCAACTGCATGTTTTATGAACTGCTCGCTCACGCACCACTGGGAGCGGCATAACACACTTGGAGGATAGCGCTATTCATTCCTTTCCCCTCCATGAGCTCACAGATGCCCGTGATTGGCTTAGAGACCCATGAGTGATGTGAGAGCGCTAGACTTCTTCCACAGCTCCCTTCTGAGAGGGTTTGGCCAATCAGCTCTCTCCAGGCCCCAACTACCAGAGGCTACAGCATCACCCAGGATTTAAACTCATGTTCTGCGGATGATGGAGTTTAGCTCGTTATTGATGCACCACTTGGGAGCCTTCGTGGCTCTTTTAAATCAAAGGCGAAATGCAATTGTATGATTATTATTGATCTATTTTGCCATAAACACAGGAAAGCTAGCTATATCAGCGATGAGATTCACACATTAGCCACTAGGGGGTGCACTGGCTACCCAAACTCACAGACCAGACTATAACAGGTTTTATTTTAACACTTAAAAGCAGGGAACTCTTGCCTATCTACTTAAATAAATAAATAAAAGTTCAAAAGGATTCTGAATGTTTAAAAAAAAAAAAAACAATAGTCAACTATTAAATTAAAGTGTTAAATGTGACGATGATTCTTTTATTTAACTTTATTAGATAATGAGGAGAATAGATCTTTTTCATTTATCTTCATTTGAACAAAACATAATAATAATAATAATAATAATACTTATTATTTTGGTAAATAGGCTCATTTTAGTGTAATTGCACTGCATTATGAGCCTGATGTTTATCAGAATTAGTAGGTTTTCATCACTTCATAAGGGGATTATGTTACTATTATCCAGCAGGTGGGAGGATGCGAAAGAGAGTTTCACTGAGTGAATATATAATTTTTTTGCTTGGGAATGCGCCCCAAAATAACACAGTGGAGTGTCAGTACAATTTTATTTTGCATTATGAGAGTTAAATCGTATGGGTCATGGATTAACTACGATCCGTTACACCACTATAAGCCGCCACTCTAACGCAGAAATACTCAATCACAAATCCAACGGCAAACTTGATTAATCCCAGAGGGAAATTGTAAAATTGTAAGCAATGATTCAATGCAGAAGGGATGAAGAATGAACAAGTATCGCTCATGGTTGTGCTAGAACAGTGAGTGTATTTCTGGGTATCATGAGTGCAAGTGAAATGCTGGGAATTACATCAAGAAAAGAAAAAAAAATAATGAGATTTGAAATTAGATTAAGAACCGTCCAACACATTATTAAGACCTAAAAGGTTAGTGCTGCGCTGCCAACTTCAGAGAAATTTGGTCAGGAAAAAAAATCAAACCTAAATCTCTTTAAGAGTTCACTTAATCTTTTGTTGAAAACTCATAATAATGGAGCAATGCAAAAAGGTCATGATGAGTCCAGATTGACCCCGGGTGCGTCCGGATAAGATGGGAAGCTCTATGCACCATCATGCATAGTGTCCAGTGTACAAGCTACTCGAGACAGTGTTATGATCTGGTGTGGCTTCAGTTGCTTAAGTCCAGGCTCAGCATCGTTATGTGGCAATAAAATGAAGTCAGTCCACCACCTGATGTGTTTCACATCTATTGAGTTTTTCTTCCTTGATGGCACGGCCATATTCCAGGAATCAGATTGTGAAAAAGTGGTTCTGGGAGCATGAGGAATCATTTTCACACATCAACTGGACACCACATTGTGCCCCGTAATCAAGGCTAAAGGCGGTCGAATGAAATATGCGACTTGTTTTGGCCAGCTAGTGTGACTTCTATTGGAAAGAGAATCATACAGCGAAATGCAATTCAGAAGTGTGAGTTTAAGTAGATCAGATTCCTTTTCTGGGTTTAATCCTTAAAAAAAAAAAAAACTGAAATCACTCTTGGATTATAGAGATCATGCAACATAATAGCAATACTGTACATCTACTGCTTTGATTTTCTTTGTGTAATGTTTCCTGTATGTCATTAATGAAAAATAATACAGTTTAAGTATTGCGTTTTTTTCCCTTTAAGCAGTGTGATTGCATTTCATTCTGACAAGGATTAATCCCCATAAGAGTACAGCAATATGTAATCTTATCCCAGACATTAAAACATAAAACACAAATGACAATACTGATTCCGATTATATTCTACTTAAAGCCCTAAAGCTCTGATTTGAAGCGCTAAGCTTAAAATGATATGTTTTCTTACTCGACATGGCTAATATGGTTTTATTAGAGTTGAATCTCTGAGACTATCTGAAATAACTAAACATCTGGATGGTGTTACAAATATGGACTGTATTTATTGGTCCATTTTGTCTGTCTTTGAAATGCATCGTGATTCATTTATTTGTTTTGATTCCAAGTGTCAGACTCCATTACGATACATCTGGTTTCTTTAGCTTCTAAAAAGATGCCGTCAAAAAAGATGAGGCCCAGACGGTCCTGCTTTACCAGTTATTAATTATTGATCAGTGAAAGATTGCAAGTCAATATTTAATCAAGGGCACATATTTAGATATGCATATGAGGAAGTGGATTTCTTTATTCGCTTTTTTTTATGGAAAATCACATGGATTGACCTACAAGGATGGATTGTTGTAGGAGTTTAGCTTGTAGAATGTTAATGTTGTAGATGGATAGTTCAAGAAACTGGTGTGTTTTACTGAACCACTCAGGCACATTTGAGAAATAATCGATCACTAAAGCTAAATTTCACTTCAATATCATACATATTAATTATTTCAGGATAGTAGTTATTTCCAATTATTATTAACCAATTTGACTAATACTGTATGTACAGTATGCTTCTATTAACAGCATGACACAAAGTATATTTTACCAAATTTCAATATGTTAATGCTACTTAAAAAATAGATCAAGCTAGATGAAAAAATTATGTCATTTATATTAAACTGTTGTTATTGTTGTTGTTGTTGTTGTCTTTTGGCTGCTCCCATCAAGGGGTTGTCACAGCGTACCATCTGATCTACAATAAGGTTTTTTCGCCAGATTCCCTCCCTTTTAGAATATACTATAGCTATAATATTTTGAGTAAAAGTTTTAAATTATCAGATTTTTACAGTACAGTATCTAATTTAAACTATAGCAAATACAATGTGTTGTGTAAACATTAAAATAATTGAACACAGACAAGGCTGATCCTATGTACATGCCCATCTTTGTTAGACTAATGAATATTAATTAGTGTGTAAATGCACCAGTCACGTGACAAGATGTCGGAAACCCGAACAAGTGGCGATTTTTCTTTTGGCAGATTCCGGAATAAGCTTGCAACTTTTTTTGCAAGTTGGCTCTGTGTCCGCCATGATTGTTGTGTTGAAGATCATGTGACCTCAGTGTCATGGAAGGGAGGTTGGGCCTAATTAGCATATTAAAAGTACAGGCTGCACAAAACAGTTTTCAAAAAATATTTTTTTTATAGATAGATGTTCAAGGCCAAGACAATATTGGTATCGCTCGTCATATTTATGAAAATTCTTATTATTTAATGTGTACTTGTACAGTCTGAATCAATTTTAAATAAAAGCTAAATATAAGCAGTTGAATTTTATTGCTTATTTACTTCCACATAGCAAAGCTTAATAGTGTTATATCAGAGTTCCCACCTTCTTAAATGTCAAATTTTAAAGTTATTCCAGGAAAAAAAAAATTATCAGTACTGTAGTTGAAAATTTATGTATGCTAGTCAGCGACCTCAGCTAGTACGTGTTAGCCTGGCTGTCATGTTATACAAATATCTGAACAGGCATATGATACTAACTAGCTAATTAATCTTAAATAATATTGAAAACAACATTGTGGCTCCAATAAATCAGTAATAATTTAAATTACGTGAATGCCAATTTCAGTGAGTTTCGGTAAGCACATGACGCAAGCACATGACGTTGCTCGATGCAGGCCTCATGGTGCGTTCGCACGATGCGCAGGTTCTTGAGACACGCGCCTCGAGCTACCGTGGGAACACTCTTTGAACTTTCCTGGGAGATTTCCTCACCCACTGAGATCTGCAATGAGCTGCACTGACCAAAATCGAGCAGGTGTAGTTATGAGTAACAAAGATGCTTAGAGGAAATGCATCGAAGTAGAAGTACACATTTTATTTCGGGAATGTAGTCGGGTAAAAGTGAAAGTCGCCAGTAATATATATAACAATATAGTACAAATACATGAAAATACTACTTACAGTTAGTACAAGCTGCCATTGTGATGAACAAAACAAACAGAATTAATAATCACAAGGTTTGTTATTAAATTAAATAAATTATTTACATTGCTGAGAAAAAAATACTCGGAATATGTGACAGTGTAGCTAGCCTACTTATGCAAAAACCATACAAATGTAAATCACTGGTAGATCCAGCTCGCTTCTAGACAGTAATTATAAAAACATAAAGCATGAAGCAATTGTGATTCCGACACATTTCTGAATTTACGTGTAACTCAGATATATACGGTACTCTGTTGTGTTATTTGCTGCAGTCCCATCCTGTAGACGTATTATTTCATGATATCTTTCTGCGGCTGTGCATATGGAAGAGGTGACAATGAAATCCGGCTTAATTTGGAATATGATCTGCTTGTCACTGTGACGGTGCTTAATTGGTGGCAAACAAGAAAGTGAGCTGATTTTTGCGTTTATGGAGATTATAGTTTCCGAGACAGAACTGTGACTAAATCCAAATTTGTCTCTGGCTTATTTCTCGGCTGCTCCGAGGACGGATTCGGCATTCGCTCATTTTAATATCCTATCTTCGTACGAGACAGCGATTTACAGCGACGGCGCAGGTGAACGATATCTCTTTCACTGAAATAGTGATATCTTTAATCCACATTTTGGCCAGATTTGATCCCAAGAATCAACACCCACAGCCTGACAAACAAACATTGCAGTTCTATTTACTGGATGCTGTCTCGTAACCGCTGGGTTAAATCTGGTTAGAAAGGAGAACTAGAATGACGTAACATCTTTTTGTTAGGTGTTTTGATTTCCATGAAGCACTGAGCAAATTAAATGCGCCTCTTGTACACGATCTACAGGGACTAATATTTGAATTAGTGACCTGAGAGCTGATAGCATTAAAAGCTGATGGGACCCTGTGGTTGGCTTTGTCTCTCTTTCATGCTGAGGTTAGATTGAATAAGTTGTTATTCTATGCCACAAAACAGGATCTTCAATTAATTCTGCTGTGCCTCGTCCATGCCAGTGTGAAATGGTAATCTAAACCAAAGGGTTCAAATAAATCAGGAAAATATACATATACTTATTATTGATTAAATTTTTATTGATTTTTTATTTTTTTTTGCTTTACAATTCCTAGGCTGTGAATGGAATCTTAACTCTTTTAACATTAAATAATTCATCCAAAAGCAAAGTATGATCAATTATACAACACTTAGCTCTATCCGAGTAATCTGATTGGACGAGAGGCATTCCACGAGTGATAATATAGAGCATAACAGCACCGGGATGTTTAACTATACAGTATGTATCACTCCAGATCACAGAATAACCTTTCAGCAAGAAAACACATCTGATAACATTATGTCATCTGATATTTTCAATATCTTGTGACATCTACTGTATGACTGCATCACAGCCGTGCTGATATTTAGTACAACAGCACTCCGTCTCGTGTGATATTGCTTAATTGTTCTGTGGTTGCAGTAAAATTAATTAGAGATAGAGGAATGGTTGATTGTGGAAATCCAGTCTTCGGGATTATTCCAGTGACTAACTGACACAGAGATTTCGCAATTTTTGTCACTTTAAAAAACAAACATTAATCATACTTTATGTAGAAAATATCTAGACTGAAACTTGAAACATTGTTAGTGCCTTAAAAAAATTCCCTTCGTTATCTCTCCTGAAAGATGAAAGTATCCACATAAACTGATTGAAGTCCCTGTGTCCAGCTCAGCTTCATGCACTTCCTTGTGTACAATTTATTACAGTTCTTATATATTTTTAACCATTTGATGCATCACAGAAACCACTAGATTTTATTTTAACAAGATTATTCTTAGATCAGGCCTGGTATCCTGATGCCAGATGAAGTGATGAAGCGGATTGATACGGGTGATTCGCCGGTCGGTTTTGATTGCAGCTCGAGCGCCCAATGTGAGTCAGCTGTGTCTTATTGCTTTGGTAGCTCTAGTATTGCATGCAGCCTCTTCAAATCCATGCAACTGTCACCTACAGTGCTGGAGAAACAGAAGCATCTGCGCCATGCTATATTTAAACCTGGCTCTGCCACTACTTTATAAGGGATTAAAAAAAAAAAAGCGCGTTATGAAAACCCTTGTAATTTAAAGTAGGGCAGTCTCGGGTTGGCGGTGGTCCTGTTGGAAAAGCCTGTTTTCTGTTTTATATAAGATGCATTGTGGAGAAAGAGAGCATAATATATTCGTGCGTAGCGGTATACTGTACACACAGTGCCTGGGTCATCTATAGAGTAAAGGTAAAAGTAAGTTCAAAAATAAATCAGCAGGTACATACAATACATGAGCTGCAAAAAATTATCTGGTTATCTGGTTCAGTTACAGTGCAGCAGACGCATCGCTTGCTCTCATTCTCTCTCGTCTTCGATTCAGCAGTAAACAAATAGTGCTGCCCTAGATTATGAAGAGTGTGAGTAATACTTGTTCATATTGTGGCCACATGAAAACAAAAAAAAAATATTTCTATTACTTGTTAACCAAAACAAAAAGGGAGGTGGGTGGGTGGGTGGGAGGTACAGTTTTTTCAATCTA
The DNA here is from genome assembly GCA_030014215.1 of Clariallabes teugelsi. Lineage (NCBI taxonomy): Eukaryota > Metazoa > Chordata > Actinopteri > Siluriformes > Clariidae > Clariallabes > Clariallabes teugelsi. Next base: position 20,933,140 of record JAQMYG010000014.1, on the reverse strand, counting down.
CCTCTGACTGGTACAAACCAATGACACTGGAAATTGGGAGAAATTATTTTTTTTTATTGATTTTATGATAGAAAGTATAACATACACCACCAGTTAGGTGGACAAGTTTGGCCAAACATTCTAATTCCATGGTCTCCAAAATATTCAATAATCTCATTAGAACATGGTTATTTATGTTCTGTAAGGCCATATACTCTAATCTGACGTGCTGTTTGTTAATTGGTGATTTCTGAGACTGGTAACTCTGTACGGTCATATTATTCCACAAGTTTTGACGCGTATCTTTAGTTTGATTAGTTACTCACAACACGGAGTCCAGTGATCTTTGTCTCTCGTTTTATTTTTCCAACATCAAAGATTTAACACTTCGTACAGTTGTCTTGAGTAAATCCACTGTGGTTACAACAATCCAGTCGCTGTATCAATAGGCCACAATCTTAAATTACGTTACAACAACGAGTTGCTGTATCGAATTGCTCACGGTTAGCTTACGGTCAAAAGTTTGTGTCTCCACAATTCCGCATCAAAGACTGACCTGTTACCGTGCAGTTGCCAAGTAAATACGTGTAATGGTTGAATGACGTCACAGACCAACTTACTAGTGTTATAAGTGAATGCTTAACTAACAAATTCAATGCTTATGGCTTAGCAAACAAACTTAATGCCTAGTGCTTAACTAGTAATATAAAATAAAAGAAATAAAACAAAATAAACACAACCACAATCCACAAAGCAAGATATGGCTCTTACAAACTCTAAATGAACTTCTTCTAAGAACTTCCTCTATGTTTTGGTCTTGCTTTTCTGAGAAGGTCTTCATGAGAGCCAGTTTCATCAAGGTGACTGATGGGTTTTGCAAATGCACTTGACACTTCTGTTCTTGGAAAACTGTTCCAGAGCTGACCATCGTGTCTTAAAATAACACCTGGCTGTTGTTGTTTTATATTATATAAATATATAATACCATACGTGTTATTTCATAGATTTGAAATCTCCAGTATTATTCTGGAATGTAGAAAATAAACCAAAAACATTGAATTAGAAGCTGTGTCCAAACTTTTGACTGGTACTGTAGTAGTACCAGTGTCGACTATCAGCTCGATACCATGCTGATCTACTTATACTTGAACTTGTAAAATTGTTCCAATACTACTTGCACCAATACCACTTTGGCAGAGCTGGATGCTCCCTATCTTTGTTGTCACGAACAACAACAAGACGACGACAACAACAACAAACCCTATGAGAGTGAGAAGGACAATCAGCTCAGCTTATGTTCTCTCCCCTTTAAGTTTAATGTCTTTAAGTACAAGTACAGTTAAGATTTATGTACTAACTTAGCAGTGTATCTCTTGGTCTTTTAGGCATTTCTTGGTCTTGAGTCTGAAGCCCCTTGGGGTGTGGTTCCACATGGCCTCTGGGGGTGTGTTGTGGTGACTGGCACCAGGACGTTGTCAGCAGATTATTTTGGGTCTGCACTCAGTGTTCTAGTGCCTTTTTACAGTATCACAGCCAGCATTTACATTTTTCAGCGATTTGTGCTGCATTGGCTTTTCTGTGGGCTCAGTCTGGATGGGATGACCTTTGGTCACTGGGGGGCATGGGTGAGCCCACGATCCTGCCAACAGTCGATGTTATTCAATTCACCGAATGGAGGTGTTAATGGTATGGCTGATTGGTATGTTGGTATGGTTTTTCAAGTAAGCAGACTTTTCCTCATCTTTTTTTCCCCTTACAAATACTGTCTATTATTTTAAATACCTAAAATAAATTAATCAAGCAAGTGCATTATTGCAAATTCTAATATATGTAGTATATCATAAAAACTAGGAATCCTTGCTAAAATAGGACGAATTACTTATTTGAAATCAACACTAACCCGAACCCATAAACATTACAGCTCTGTGAAATTCTTCTCCACACATCCCTACTTATTAAGAAGCTGGAGTCAGCCATGCTATATCAGCCATGTTAAAGCACCATTTTAAGGGGTTAAGGGGAATGCTCAAGGGTCCAACAGTGGCAGCTTGGCATCGCAGGGGCTTCAACCCCGACCTTCTGATCAGTTCCCAGAGCCTTAAGGCCTTGTTCACACGGGCGTTAAATTTTTGGATAAACGAACGCGATCTGATCGTCCTAGACGTTTATGTTGCAT
>JAQMYG010000014.1:20913677-20923920 GCA_030014215.1 Clariallabes teugelsi | reverse complement strand
TATTTTGTTTTACATTTTGTTAATTTGGTTTTGAATTTGTTATTTTGTTTTGGGTTTTGTTATTTTGTTTTCAGTTTAGTTTTTTTGCTTTCAGTTTTGTTAATTTGTTTTGCACTTCAGGGCCACTATAATACTTGCATGCAAATCAATTGAACATCCAAACTATGGCTTTACCATGAACCAGGTGCACACATTAGGGAAAGAAACCAATGATAAGACAAGATCAGAAACAAAAAAAATTATAAAAAATGATATCTGTGAATGTTCAACACATTGGAATATGCAATATCCATCTGAATGTATATTACTCCATATTGACGTGTTACATTATATAAGGTACATTATATTTGAACAGTCCTACGGTGTATTATGGAAATTCATGAGCATACGGGATATGATTTAAACATGAACATTGTAAAAGCCTAACCTCTAAAAATGTAGTTAATCTTAAACATGGTTCAATGTTTTAAAAAGCTTAACTTTTTTTGCAATTAAACAGATCTTTAAATATAGAGAACTTTTTGTTTTATTTTACAAAGTTTCTTCCCCCCCCCCCCTGCTCTATTCATAATTAAATGTATATTTAAATAAAAACAATGTTGCTACAGTACATAATAGCTGGAGTAAGCTTCTTTACTTTTTTCTATTATTTCAGCTTTGTATTCATTTTTAAGGCCCTGAAATTAGGTCTATTCACTCTGCCCTGATTTGTTTCCTCAATACAAACTAATCAACACATGCATAGTTACTTATAGACCCTTTAATTGTAAAACTTTAAAAACAGTGTACTACAATGTATGGGTAAAATCTGATTTTTTAAAAATGTTATATGCAGATCAGCCATAACATGAACATGACATAACATTAACACATTAAAGTTATTATAATTATCATTTAGATATTAGTAAACTGGTGACAGGCTCATGGGCACCCAAAGCTGATGCCTGTGCCCGTGGACCAAAGGCCAGCCCTTCCAGTCTGAACCCATAGAAAAGCCAATGCAGAACAAATTGGCAAACAAAATCAACCATGGCCATGAAACAACGGAAGCAGGACACCCAGTGCACCACAGAGCACCACACATGAGGCAGAGCAGGCAAAAGCCCAAGACTACTCCAAACTCCCCAGATGACCAAGTCAAACAACCATGGAGGCAGATCCCAAAGGATCCGCTGTCAAAGGTCCCAGTGTCAGACACCACAGCTCTCCCCCAGAGGTCTTGTGGAGCCATTCCCTGATGGGGCCAGAACTGTCCCAGTGGCACAAGGGGAACCTGAGCAGTACCGGGCATTATGTCATGTGCTGTAATGTTATAGCTGTTCAGTGTATATTTCTCTATAGCTGCTTTGTGACAAAGTCAGTTGTTCTATCATGGCCCTTTGCAGGATACTTAAAGTTGTCCAGTCAAACCTGACCACACCATAGTCTTCCTGGCTTTGCTTTTTCAGACTGGGACAGATCAGTGAAGGGAAATTGTAATGCTACAGCATACAAAGACAGTGTGTATAATTGTGAGCTTCCAACTTTGTGATAACAGTTTAGAGAAGAACAACATACGGATGTGACGTGTCAAGTGTCCACATACTTTTGGCCATATCAAAGTTTTTTTTTTGCCCTGGTTTTCCACACAAAAAAAGCCTGCCAAAAGCAGAATGTAAATCACTCTAAGTAGACATACACACACACAACCACGAGAGAGAACTTGTGACCTTTTTTCTTCTTCTTCTGAATGAATGAATGAATGAAAGTCTTTCAGCTCACACCTTCTGTTGCAGTGTAACCCAGCCAAGCCCGGCATCCCATAATGTACTTTTATTCATGATAAAGGGATGAAACAGGGGAAACAGAGAGCGCTTCTTCTCTTTCAGGGTTTGTTGGCGAGTAATAGCGAACGGTGCCAACTGTCGCCGCTCAAAACGAGTGGTATTTGAGGAGCGCTCGGCAATGCATCATAGTGATGGATAGAGGGGTTATTTACACCAACAAAAGAACGAGCTACAAAGGAGAGCGAATGAGTTTATTCTCCACAGCCTTCACAGATCGTTCGGGACGATCTGCCAAGGATTTGCGCCCTCCATCATCGGAGAAGGACGAGCCGTGTAGCACAGATGGTGGAGAAAGGCTACCATATGCCCCTGCCATGCTACCCACCTGCCTCGCCATTCTGCGACACCGCGGCTTTAAATTTCCTTTAAAATATGGACCGGCGCTGAAGAGATACAAATGACTTTAGCCTCCATTTAGGCGGTGTAGTGCGATTAAATTGGCACAAAGGCAAATAATTGCCTACATTTGAGAGGTAACCGGATCTCATAATGTCATTATCTCCGATCACAATGCACCTTCGAGCAGCTTCAAGGTTACAAGGTGTTAGAAATGCAGCTGTAATGCTAGCTTGTGGTTTCTGTTTTCAGGAGAGCGTGTCTGATCAGACAGGCAGAGAAAGAAAAAAAAAAAAAAGCAGTGGAGGAGGGCAAGGTCTATGCTATCAGAAGATCCACGAGAGCATTCGACAGAATTGAGTTTACTTCAACTAAAACAGCAATTACAAGCAGTGAGGAGAAAAATCCTGCAGCATCAATAATACATTTACACACTGTAGCTTGTAACGGGAATGCCGAAAGGCAGCGCCCAACCGTCGCATAAATAAGGCTTAATGTGTTAATTACGGCTCAGTTATTTGTTTATTAAAGCTCAAATTCAACATTTGATTTAATGCGCATTCATTATGCATTTGTTTTTATTCATAAATGCGTGCACTGCTGAGTTTTTATTTTGTTGTAAGCATGATGAAACTGTTAAGCGTGAAATAATAACCTGCTAAAACTTTTCCGCCAATCAGATTTCAGAACGTAGCAGCACTGTTCTTTAAAATGTTATATACTGTAGCACTCTCTCACTCATCGTCTATACCGCTTAACCAGTATACAGGGTCGCAGGGGGGCGGGCTGGAGTCTATCCCAGGAGACTTTGGGAACAAGGCTGGGTGCCAATCCGTCACATAGCACACACACATGCATACACTTCACGCAATTTGGCAACGCCAATAAGCCTAACTTAGCCTAACCTGCATTTATTTGGATTGTGGGAGGAAACCAGAGTACCAGGAGAAAACCCACCAAGTGCTAACCATTAAGCAACCCTGCAGCCTCTCATATACTGTAGCAGTTATGCATATTAATATCAAAATACACTACAGGGACAAAACAAGCCATTCTGTAATCGAACCTGGAACTGTGTGAACCCCCAACCATTCTCTTCTCTTACATTATTATCAATATTTTGGGGCAGGAATCTCATCTTGACTCATTTTCTACTAGATAGATATTATCACATCATGTATTGCATCCTTTTTAAATGCAAAAATTATGCAAAATTCACTTTTTATTCAGGTTTAGTTTGAGATTCAAATGAATCTCCAGTGTGTGAAAGATTCACACACGAGAAAAGAAAACCATATTCCCCTATTTGTAATTTTTTTTTTTGTTTGTTTGTATTGTTGAAAAAACTTCCTATTATGACCTCATATAAAAAGAGCACCTCCCCATTCCTGGGACTCAGCTCTGCCATTCTCTAAAGGGGTGTGGCTCAGCTGTAACTCATTTACATAGACACTGACATGGCTTGTTCAGACAAGGAGTGAAATTATTTTTTGAGTTCGTGATTTAAAAGCACTATTGCTGAAGGTCACTCTAAACTTTTATTGATTTAGTACTGAACATGTTATAAAGATGTGTTATTGCAAAAAAAAAAAAAAAAAATGCCTAACGTATTCCAATGTGCAAATGACGCCCATGCAATATTGGTTTACAAGGGGAAGAGAGGAGGGTGTTGGGAGAAGAGAATTTTCTGTAATGACATTAAAAAGGACATATTATTGGACTGTGGGAGGAAACTAGAGAACCCAGAGGAAACCCAGCAAGGCCGGGGAGAAAATGCAAACTCCATGCACACAAACCCAACACGGGAATCAAACCCAGTCCCTGGAGATGTGCTACAGTGGTTAGCGACAGTGCTAACCACTAAGCCATGAAGGTTGAAGCAAATTAACATAAGCTTATACAGCAAATTAACATTAGCTACATTAGCATTTGAGCTAAGCATGAAATCTAGCTACAGTACGGTGACCAAAACTGTTTTTTTGACTGTACACCTGTTTATTTCTGTTACCACACGCTAGCTAGCTTGTCTTTAGCTTAGCTCAAATGCTAATGTAGCTAATGTTAATTTGCAAAATATGCTAATGTTAATTTGATTGAACCTTCATCCAAACCCTACATGTCGTTCTGTGTCAACTCCTACGTTTTTGCTATATATTAGCGAAAGTGATATAGAAAGTGGTTTGTCACCTGCCATTGCAGATGTCACTCAAATCAACCACACCCCTATTTATAGCCTACATAATTGTGTTGCTTAATATAATTTTAACAGATCAGTTACTGTACATAAAAATTTACCCTTCCGGACAGTTCCGCGCATGAAATCTAGCTACAGTACGGTGACCAAAACTGTTTTTTCGACTGTACACCTGTTTATTTCTGTTGTAAGGTTGGGCATTTTCACATGGGGGACTGACTCACTTTTCAAACCATGCAAGGAACTACATGTTTTGGCACTTTAGCATTGGACTAATTTTTCAGGACCAGCGGTTGCCCCTGGCATGGTGGCTTAGTGATTAGCACTGTTGCCTCGCACCTCCAGGGTCCGGGTTCGATTCCTGCCTCAGGTCTGTGTCCATGGAGTTTGCATGTTACTAATGGTTTTCATGGTACTCTGACTTCCTTCCACAGTCCAAAGACATGAAGATTAGGCTAATTGGTGTTCCCAAATTGTCTGTAGCGTATGTGTATGTTCCCTGCAATGGATTGGCATCCTGTCCAGAGTGTACCCTGTGACACTATATACATAATAAAGCTTTATAGACAGTGAGTGTGTGAGGTCTCTTCAACAGTATTGTACAAAGACCCTAATCCTAAGAGATATAACAAAATAATTTGTATGCTAGTTTTGTTTGCAGTGGTAGCATAAAGAGTATTTTATATATCATCCTATGTAAATTTAAGGTAAATCTATGATCTTCCATCACTTAAAATTCTGCATTTAATATCAGTTATTCATTGTCAGTAAAATGTTACATAATGTTATAAAACACTGGGTATAATTCATGCCAACTAATCCTACAGTACAACCAAACCCACACCATCGCTGTGAGTGATTAACTGGGCAGAGTTCTGAAACTTCTCTCAGCTGTATGATTTATCACATTACTCTGTAAATTAATGCCTTATTTGTATAGAATATCTATTAGCGACGCATCAATTGAGGTCTTGCCATAAATCAAAGTGTGCCGATATGCCACAAAGGCACAAAGCCTACGGCTGGCTGGTGACAAAACCACACTATATTAAACAGAAAAGAGAGAGGGGGGAAAAAACGTAAAGCTTCCTATAATGTTTTGTGCTAAGATGATATTAATGAAATATATTGACAAAACACTATTATAGAAAAACTGGCTTTAAAACCCTGCTGCGATGAAACGTAATCTAAAGCAGGAGGAGATCAAAATTGAATTCTTGAGTCTGGAAGGTGTTCAGTTTTTGATACATAATCTCCTTGCTGTTCAACAGACTTTACGGACCAAACGGAGAAAAGTCCAACAGAGTGAGATCAGGACTATAGGAAGGATGCTTTAACACCTCAAAACTAAGTTTTTGCAGAGTGTCGAGAGTGTGGGCAGAAGTGTGCAGATGTGGATCATCATGCAAGATCACGACGACCTTGGAATAACGGTCCTCTGCATTTAATCTGAAGTTTAGGCTTCAGCTTTCTTAATAAGCGTCTCAGTATAATGAGCGCTCTTGATTGTTGAACCTTTCATCTGATGATGTTCCAATACTTATGACCCTTGAGAATCCCAGGGAACTGTAAGCATTGATGAATTAATAACGTGTTGACAAATATTGCTTGTTATCATTGATATAATGATGTTTTCTGTATAGAAAGTTCTTTTTATTATTTGTTTGATATTTTGCATGTGCCATTTTCATGCCTACTCTGCCTAGAGAGCCAGGGCAAAGAGCCATGTCCTGATAACACTGTGATGGAACAGTGGATAGAGTCCTTCTGTCACACAAACACACTCACCATCAGTCACTTTGCTGAAATAAATGTAGGTTTTTGCACTTGATGTGCCCCACACTTCAAAAGTGATCCATGACATGATCATGGCATTTTATCATCCGTCACCTTCGTACCCAAACACAGGTCAATCTGTTCACAAAGCCTTCTCTGTTAAAAATCTCCAAAAATGACAGATGTACGTGTATAAAGGCTTGTTCATCCTTTTTTTTGCAGAGCCACGAAAGGAGAGTTACCCTGAGCAAAACACAACACGGCCCTAACAATTGTTTGAGTGTTCTCGCTATTTTTTTTAATCTACCTTGGCAGAAATATATTTCTTTTCTCTGTATTTTCATCTCCTGTGTATTACTCATCACATTCCCCCTCCAGTGATGTGGGGCCTCTGAAAGTCAGGCAGAGTTTCATTTGTCAGCTAACGCTTTTTCTTTTTTTTTTTTTTTTTGCTAGTTTGTTTGTTGTCAAATGCAACCCAAATTTATTCCTTCAAAGCATGTGTACTTTTTTGGTGTTGGCACAATTTTATAAAAACTTATCAACCATGAAAGCTTTTTTGGATTTGCATTAAGATAAGTGCTGGGCAATATGACAGTTTTCAGGAATTGGGATACTTGACATTCAAACTAAACACCAATGTCACTTATGAACTAAAAAAAAAAAAAGCTAGGCTAACTGTTAGCATTTAGCCGCTACCTGTTAGTCTAGCCTTATTTAATGTAGCGCTAAAAGAATTGGAACCCAGAGAATGTCAGAGCTGCGCAGAGCTGGGTGGAGCTGAGCATTGAGCTGGAGGAGGGTCTTGTCTTATATGATGTCACAATAGGGGGGAAATCTGATTTGTTTGTTCATGCCCTGTCCAAAACACAAATGTAAAAAAGGACAAACAGCATTAAAAAATTTTTTGTCACATACACAACCATACATAGTATAATATGTAGTGAAATGTTTATATGACTGTTTGTGTCCAAACAAACAAAATAAACAAATAAATGAAAATATTGTACTAGAGGGCACAATTAAAAACATAGAGTTTTTAAATTAAAAGAAAAAAAAAATTTAGGCTGGAAATTAGGCAGCATGGTGGCTTTGTGGTTAGCACTGAGGCCTCACACCTCTATGGTCGAGGGTTTGATTCCCCCCTTGGTGTGATTGGAGTTTGCATTTTCTCCCTGTTCTAGGTGGGCTTCATACTGCAGTCCAAAGACATGCTGATTAGGCTGATTGGCTCTTCCCAAATTTTATATATATATACACAGTATATAGTTTAATTATACAGAAACTGAATGTACAAAAATATAGAAAAGTATAAAAATATAAAAAGTATAGAAGTGTAAAATTACAGTGTGTGGGTATGACAGCAGCATTATAATTCAAACAACATTCCTTTTATACTTCATGTTTGAATGTTTTATGCATATGTGTGTGTGGGTCTGGGTGTATATTCGCACTTGAGACCCATCTGACTGTCTAAAATGACTAAAAAGTTCATTTTGCATAACAGGTCCCCTTTAATAGATACAAAAACATAATTATTTTGCTGTTGTCTATGAGAAATTAAACACTTCAGGACATGCTATACTGTAATAGAAAATTAACTCAATATAGGAGCTAATACTCGCCTCATGTCATCAAAATACAATGTAAAAAGGAGATCGTCGCCCCCCAAGAACTGACTCTGAGGAACCACTAGACAGGTTCTTCAATTAAAACTGGCCCATTGCATGAGTTTAGAATGAGGCCTAAAATAAAAATTAAATGGCAAGAGATTCCAGCTTTGTTGTTTTGATGTGTAAATGCGAGTTTAACACTCGGAAGGTTATGCAATGTTATTAAAACACCCACCAGTGTACACACTGCATACCATTAAAAAAGAATAAAGCACAAAGCAATTTGCATTCTTTCTGAAAAATCAAAACTACAGTATGAAGCAGAGTCAAAAATGATCTACATGCTGGTGGTAGAACTTATTTTTAATTAGCTTTTAGAAAAGACAAATACCTTTATTTGCTCTACATAGTCTCCTTGCTTTTCACTACGCTTCTGTAGTGTATCCATCTGTTAACAACCATCATTAAAAGTATTTTAGGTTGAGCCTAAATGCTCCGCCGTCTTCACTTCTTCATCGGAAGTGAATTTTCGTCCTCGTAGTTCTGCTTTTAGGGGACTAAACAGGTGAAAGTCTGATGAAGTGAGATAGGTACAGTACTGTACAACCTCAGGCCACTAAAAATGATTTACTGCCAATGAACTGATGTAACACATTTACACCAGTACAGCAGTGACTGGGGAGACGGTTCTGGTAAATGGAAAGCACTGATATAACAAAAGTTTTATCACCGGAATATGGATAATTTTTAACTTCCCCTCATATATTGGACCTCCAGGGTCTGGGTTCGATTCCCTTCTCCTTGCGGTGTGCGTGGAGTTTGCATGTTCACCTCGTGCTTGGTGGGTTTCCTCTGGGTACTCCGTGTTTCCTTCCACAATCCAATGGCATGGAGATTAGGCTAAATGCAGTTCCCACTTTGAGAATGTGTGTGAATGTTGACTGAAGTTCCTACCATGGTTGTGACAACTGGAATAAATAGAATGGTCACCACTATCCTCCACAGTCCCTAGGAATGGATGGATAGATATATACTGTATATATTGTCATGCCACGACTATATAGCTCAATATAAAGCCAAGACCTTCAGACAGTTGGATCTTTTTTATTGATTCTTGATGGCAGTAAAGAGCAAAGAATGCCACCTTGCCGTGGTCCACATAGTTTCTCGAATGACCTTTGAATATTAGTGAATTTGCTCCTGGATACTGCAAACTAATAGCTTCACCATGTTTAAAGACGGTGCAGCATGAAATTACCGACAGATTACAAAAAGGCTCGAAAAGTTCATTCTGTCTTCATCCTTGCATTAATATTTCTGTGCTAAGCAAGAGTGGCTTTTTCCCACTTTGCTTACCCTCAGTTTTACAGCATATATAGCTGCTTTTGCCTCCTATCAGAAGCCCCATGCAGACATCTGTCTCTACATTCTCTATGAATCAGAGGCTTGACAGTTTTTCTATAATGATGCATTAAATAAATAATCTTGGTGAGCGTTTTTGTGAAAGTAAAAACCATTTGCAAATACATCCAGTATTTAGTTCATCCTCATAACCTCATCTGGTCGTGGTCTGATATTAAACATCCTTTACCGGTGTGACACAATGAGTTATCTTTTAATTCTATGGCAAATCTTTTAATGGTACCCTAGACTTGTGCCTTCTGCAGATTTAGCAGTCACATTCCAATTGCACTCACACTGTGTTTGTAGAGCTCAAGCATCGTGTTTGACAAGTGTACTGGGGTGAGGGATGAAATGGATGGATTTTTTCCCCAGGCTTGCCTGACAAAACCTGCTAACGATGATCAGTTGAGCCAGTCCAAATTCAGAACCTCAAACTGAACCCTCTCACACCATATAGTGTAGTTCAAAATCATAAATATCATTACCAGATCTGTACTGTATTATTGCAAAGGAGAAAAAGAAAGGCTTTTTGTTTTATTTGTTACATAATCTTACAGTACATCACAATTCACATATCCCAACGTTTTAGGAAGGTAGGGTCAGCGTGCAGGATAAAGAAAATGTCGCGACCAATTAGACCACACCAACTATGATTGGTCCACCTGGTAGAATCGCTCCATGCTTCCATTTTTAAAATTGTTTTGGGGGGTCGTGCTGACCATCTTCTTTAAAGTCTACTCTTGTTTCTGCGTTGCAATAATTTCTGTACAAGTAACTGTTGTTCAGCATCGATCAGCTCCAACTCCAAAAAAGATCTGTTCAGTTTTATTTGCCAGAGAGTGGCGAAGAGACTCAGCACAATGGCGTAGAAACCCCACCATCAACTAGTGGTTTGGCCCAGTGCACAACTATAAATGCTAACAACACCGTAGGCCACTTGTATAGCCTACAGCAGTGGTCCCCTATTACCGGGCCGCAGGTGATTTGGAACTGGGCCACACAAAAAGAATAAAAAAAAAATACACTACCGTTCAAAAGTTTGGGGTCACTTGCAAATTTCTTTGTTTTTGTTTAGTGATTTATTTTCTACATTC
>JAQMYG010000014.1:20834672-20849403 GCA_030014215.1 Clariallabes teugelsi | reverse complement strand
TGCGATGGATTGGCACCCTGTCCAGGGTGTACCCTGCCTCGTGCCCTAAGCTTCCTGGGATAGGCTCCAGGCCCCCCACGGCCCTGAATACAAGGATAAAGCGGTATAGAAGATGGATGGATGGATGAATGGTCTGTACTTTTCATCATAGGTTTATCATAGGTTAAAGGATAGAGACAGAATATCAACCAAAAATTCAAAGGAAAAATCGTAATATACAATGGTTATAAATTGAATTGCATTTCAGTGAGTAAAATAAGAATTTGATCCCCAAGCAAAACGTGACTTAGTACTTGATGAAGGAAATCCTTAAGGTTTCTTGCCTGTCGCTTGACAACTCAAAGTTCTTCCATGAATTTTTTACAGGATTAAGGTCTGGAGACTGGCTAGGCCACTGCATGACCTTAATGTGCTTCTTCTTGTGCCATTCCTTTGTTGCCTTGGTGGTATTTTTTTGGTCATTGTCATGCTGGAAGACCAATACACTACCCATCTTTAAGGGGTCTCATCCACTTTTTTACAATGCATCATCCAGGATTTTACAATGCATGGCCCCATCCATTGTCCCTTCATTGCAGCAAAGTTTAGCAGTTAAAGCATGATGTTTCCATCTCCGTGCATGACTTTAGGGATGGTGCTCTTAGGGTAAAAGTCGGCATTTTTCTTCCTCCAAACACTACCGAGTCGAGTTAATGCTGGAGAACTCGATTTTGGTTGACCACAGCACCTTCTCCCAATCCTTCTCTGTTCATGAGCAAACTTGCGTTACCAATGGTTTGTTTGGTCCTAACTGCCTTGACATCATTCTGGACTGAGCCATCATTTCTCTCATGATTATACTTACCCCATGAGGTGAAATCTGGCATGGAGCTCCACACCGAGGGCGATTGGTGGTTACTTGGCACTCACTCCAACAGTTGGCTCCAAGCTTCTTGCTGATGGCCTTGTAGCCCATTCCAGCCTTGTGCATCCAGCCTTAGCATTAGTATACTGGTGATGCTGAGTGGTTGGAGTAGACGAGAGGGGAAATAAGGATGCTGCTGACTTTTTTTTAAATTGTATCTTTATTCATTTTGCAGCCTGTCAAAGTACAACATACTTTCTCATTTTCTCCATTCAATCTACATCATTTAATTTCATTTCATTTAATATGAAGAAATGAGGAGGGCTCAATACTTTTGCACAGGATTTATGGAATTATATGATTATAGTTCTGATAAATTCCTGCTTCACTTTTCGTCTGTCATTTCCATCCATTAACGGGGCTCCTCAGACCATGAAGAGCGTTTTGCAGGGTTTTTCCTCCGAACATACTCTCTGTCTTGCAGTCATTCAGGTCAGATCACTATTAACTCTGTTCATGTCACAGCAGGCAACGTGGGCACAATAAGATTCGGCTTCTGCTGTCGGCATTTGACTTTCTACAACCTGTAATTTCTACACTTTCGTTCCCTCCATTTCCTTCGACCTTTTTAGATCAGTCTGTATGAAGCAAATAAATAAATAAATAAATAAATAAATAAATAAGTACAAAAAAAAAGCCATATTTTTTTTGAGTAATTAAAAAAGAAAGAAATTCAACCTTTTAGTAGGAGCCTTTTAATGCAGCTTTTATGACTCAAATGCTACACAACACAGCGGTTCTATTGTATAATTATAATTTTTATGCTGTGCATCAGCTTGAAGCTGACTTCAGCCAAAATCACAAGTAATAGAAACACTTGAATGTGGGCTGTTATAGGAAAAGTGTTGAAGTGGCAATGATGTGCATGCGTTACACAATTTCACAATTATACTGTACTTTTTGGTTTTTCTTTCAAAATCATGCTTTTCACCCATCTATAGTTGTATTTAAATATTTTTGAATGCTCCAGAAAAATGTCATCACTTACCTTATAGCAGCTACGAGGGGCATTCAAGTCAAACCGGGAATTTTGATAAAGAAAGATGAAAAAAAAGTGATTGACATTTACAGAAGACTTCAATCACAGTACCGTTATGACAAATAACTTTTCGCTAACTTGCAGATGAGACGCATCAGTTTTCTATGAACTGTATGCACCATCTTTCACCTACACCATTTGCACATTACAGGAACTTGGCTGGGAGTAATTGTTGCATCCCCCATACAGTTCTGATGCAAGCCACGTGTTTGGGTCATTACAGGAGTTCCTGGGAGGCCAGCGTTGCAGACAAAACAAACTTTCTACCTTAATGGTATCTGAGCACTAGTGAAATACTGGGATGAATGCATTAGGGATTATATGGGGAAAAAAGAGAGTTTTTACTCTCATAAATGTTTTTTTCCGTTATCCTGCATAATCAGAAGTCGCACTTTGACTTGAACACCCCTCGTATGAACAGTAACACCCTTACCACTTGTACCCATACTTTATTTCTTAAACAATGGTAATAAAATATAGCAAAATATTAAGGTTTTTATCCCACTCTTTGTCATCAGTTGTTCACCCCTGACCCCTTGTCTATAATCATTATGTGGTGACACCGTGGAACTGTTTCTGTCGCTAAAATAATTAAGCCATTAAGTTCTATAAATAGTCTAATTGAATCAGGTCTGAGCAAAGCGCAAATTATTTGGGTGGATTCATTTCATAATTTCCTACAGCTGTATTGTAAGATCTTTACATGCTACAATGGGTTCCTTCATATTTCCATAATGACTGTGATAATATAGTGCTTGGAATCCCATTTGTATTAATATGCAAGTGTCTGAGCAGATAATTAGAAAATTAGGCTAAAAATAACTTTTTGCCCCAATAATTGAGCACTGGGACTTACGCTGAATGCATTAACATGAATTTAGCTCAGATTTCTCTGTTGCAGACTAATTTTAGAGAATAACTGTACCCCCAACCACCCCCCCCAAACACCACCTGCTGCCCTTTGCTTGGCGACAAATCCGGGTGCCCCCGTTCCCGTACAATTTATTTTTATCCCGCTAGCCGTCACAGGTGTGCCCATATTTTCTGGTATGATTCAAATTCTTGTTGATTAACCTGCAGTGTGAAAACCTCAAAAGCGATTAGCGAATGCAGCAATGAGCAACAGCCAGTGACGGTCAGACAAGGAAAGAAATGTAACACTATGGATTTACTCATGAGGTGTAGAATATACAGTAGGTACATTACAGTAGGTCTTGGTTATTGTAGTTCCAGGTAGCCATACAGATCGCTCTGTTTGCCATAAAGTTAGATCTGGGGAAAGAAAACAAAAAGAAAAAAAGATAAGATAAGATAAGATGAGATAAACCTTTATTAGTCCCACAAGTGGGAATTTTTTATTTTTTTTCTTAAATAAGAGAGTTAAATTTGTAACTACGACTTAACTTGTAGAGAAATCCTGACTCAATATAGTGGGAAAAAAAAACATTTCCCATTGGATGCTCCAGCTATTTTAACCTAACTCACATCTTTTTAAGGTGCACTGTACTGTACATGTGCATGAAATGTGCCATGTGATTATGTCCAGCTGTCGTATCTTGGTGTCAAAAAGGAAAGAAAACATACTGATTGTGCATTTTGTCCTCACACTGTCATGCCTCATTTAGACAATGCTAGCAGAGAGAGGGCCATCAGAACGCTTCAGCTTGGTGCAACGCAAGCAGATACTGCGATACCGCTGCTGCCAAACAAAATATTTTTACCATTCTGTATTTTTATAATTTACTGTACAGTATACCTCTCAGTGTACAATTACATTTCGCACATTCTGTAAATCCTATGTAATTTATATATTATTGTACTGTTTTATTTTTGTTTTACTCCTATAATTAAAAAAAAAAATTGTATATTCCAACCATTTTATATTTTTTATTAAAAATTCTTTAGTTTAAGTCTATGTTGTTGTTTTTTGGTAGTGGAATCCATGTATACTATTCTATCTTTCTATTCTAGGTCATGGACATTTACAGTAGATAAGCATTTTACTGCATATACTGTATCATGCTATGTATCGTTGTGTACATGGCAAATAACATTTGAATTTGAGTCAGTCTGGACTTGCCAGGAATACCATTTCCAGGCTATGGAACAGATTCCAACAACTGGTTCCACTGCTGATCTCCCTCGGACTGGAGGGCCAAGAGTGACGATGCCCGGACAAAACTGACTAATTCGATGGTGTCATTTGAGAAATCGTACGGAAAATGCTGCCACTACTCCTGTTGATACTCCAGGGTTAAACACAATAAGCTGTCAGTCAATTCGACATTTTTCTGGACTTGAGGGACATGTAAGGAGGCTGGATTGTGGGCCGAGGTTGACTCACTGGCGTCATTGTTAAGGCCATCTGAATTTAGAAATTCTGGTGCTGATGGACAGAAAGAATATTGTATAAAATTGAACTTTCTTATTTATTGCGCAGAAATAAATGTAAGCATGCAACTTGTATTGTACTGTATGTGTGCAGCTTTTTTTTTTTTGTCCGTATAAGAAATTACTTTGCACATCATACCAATTACAGTAGTTTGCATGTCATCAACAAAATAAAGGCATTACATGACTCCATGCATAAAAGCTAGCTGTATGTTTCTTTAAGTTTTTTTTTTTATTATTATTGTTTCTATTGCAACAGCTAGTTGCTTTTGACATTCACATAACAGACAGATCTACCAATGCAGGATTTGTGAATCGGGTACATTTCACTGTCAGGTGCAGGGATCTCTCCGAATGTAAGATCAGCTAGTGCATGATCCTCATCTGTGATTGCATGAAGCAATGCAGACTGAAAAAAAAATCTCAAGCAAAGCTGACAATTCTCGACAGTAAACACAACAAATTTGCTTTAAACCTTACAATGTACAGTGTAAAGAGCTGTACAGAGTGCGATACTTTAAATATAGTACTGTAGTATTTTTAGGCCTGTCAGTCTTTAAATCATGCATTTCCTCACACTGTAACTTTCCCTGTGAAGTGTTTCAACAGGCCTCTGTTGAAATTCACACAACATGAGTGAATTTCAAATCCTAAAACAACTTGACAGTCTCAGATTATTCCAAAGATTTTGTCACATCTCAGCGAGATGTGTCATTTTTTTTTTTTTTTTTATTCTATCCCCACTTGAGGATTTTGCCATATCGAAAAATAATCGCTGCATCTCAGGAATGACAAGAGGCAAGAGCTGCCATCTTCAGAGCACTTTTTACTTTCTCCCACTGCGATACTCCATGTGTAACAGGCAGAGGATTGGATCGAGATTGCCAAGTCCCAGCCGAGACGAATAAGATGGGGTACAACTGTGGACAATATTTTGGCTATTCAATTTACTGAAGCAATTTACTGAATTGCCAAACATTTTGAGGCAGTGGCTCTTTTTGAGGATAGGATAAAAGAGCAAAAAAGGCTGCGATAAAACCAAACAGTATTATACCACTAAATGTGGATTTATTTATTTATAAAAATGTCTATTGCATTAAAGCCAGGATGCAGTAAAAGTATTCATACATTTACCTTTTGTACTGTTTATCCTGTACTGGGTTGCAGGAAGGCTGGAGTCTATCCCAAATAAGTTTGGGTACAAGGCGGGTTACACCCTGGATAGAGTGGAAATCCATCGCAGGGTACAAATGCACACACCACACAATATGGGCAATTTCCATTTATCTGTCTAGTAACCTCTATAGTCCAACTAGTGATCATAGAGGCCAATAGCGACTATTGTATTTATTCCCATTTTTACAACTATGGTAGGACCTCCGGTCAACAATCACACACGCATTCACACCATGGGCGATTTGGGAACGCCAATTAGCCTAATCAGCATGTCTTTGGACTGTGGGAGGAAACCGGAGTACCTGGAGTAAACCCACCAAGCACGTCGAGAACATGCTCAACTCCATGCACACGGAGACAGGAATCGAATCTGGCAACGGAATCAAACTCGAACCCTGGTTGCAAGGCAACAGTGCTAACCACTAAGCCACTGTGTTGCCGCCTGCGATCAAGTACTGAAAGACTTTTAAGGTTTACTATAATAAAATTAGTTAAACACATTCTCCTATAGACTTCTTTTACTGTAATGCAGACGTCACAGTTAACTCCAGAAATGTTGGTAGCTCCGGAGAACCCAGACAGATATCCAAAGGGACTGGAAGCCAGACGGTCATCAGCAGCATAGTGTTTGTCACACATGTGTCAGGGGTGTAAAAAATAAAAATGAAACAAAACAGCATCATTAATGTGGGATTTAAAAGAAATATTGTTTTTATTAAATGTGCTTGAGAGGTAATTTAGAGTTTTATTCAATGCCCTGTGTTTCACAAGAGCCGCTGTAGGAGCATTAGCTAGATAGTTAAGCATAGAACATATTAATTAAAATCTAAATAAACAACAAAATGGTCAAGTTACAGTAAATTCAGCCACATTGTGTAACTACAGTAACGATAACTGCGTTTCATGGCAGGGCTTCATCACGGCACCAGATGAAGCCCTGCCATGAATGAACAATTCTTGAATAGTTTACCAATCTAGAACGTATATATATATATCATTATATTCTTATATTCGTTCTTAGAAAGAAATCTGATGAACCCAGGTTATCCTGTCAATCTCGTGAGGGACTGTGGAATTTTGCAGCAGGCAGAGCCGTGTTGTGAGTAATCAAAGTTCTTCATGCTGCAAAATTCCACTGGGCTTCCTCGGGCTGGAAGAGTTGAAATGGTTCTGACATCAAACTGGAAGAAGAACCCACACCTGTCACGACTTTCTCTTTTTTTCCCAGAACACCCACCACATTCTCATTAGGGGCAAACCTCTACATCTCCCACAAGTTTCATCTTCCTCGCTCCATCCCTCAGAGCTACACGATGCTTTCTCTGTCCTTTTTGAAAACCTCTCTTCCTTCTAGTTGGCTGGCTGAGCTTCCTTTGTGGAAGGACATAGATCTATATTTATCCCGAGCGGCGTAGGATGCTTCCCTATCGCTCTTTTTTTACGATTAGGTAACGATGGGAAACGGATTCAACTTTAAGCTTTGGATGAGAGAGATTTCTCAAGGTTTTTGCCGACTCAAGAGTTGTCAAACAGAATCGGGGTCTTTGTGTTGGAGGACTTGCGATGGCGGCCTGTTCACAACTTCAACCACGGCAATATCATTAAAATTCTACCTGTTGAATTCTTAATTTTAATAAAAGTATAAAAATTGTAAGCACAGCAACTTGGACAGACGTTCTGGCCACAAGGCAAGGTTTATATTAATGCACTCCTTCTAATATGTTACTGTTTATAAAAGTCCATCCACCCATTATCTACTCTTTTTATTTATTTATTCTATGTAGAGTCTGGAGCCTATCCCTGGGAGGTTAGGGTACAAGAATATACATCAAATCAATCAGGACACTGGATTTTGGAAATGCCAGTAAGCCTAAATGCTCGGTCTTTGGACTGGGGGGGAAACTAAAGTACCCAGAGGAAACCCAATAAGTCACCATGCTACCTTTCTTCCAAAGTAATTTACTAATTCACAGAGAAAGTGAAAAAAAAAAATCTTTGTCTAATCTATAACATTAGATTTTGAAAGAAGTTATTATTTAACATTGAAAAATGTATAATTGTCATTAATGGAAGTAGTCTCCAGTGTCAGCGCTTTGGAATAGTGGTAGTAAGTTTTCCAACATATAGATTCGTTATGATAAAATAAATGTAGAGCTGCTTTAATGTAAAAAAAAAAAGAAAGAAAAAAACGTTCCATAGCATCAGTAAATCAGAGGAGTGTTCAAATCAAACCAGGACTTTTGATTGAGCAGAATAACAGAACAGCTGTGATAATACGAACTCCCTTTGTTTGTCCATATAATCCCCTGCTACACTAATGGACTTATTCCAGTGTTTCACTAGTGCAGGTAGGTGTTTTCCCAGTACTCTTTCTCACCGGAGCCATAATCAGACTACCTGATTCACCTTTGAAATACCTCACCTTCCACAAACTCCTTTAATGGCCCAAACATGCGGACATGGCTTGGAGTGAGGTCGGGTCTGTACGTGTTATGATCGACAAATTGCTGTAGTGTAATGTTTTAAAACACTTTGGGGTGTACTGTTCTTGGAAAATATTCCTCTTTAGGGTAAAAGGTCTTAATATCATAGTACCTAGCAGCTATTTATGATGATAAATCATGATGAGCTAATGCTAGCACTATAATATATTTGCTAGCTAACGGGAGCAGTATGAAAGTAAGAGCATAAAAATAAAATTTTTACAGGAGTTGGATAAACTTTTCTGCAATACTTAACCCGGAATTGTTTTGTTCCATATACATCTTAAGATGGAATGATAATGCAGCGGTTCATATATTTACTGAACTTTATTTTTTAATAAATGGTCATAATCCATAATACAATTGTATGTATTTAAAATAGACTGATTATGGACCGATTGGATAGACTTATATTTCCTAATCTAGTGACTAAAGAATAAGTATTAGACTAGAATTCAGGGCAATAGAATGGCATCCAGACCAAGAGCATAGAAATAAAATCTATCAAATGAGCCACTTCATTCAAACTGGGCTATTATATAGACAAGCTAACAAAACCTAATGAAACTAACAAGGAGCAGGTGTTGAGAATAATCTGAGAGTGTGATCACTGATCAGGATAGAGCTGAACAAACAGGAAGGTTCTGTAGTAGTGGGAAATATAAATGTTAGAATTTATCACTCTTTATATTGCTACCGAAACCATATTCCCCCACATGTGAACCATTAAGATTTCAAACATTTAACATTTACAGATATGCCACCCTGCAAAAACTCAATTCAGGGAGATCAGCCCGGACAGTACGAGAGGTTTTCTCTGGAATTGTGAGTCTACACAACAACCTGACATACAACATTGCAACAACTAAGTACTGACATGGAGTGCTTAACAATAGGTTGCTTTAATACCCAGGATATTGATTCAGGTCATGTGCCATTTTGCATGCAAAGAGTATATGACATGCAGTGGCTTCTGGGAGCTGTAGACGAGAACTACTGTATCTTTGCAATACTATGACAATGACTCATAAGGGCAATTTTATGGTCATAAATGAGTTTGATTTCTAAATGTTAAATACACATACTTTAGTGGCTATACAGTATATTTGTTGAAAATTAGCTATCTATTCTTGTTTATATTGAATAAATCAAAGAGGTGAAAGGTAACTAAGTACATACAGTATACTGTATGTCTTTACTGTACTTATGTAGATATTTTATGTAGCAATACTTTACTTGAGTAGTTTATTAATGGATACTGTTTTTCCCTACACCAAATATCTGTACTTTCTACTTCACTACATTTGTGCATAGGGTTGTGTTAAAAAAACACCACAGTGGTGTGTAGTATTTGAAAGTAGGAATATCGCTACCTGCTGACTGTTAAGTGAAATGCTTAATCATGTAGCAGATGTTTGATGGTAAGTACAGTTGTACCTTGGCATACGAACACCCTGCCTCATGAATTTTCACCCTTAGGAATTGAGATTTTGCAAGAAATTTGCATCGACATATGAAGAGTTTTCGACATACGAAGGACCAAACCGAATGCCAGCTCGCAAGTTTGCGTCAGTGGAAAGCCAAGCAAAGCGAGTATACATATTTTTTTGTGGGTTTTTTGAATTTTGTGCAAGATTTAGTGAAGACATAACGTAGCACCATGGGACCCAAGAATGTTAGCAAGAAGAAAAGGGAGAAGAAAAGGGAGCCGCTGTCAGTTTCGTTTTTTAAAGCATTCTTAAAGCATCCAAGAGGAATCATACTGTAAATTAAGGTTAACTGAGGTTTAATGTCTTTTAATATCATATTTTACTACATTTACATTTGATTGTTTTATATGCAAAAATATGATCGATGTTGGAAATTGGTAATAGGGGTAATATTTTTTGCGTGGCCAGGACAGATTATCTGCATTTACATTAATTCCTATGGGAAAAATATTGTTATGTAATACGAAATTTCACCTTAAGTACTCACCTCCTGAACCGATTAAAGGACAAACATAAATGGAAGACATCTACTTTTAGTGGAATATTATTTTTACCTGGGATATCTCTACTGTACTGTACCTTTACTCAAGTATAGGGATTGTGTACTTTGCCCACCACCTAATAAGTCAAGTTTAAGTTGCTGACATGTTGCCTTGGTGACAATCTCAACAGTTTGAAGAAGTCACAAATTCAGGATTATGTCAAGTCAACACCAATCCAAACTATCTAAATCATGTAGAGAGAGAGAGAATTTGGTAATAGTCTCGACACAATGATTATTCTCTCTCTCTATCTCTGTCTTTCACTCACTTTCTCTCCGTAAAAACAAAAATCTGTCTGAAAGCTGAATTTCTTTCCCCAGGTTTAACAAAGCAATAAGATAACACCGGTAGACTTGTTAATCCATCAATTTCCAAAACCCAAAAACAAATTTGGCAACAAATGTCGAAGTCTTACAACATGTTCCTCTAAAAAGGATTTCTGATCTCAATTTTGTGTTTGCATGTGATCAAAAGTTGCCACAACTCTGCTTTTCACACAAATCTCGTTTAAAATTCCTCTCATTTGTGTTATACCTCATGTGTGTCTTGCATCACAACCCTGATGTTCAGCGTTATTATTATTATTGTTATTATTAAAAAAAAAAAAAAAAATGCTACACAGAGTAAAACCTGAAGGCTGAACTACCGCAGGTTTACGGGCAAAAAAAAAAAAAAAAATAAATAAATTTATGCATTAATCTTCATAATTAACATGTTGGAATTTTTCATTTTGGTTAATAGTTTCCTACATTACATATGACAGCATTTGACCACCTGCTGGTAGTGGTGCAGTATGATTTAGCTCTGACCTAAAGAGAGTAATCGACCAGCACGTTACAGTACTCCACAGTTCTGCACTGGATTCCTATTACTGTGAGTTTAAACATCACTGGAAAATGGTGAGCAGAAAAAACAGTTGTTTTAAGGAGCTAATAACTCATAACTAATAACCATTATCAACATATTTTTTTTTTTTTTTTTTTTTTTTACAAATGTTTTAAAGTCTTTTATTATAGTCTCGTGCCATCAGCATGTCATGGAAACTTTAGTGGCATTAAATGAAATAGAGCGCTATCAACAAGTTAGCACCAGAATCAATACACACATCACAAATAGTTCAAGATAAACATGCTTAATGTGTTTCGAAGTGGGCTTTTCCTTTAATCCGTAGCACTTGTAACCAGAAGGTTGTAAATTCAAATCCCTGGACTGCCACAGATGCCGACCTTCTGTGCGAGTGGTTTGAATTTATTTTCATACATAATTAAAACAGCAGTGTTGAATTTTAGATGACTTTTAGCCAAATGCTTCTAACACCAGCAAGGTATCATTACTAATCAGCAGCAATGAAATCTCTCATGTGCTTTAAGGGATTTGCATTTGTGGCGTTAAAAAAATGATGTATGGAAATTTGAGATTTAAGTGAATCCAAATATATTCCCTCGGGATGAACATAAATTGTAATGAGTTCTAAATGGATACACACACACACACACACACACACACACACACACACACACATATATATATATATAATATGAATAGGGTATGCACCATTATTTTTATTGCTTGTTTTGTTTTTGTTACAGATTAGACAAATATGTTATGTATGCTCATAGTCACAATTAGTACACACAAATGTACTAATATTCATTCATTCATTCATTCATTTATTCATCTTTAGTAACTGCCTGGTCTGGGTTGCAACGACTCAAGTTAAAGCTACTGGTTTGTTTCCATTTTGGGACCAAGTACATCATTTTTTGGAAAATGTCACAATGCAGATGCAAACAATAAAAAAAAAAGTTGTGTGCATATCTCTATTTGACAGGAATTATAAAATGGAGTGATGTTGTAGTTGAATTTGAGGAAATGTCAGCGACAGAATTCACATACCCTGCTGACACTTCTGTGATGATACGTTTGGTTCTCTTCTCAGTGTTCTCTTCCAGTTCAACATATTACAGCTACAGTATATACACTTAATAGCTGAAAAAAAAAAGATTTCTATTTCAGAAGGGTCAAAATATTTAAAGATTGTAATTTAAATTAAAGAAAATGTTGAAATGACTGGAATTGGTTTTACGAATTTAAGAAAAGCACCAATAACCAGAGCTATGTTTAAGTAAGAGCATTTCCACATGCACGATGTGAAGAGGACTCAAGGGATTGGGACTAAACAGCTGTGTAGCCTTAAGAAAACCACTTATGAGTTAGGCTAATCGGAAAGAAATGCTTCAATTTGCTAGTGAATACAAAGCAATGGAAAATCATGCATAGTGGCCACTGTACTGTACAAGCCTCTGGAGTCAGTGTTACAGTATAATCTGAGGTTGCTTCAGTTGTTTCTAGGCTTAGCAACGTTATGCAGCAATAAAATGAAGTCAGCTGATGACCAGAATGTACTGAATAACCAGGTTATCACATCTATGGAGTTTTTCGTCCATAATGTTATGGTCATAGTTCAGAATTCAGACTGTGAAAGTGGTTCTGGAAGCATGAGGAATCATTCCCACAGATGGATTGACCACCAGTTTGCAAAACGTACTGTAAATCTGCTCAAATTAACTCCTGTTTCGTTTCAAATAACATCACTTAGAATAAGAAAGCAGGAGGTAATTGTGAAAGAGCTTATATACAAATTTGTCAAGGCAACAAAACAGATGACTGACACAGGGCTGCGATTTCATCTGCAGCAGTAAACGACAAAATAAAAGTGCAGCAAGCGAGTTGCGATTTACTTAACCTCAGGTTCAGGAAGTAAAGTATGACATTATAAATCAGGAAATCCGAACAACCAGTAGAAATAATTCTTTAAGCCAATTCCATGGTACAGTATACCTGTTTTGTTTTGTTTTTCCATGTTTCCTCTCATAACTTTATTTCCTCATAACTTTGATTAATTCTTATGTACTCTTTGACTTGACTATATATATATACAGTATATATAAGTCTTGCAAAGAAGTAGGAGAGACTCTTGGTGCCTGTATTTGTAGCTAGAATAGTAAGCTTGCACTGCTAATCTGCTAATACAGTACCTGTTACGGTATATTGACACATATAGTACAGTACAGTATGTACAGTAAGTCAAACAAATAGTTTTCACACTGATGAAATTTTCTTTTCATCTAGTTTTAGAAAGATGTACGGACATAGTAACTTATGACTGTGCTTCTGGTGAGTATATACAGTAGCTACTACTAATCTACTAGCAAAGTTAATACAAAGTATGTTACTGTATATAATGAAGCATGAAAGCAAGGTGAAGATTTTGTTTATACTCATAAGCAGCACAAGTGCGCCTGCTTGCGCCTCCAGAGTCCGAGTTCGATTCCCGCCTTGGGGTCTATTTGCATGTTCCTCAGGGTACTCCAGTTTCCTCCCACTCCCTTTGTGGATTAGGTTAATTGGCATTTGAAACATGGCAATGTTGACTGGAGGTCCTACCATGGTCATGAAATGGGAATAAATACAATGGTTATCATCATTGGCCTCCATGGTCCCTAGTTGGTCTACTGAGGTTCCTACTGTAGATGAATGGATGGAAATAATACTAATGTAT
This sequence comes from Clariallabes teugelsi, assembly GCA_030014215.1. Classification (NCBI taxonomy): domain Eukaryota; kingdom Metazoa; phylum Chordata; class Actinopteri; order Siluriformes; family Clariidae; genus Clariallabes; species Clariallabes teugelsi. The sequence continues at coordinate 20,835,816 of JAQMYG010000014.1, read as the reverse complement.
AGGTTAAACACCTTACACAGTGTTGAATTAACACCCACAGTTTTTATATATATATATATATATATGATTAAAAATTTGAGTACAAATGCAAAGTGTTATATCATCACTGGAGATGTTTCTGTCTGGTCTAGGCTTCTCAATAACCATTAACAATTCATGCAAAATATGCTCCATTTGACCCCCAATATAAAGTGCTACCAATATTTGTCATTGTCTAAGAAATTAATTTTAAATGAAAGTCTGTGGTTATAAATCACTTTACCTATGACAGCAAATTGTCAGAGATGATTAACACAACCTGTTTTTTGGAGGCCGAAAGATATGTTCTGGAGGCATTTTGTTTCCCTGAGTACAAACAACATACAAATCAGTATAACGGTGAAGCTGTGGTTCTTTAAAGTTCACTCATGTACAGTAAATGAGTTTTAAAGGAAGGCTACACTACACCAAATTTCCAATTTAACTGAAGTTCCTGTACAAATCGTCCTCGAGGGCACACACCAGCAGCCAGGAACAAGAAGATTATGTCTGGTCTAGTCGTTTTTTTTTTTTTTTTAAATATATTTGTAGTTGCCCAGTGGACACGTATGCTCTGTAGGCTCTGTGTGATGAGAAGACAAACTCTATAGCTGGAGAACAATTTATTTTAAACTGCTTCAAATTGATGAGGAACATGTCAGGTCTGTAAGTACAATGTACTGTATGCTGTTTGTTCTGAAACACACACACATCTCTCTTTGCTAACTGCATTAATTAGCGTACATGTTTTTATTATGATTATTATGATTATTATTATTATTATTATTATTATTATTATAGAATCTTTGAATCATGAATATCTTTTATGTGAATTTTATGATGAGAAAACATTATACTGTAGCTTGTCAATGTCAGCCAGTGATTGACTGACATTTTGTTGAGAATGCAAACTGGAAACGCGCAAACGTTTTTCTTTTTTCTTTTTTGGAAAGGATTGTCATTCACAGATGTACAACCATCATTAAAATGTAAATCATTGTACTGTGCTTAATGTCTTTATTCACCATCAATTTTCTTTATATATATATAGTTTGGGGTTACTTGCAAATTTCTTTGTTTTTGTTTAGTGATTTATTTTCTACATTCTACAACAATACTGGGGATT
>JAQMYG010000014.1:20797722-20807822 GCA_030014215.1 Clariallabes teugelsi | reverse complement strand
TATGTATTCAGCTTTTAAACCTGATCTCCACCCATAGGCAAATCTGGACCTTTTAAACGATAGTACTTTGTGATATTGAAATCTGTGATTCATCATTCTGAACCATTATTATTATTATTATTATTATTATTATTATTATTAGAAACACAAGAATAGACAACAATAAAAATGCTGCTAATATTTTTGCAGGCAGAAAATTCTTATTATTTTTTTTTCTTTTGTAAAGCAAGAGTCTGATTATCTGCCTGGAAAGGACAGAAGAAGAAAAAAAACCTAAATAAATAAATAAATAAGCAGCTTGCTCCTAGTTCTGTGTGCTTTAAAAGCAGTTATTAGCTGCATGCATTAATTATGGTTCATAAATATTGCAATATTATTAGCAGGCACATAAAGTATTCTGTACACTACACCTACTGTACTAAAAAAGACGAGGAGATCAGAGACAGTGCTGAGGTCCAAACTGTAACAGGGATTTGTCAAAACAGAGGAAGCGTAGACTTTATTTTTGTGCAGAAACATTAAATGGAGCCTAAAGGGATTGCAGATTGTCAACGAACCACAAATGATGCGAAGACTTTCCAATTGTCCTTTTCTTCTAATGCGCTGTAATACTCCTTACTGTTAGACTATATATTCTTACAGTATATTTACAAATTGTAATTGGCTAGCATCTTAGAATCATAGTAATTGAGGTCAATATTATTTTTATGCTATATAACATTAAAACCCAAAACATTATACCCAGCATTGCGCAGCTTCCTTGTGTCACCAGGGCAGCTCTGGTACCTCATGACATGATCCTGTGTGTGCAGTGGGTTGCAGGCTGGTGCCTCCATGTATCAGACTTGCTTGTCCCATGGACACTTGATTAGATTGACATCTGGTGAGGCTGGGTCAACAACCTTGAACATTTTGCCTGCTAAGCCTCTTACTCAGCAGGCTGTGGTGCACTGGGTGTTCTGATACTTTTCTAACATTGACCTTTTTCAGTAATTCGTGCGGCATTGGCTTTACCTTGGAATTAGACCAGACGGGCGAACCTTTGGTGCCAATGATCCTGTCACCAGTTTAATGGTATATATTAATGTTAATGTTATTCAATTAATCCGGCAGTGGTGTTAATGTCATGGAAGATCAGTGTACATACATGAGGACGTACAGATCCAGAAGCGACCCATACATTCTCACATCAAGAGCTACAGTCATCAGTAAGTATTTGCAATCAACAGCATGGATCAAACTTCAATGGCGACTGAAATCTACTGACAGCCTAGTTTGAACCAAAAAAGTGAACTAATAATTTGTTTACAATTCCCCCCCCCCCCCCCTCTCATATTTGGCATAGAAACCAGTGCCATAATTAATCTAATCTATGCTAGATGTCCAAAAATTGCTTGTTCCCTGAGGAACGTTGCGGTCCTGCCAACACTAATGTGTCACGATGGGGATTTTAAAGAGCCTTTTTTTTCCCGGACGCATGTCATATCTAAATGAATTGCTCTGATTTTTATTTATGTACAGAAATGAACATAAAATGAATCACAATAATATTACCACAGGACTCGTGGACGTCCGAGGAAGCTCCTGGTCCTAGTTGTATCTTAGATTTGGTGTAAAACCTGAGCAATTGATTGTCTCCTGTGTAAATAATGAAATCGTCATAGCATTTGGCCACAAAAAAAACAAAAATGAAAACAAATAATATACCAACAACTTTTCAATGCAAAACAAGTTTTAAAATGATGTTTCTTTAAAATGATGTGGTCTTGTTCGCCCATTAATCTCTGCTTTCTAGGAATTTGTAGCTCATATTTCTTACAAGTAACAAAGAACTTTATGATTTTTTTTTTCCATCTATTTGTCCAAGGTTGGGTGATAGTCTGGGTGGAGTTTACATCTTGATTGCACACAGATATGTTTCATAAAGGTTTGCACACAGCAAACACATATGTAGGAAAGAAAAACAAAAACAAAGCACACACACACACTCTCAAGGAAAATGCTTCGATTTATGCTTGCGACAGCCTTGGCACGTTTACGAGCTTGGGGATTCCTAGGGCATCATGGGTGATTCATCACAGCACATTGATCATTTCCTAATCACAATGCACAAAGACTTCAGCCTCGGACAAACGGCAGATGCTGCTCTGGCCTGAAGACATCATTCTGTTGGTGTATGCCGTAACTCCTATAGGGTGTAAATCTTTATATTATCTCTATATAAACTTAGTTCATTGTAATTATTCCAACATTCACTATTGACCATGAGATCAGGTGTTGTTATAGTAAATTTGTTTTTGATAATGACACTGATATGAATGAGATATTGTAGAACAGCAAATATGTCACTTTGACCCGATAGTCCTGTCTCTAAACCTGTCCTCAGTGTTTTCGACTATTTTCAACAGAAAAGTCACTAGATGTCACTGAAAAATGTCACATGCTAATTTGCATATTGATTATGTCATCGCTCTTAGCTGTTCTTAATGTTCCAGGGTTCAATCCAGCAGTTATGTTATAATGTCATAATAGAAAATATACATCTAGTGGAAAGATAGACAATTATTTTCTTTACTGTAATTAGTTTTTAACTCGATTAAAATAATATTTGCTCCCATAATAATTTTTTAATTATGGTAGATTCATATTTAACAGTTTCACAGCAAAATGAGATAACTCCATTATTGCAGTTTTGTGAAAATCTAATTTGTTGCCACTGAAGCGAGAAACATTGAAAACTGATTTCTTTGAGTTTTATAATAATGAATTATGTGTGATTTTTATTTTATTTTTTTAAACTCCACCTCCCACAGTTTTGGCACAATGGATAAATCAGCCTGCATTTGTACTTGTGGTAATTTAAGTATGCAATTTATTATCAATAATATGTCGGTTGAGTTTTAATAAAAACATAGCAACCATGCTTTGTGAGCATGATTTGGAGTGAGTCACTTGCTGTGAATTAGATCAAGGAAAAAAATATTGGGTTTCGTTGCATAAAAAAAAAAAAAAACTTTTAAGTACAAATATTTCAGTTCTGGTGAGTCTCCTGTAGAGAAAGTAGATAAGCAAAAAAAAAAAAAAAATTAAAATTTATGAAACCAAACAAAAAGTCACCAGATTTGTTGCTAGTCATTTTCTTTTAAAAAAGAGAAAGTTTTGTCTAATTATGATGATTTTTCCCCCTTATATTTATACCACAGTTTATTGAAGTACCATCATCATGCCTTGTAGCCGAGACTTTTTTTCAATACATTTTTTCCTAATTAGGATTTTTATGAGCTTTACATACTTGTGTTTTGCCTTTTATGGGACTAAAAGGTAAAAAATGGATAAAAATTATTTACAAGAAATTATTGCTAAATTTCTTTAGCAATACTTATTGCAGGGTGCGTGTGCATGAGGTTTACATGTTCTCCCCATGCTTAGTGGGTTTCCTCCGGGTTCTCCTGTTTCTTCCCACAATGCAAAAACATGCAAATTAGGCTAATTGGTGTTTCCGAATCGTCCATAGTGGACTGGACTGGACCCTGTATAGTATAAGTGGTATAGCGATAGAATGAGTGATTGCTAAAGTCATATTTTTCAAATCTTTATTATGAATAAAAAGTTAAACATATAGTACTCTACAAAAGTTTTGAGTCACCCCACATTTCTTCCTACTAAATTACATTTCATTATACACGTAGATTAAATAAAATAAATGGGTACACATGTTTTACTGTGACAGGCTGCAAAGTGCCTAAAGATAAAATAATTTATTTATTTTTTATGCAACAACCTCAGCAGCAACCTCATTTCCCCTCTCATCTAAGAGGCTGAGAACCAATTTCTTTAGCCAAGTATTTTTGTAAATAGATTTCCCTTAGGAAAAGGAGCAGATCTGGGATACTCAAGTGATCCCAACCACTTCTGCCATCTGGACCTGTCTGACTCATCCTGGTGTCCCGCTTCTGGTTGGAGATCTCGTTCCATAGATGCCCTGTGTGGTCTCCTTGGGATGCATATGATGACTGGGGACAGTTCTACTTTACCAAGATGGTCCTGGCCTCGGCTGATGCAGACAGCTGTTTTCTGATGACCTACTGTATGACTGCAGTCGCTTAATAGTTTAGGACAGAATTTCCCACAAACAGTTTTGTACCTGAGCCTCCAATAAGGAAGGTGGAATCTATATTTACTTAAACACATCTCCTGAACTCCCAGCCTCCTAACGCTCAGTATGACTTCAGATCAATCCCTGCTATCTGTTATCACCTGAATGAGGATGGGTTCCCTGTTGAGTCTGGTTCCTCTCAAGGTTTCTTCCTATTGACATCTCAGGGAGTTTTTCCTTGCCAGCCAGACAAAAACAGCTATACTGTATATAGCGCTTTTAGCAATGATCATTGTCTCAAAGCAGCTTCACAAAATTAAAAGAAAATGTATGGAAGTGTGTACTGTATGAGTGAGAAAAAATGTGTTTAGATAATAATAAGATTGTAAGATTGATCACATCCTTTAAACTCTTTTTTTTTATTATTCTGTAAAATTTCTTTGCAATAATAATCATTCTTCAAAGCACAATTTTATCAATAAAATTGAATTGAATTGAAACTGCTCAGGTACAATACAGCGACTGGAATGAAAAGGAGAGAAAAAACTGTGCCAAAAATGAGAGCCAAAGAAGTCCTTCAGGACGCTTGGAGAACTATTCCACAAGACTACATTAAAAATACAATAAGAAAAGTCTGTCTCTTTGGAAGCAAAGCATGAAGAAATCAGCCCAAGATTTATTTTTTTTTGCACAGTATAATATATTAAATCAAACTCAAACATGATCCAAACTTGATGTTGTTCATGCACAAACTGCTTTTTTATGTAAATCTCTAATGCAAATGTCTGTTTTGTCCATTACTGCCATGATAACAGACCCTTGGACCCTCACTTTACCCCTTGTGTTTTATGTTGCTGATTGCTTCATGCATGTACTGTAACTTCTGATTTTTGGGATTATATTTGTCTAGTGGCGTTCATCCTTACCGTGCAGTCGTGTTAGCAAAGGCTCTTACTTTCCGCTGATCCTGACTCTAGTTCACAGTCTACAGTAGTTCTTATGTTTGCTTCACAATGCTTAATAAAGAGCCTGCACCTGCATCCTGGTGTCCCTCAAGTTTTACCCCCTAAGACTCAGCATGTAAAACTTTCATTCATAAACACACTTCTGTTCTCTTAGTTTTAAGTTTTTGAGTCACATATGTTCATGAATAAGAGCATAACTACCTCATTTGGCCTGAAACAATAATTAAGGCAATTCAGATAGGCAATTTCTTTCTTCATGCAGCTTGACAGTATAGATGAGTATCGCTGTAAAATACGTCTAACCTTAAAAAATAATTTAAGCGATGTTGTGCTCATAATTGGTTTGCTCTTTTCTGTCGTTGTCTAAAAATACCAGCGTTTACCTGCTAACTCCTGACATTACCATCTGCGCACACAAACACACACACACACACGCGCACACAAATGCATTAGCACTTTAGCGAAAGATGAGCATCGGACAGAAATAGCACTGGCTTTTATATACATGTGTTGTTGGTTCTGATGCTGAATTTCACCGCAGTTATTTTAAAAACAGTTATTTTTACTTTTTTTTTATTGGACCATAAAGCCTAGTAAGGTGGAAAATCCTAAATCATTTCATTCTGGTGTTAACGAGCACTAGGTTGGTAGTTGTTGTAAATTATTATAGGTATGCATCTTAATACAGATATATGGCTCATAATGAGAAGATAATGTATTCTAAACCAATCAAAATACAGATATGAATATGAGATGCAGCAATAAATTTGTGCCAGAGGGAGGTTTTAAATTTTATGCAATGCATGATCATCAGCAGGCCGGCTTTTTACAGAGTCAATTTGATCAATCCTCTGCTATTTAGACTAAAGGTAAGTTTTATCTCAGCTACATCAATACATCAATGCTATCCATATTTAGTAGGGAGTTTATATACAGTATGCCCATTAATCGTACTGCAATATTAATGAAAAAGCAATAAGATGTTTATTTCTATTTTTTTTTCGAGAATTATTATATACAGTAATGTTATGTATTATAATATAGCAGAACATAGCAGAACATGCACTAATGGGCATCTATGGGTTCATCCATCTATCCATCCATCTTGGAACCTCTGTAGTCCAACTAGGGACTGTGGAGGCCAATGGCGACCATTGTATTTATTCCCATTTTCACAACCATCTTTGGAATGCATGGAGCACAGAAATGGGAATCGAACCCACACCGAGGAGTGCTAACCACTACACTACCATGCTGCACTATGGGTTCATGCATTTCTCCAATCAGCTCATCATGTAGCACATTCAGATACAGGTCAAAAGCCTTAGTTAACGTCCATATTAAAAACATCGGAAATGGGCAAAGTCATATCAGTGACTTTGACTATGACATGAGTGTGTTAGTGTGAGTGTGAGTATATCCAAAACTGTGGATCTCCTCCTGTTATTCGTGCACAACACTCATTAAACAAAATGGTTGGAGAAAAAAAGGAGCTCACATAGTATGTGACTGTCCTGCGGGTATACGTAAGTAAAGGTCCCTTTGATTGATGAGTGGGGACAAGTGAAAGTGGGCAGACTGGTTTAAGTGGGCTACAGTATGTCAAATAATCCTGCTTTCTCAAATCTCTAAGAAGATTTTTATATAATACATTATCAGCAGAACAAAGACTCATGTCTTAACTCGCTCTTATTTTGCCTTTGCATTGTACGAGGGTCAAGTCAAACCAGGACTTTTGTTTGTGCAGGATAAAAGAACACAATTATGACAGTAAAAACTCATTTTATTTCTCTACATTCTCTACAACCCCCGTTACTCCAATGCACTTAACCCAGCGTTTCACCAGTGCTTGGTAGAAAGATTGTTCAGCATGCCGGAGACATGATCGGACGGCCGGCCTGAATCATGTCTGAAGCCTGGCCTCCCAGGAACTCCTTGCTTCGAGCAGGGATCATCATTCATGGATATGCAGCCTTCTTTAAGAAGGTTGCACCATCCAAATGTTTTACTGCAGCTACAAGAAGATTCTCATCACCGTACTGTGCTTGAAGTCTTCTGTAAATGTCAATCGGTATTAACCTTTCATTCAAGGTAAATTTCATCACCATCACTCATGACCATTGGTGAAAGATGTTTTAAATTCTTACCGGTAATATGTAGTCAAAAGGTGAGCAGAATAAACCAGTCCTTTGAATCTCATAAGTTTATTTTTATGTCTCTACTTTTCCACTTTGGACTATCCTCAGCTAACTAACTATTCTGGAGTTTTGGGGTTGAATCCCAAATGACATAAAATGTGCACAATCCCTTGTAAACGCACCAAGTAGTGCCCTTGATGAGGGGTTATAGAGGGATTCAGAGGCAATTTGGAACGACTTAATGACTTAAGGAGACGAAGTGTTGTTTAAGATGACTACCCTATCAGTTGTGTTTTCAGGCGTTTTGGTAAGCAGCTACTCTCTCCTCTTACTGCACACTACTACTGAAATCTTTTAGTGGTATTCAGTATCAGACTGGACTGGCCTACTTTCACCCATGAAACTTACCCCAGTTAAGCAAGTCCATACACAAGATGTGTTAAAACGAGTTCATCATGATTGAAAAATGTTTACGAATAAGTTAGTGGGCGGCACGGTGGTGTAGTGGATAGCACCGGTGCCTTGCACCTCCTGGGTGTGGGTTTGATTCCTGCCTCATGTCTTTGTGCATGGAGTTTGCATCAACCTCCCCCTGCTTAGTGGGTTTCCTCCGGGTACTCCGGTTTCCTCCCACAGCTTGAAAAGAAATCTGTTTATGCTAATTGGTGTTCCCAAATTGCCCATCATTCACATTTAGGCATTTGGCAGACAACCTTATCCAGAGCGATTACATTTTTATTTCATTATACATCTGAGCAGTTGAGAGTTGCGGGCCTTGCTCAAGGACCCAACAGTGGCAAGTTGGTGGTCATGGGGTTTGAACCTGGGAGGGACCTTCCAAACCGTACTCCAATGTCTTCTGACCATCATGTGTCAATGTGAGTGTGTGTACTGTATGTGTGTGTGCCCTGTGATGGATTGGCACCCTGTCCAGGGTGTACCCCGCCTCATGCCCCAAGTCTCCTGGGATAGGCTCCAGGCCCGCTGCGACTCTGAATACAGGATAAAGTGGAATAGGCAATCAGTGATGAGTGAGCAATTTGTGAATAAAATTGAATTTTGTTAATAAATGTTAATTTTCCCAAGTATGGTGAATGCCAGGGCATCTCAGGACAACATTCCTTTGTCCCTTGAAGTCCTTTTTTTGCTCCTGAAGGTCTAATATGCTTCCTTTTCAGATACTGTGGTGTTACCCGCTGGTCAGGGACATAAGCGACACAAAAATGAGGGAATGTTTCATGCTGCTGTTTTAGCGTTTACAACTGTGAGCACAGTCCAGTGGTTCAAATGCACAAGGATAAACAAGAATACTTTGTACTTGAATGGCTTACTTACCATTATACAGTGATGTGTGTTATGTGTTTCAGGGTGTGTGTGCGCGTCTGTGTGTGTGGGTTGCAGTTTACGTTCGTGTGTAAATTGAATCAAGGGCATTAATTTGATTACTTTCCTGTCCTGGGGCGCAGGATTGTAATTCTAGTGCAGAGGAAGACGACAGCTTTATCATTTACTTCAATTATAGCAGTTATTTTTTTTCCTTTGTAAGCATGCTGTGAACCAAGACAACACTCGAGCATAAATCAGAGCAGAGAGAATGGATATCCCTGAAAAGACTCGCTTTCCTCAGGGGGTGAACAGATTGGCGAGTACGAACGCAGATACACAGCTCAGAGTGGACAACACGAAACAGAAAAGAAATACAGTACAGCATATACTCCTTAAGTCCTGACAAAGACGGATGTCTGTGATGCCACTTTTATTTATTTTTGCATTTGCACGGATATTAAGGCCAAGCCACTGTATAATTTCACAAATTCTATGTTTTGTAATCCTTCATTGTTACATAGCTTTCTGGGTAATGCAAAGTATAATTTGATATTAACGCAGATTCTTTGTGGGCCTTAAAGACATTCAATTCCAGTTGCTAAATCTATCGTCCTAAACATGGTTGTGTGTTTAAAGTATTTTATTTTTTAATCACTGTTAGGGTTTTCTGAGTCTTCAGGATAGTGTTTTTAAATATGAATCTGTTAACTCAGCGGCACCGTGGTTAATACTGTCGTCTTGCACCTACAGGTTCTGGGTTTGAATTCCGCCTCGGAGTCGGTGTGGGTTGCTTGGTGGGATTATCTTCGGGTACTCTGGTTTCGTCCCACAGTGCAAAGACAAGCAGATCAGGCTAACTGGTGTTCCCAAATTGCCCATAGTGTTTGAATGAGTGTGTGTGTGCCTTGTGATGGATTGGCACCCCATCCAGGGTGTACCCTGCCTCATGTCCTACGTCTCCATCTTAGGTTAGCTTAATTTCTAAAATTACAAGGTGGTATAAAAAAAAGTTTCAAGACTAGATTTGTAACATGCCAACAGATGGCAACTCAAGCCTGCAAGTACAGTAGGGAGCACCAACCTCCATAAGTCAGTGTGCCAAAAGACATCATCCTGTGTACTGTACATCGGGAGCTGTGCAGCTGGTGCTATTCTGACCATGTTTGTTACCACGTCTGCTATTTCACCATGGACAGCAATATAGAATAAAGAGGAAACATCAAATTTTGAATTAACTGGGCAAATCTGACCAGATTTTGGCGATGATGCAATGAGCTGTTTGAGGTGTTTTGTGTGACACATGTGTTTCAAGAGTGGAAGAACCTCACTGGAAGTGACATTTTGGACTTTTTGTTCAAAAGATGAGTGATAATTTTTTCCACAATGATTCCTTTTGTCGTAATATCTTCTGGGAGACGCCAAGAAAATATTTGCTGGTTGGATAAAAGTAACTTCAGAATTTCAGGCATGACTGTGTGTGTGTACAGTATAATGAGATGGGCCAGGGGTAGCTCAGTGGTTAAGGCATTGGACAACGGTTCGGAAGATCCCAGGTTCAAACCCCACAACCACCAA
>JAQMYG010000014.1:20774273-20786093 GCA_030014215.1 Clariallabes teugelsi | reverse complement strand
CACAATGCAACTCTTTATTACCTTCTCTGTACTTCTCCACCAGCATCCTCAAAGCAAATACTGCATCTGATGTACTCCTTCTAGGCATAAAACCATATTGCTGCTCACAAATGCTCACATCTGCCCTTAACCTAGCTTCCACTACTCTTTCCCACAGCTTCATTGTATAATAATAATAATAATAATAATAAAAATATATAATGAAAATTAATAATAATAATACAAGTATCTTGTTAAAAATATTAACGTATGATGTCATGTACCTATGCAAAGATTTGAAAAAAAATGTGCAATTCATATTTTTACATAAATATAAGTTGTTACAGTAACAGTTACAGTATTTTCCTTACTGTTTATTATTTTACAGTGATGCTGAATTCTGGAATTTGATTGGTCAGAAGTTTTCTATGCAACAAGTCACTGAACATTAGGCAAATGTCAGGAAAATTTCATTGGCATGAGCAAAGAAAAAATTATAAATGTAATTTATGTGATTCGCATCATTTGATTTGGCAAATGTTTTTATGTCGGATGCCCTTCCTGCCACAACCCTCTGCATTTATCCAGACTTGGGACTGGCACAAGAAGACACTGGATTGTATTATGTATTTTATGTAAATTATGTAATTTATATAATTATGTCATATTTATGTAAAACAAATAAACTTTAATCTCTTGAGTCTAGACTGGCATGAGGTCCTCATCCTCCCAGCTACATTGTCTCTATAGCCTTGTGTGATTTCTCTGTCAGGATTGTTCAGCCAGACTTCTTCCTGTTTGAAGACATTGATTTATAAGTTCATAGTAATCAGTTGCTAATTAAAAAAAACAGTGAGGAGAAAATGCAGTGCACACAATATTAGAGTCTGGGGCTCACGAGGCTAAAGCAGTAATAGTAACTCGGGTGATAACAGCCTGCTCAGAAGTGTGTTATTCCTTAATTATAGCATGGTTACAGCAGAGCTTTTATGAAAACTATGACAGTTATTTCATCATCTTGTTATTTAAGGCAATTTAAACTTTCCACATCCATTCAACCAGGGGCTTTATCCATCTAGAGGATTTGCCCAGCAGGATGCTTCATCTGCAGGGCTGCAGCTGGATATTAAAGAAAAGGGGAAAAAAAAAAAAGCCATAAAAACATAGCAAACAAAAGGTTTTATTCAAATGAATTTTCCATTAACACATTTTACAGCTAACATTAAAACCTGTCACAATATGTTCAATATTTATAGCACAGGCAACATCCTGAAAATAACCAGAGAATCCAAAAAAATCTCTCATTCCGCGGTTTTACATCCAACAACTTTTCATTTTCATTAACCTGCGTCTGTGCCACTTCCCGTGGTTCCCTGGTTTCATCTCTCTGCACACACTCGGCACATTAGACCCGTCTCTGCAGCCCCAATTAAAGTCTTCGGTCCGGCCACACCGACGGATTCACCACTTAATTCCCGAGTTCACAGAAAGACGGCTCTCTTCCTAAATTGATATCAGTCTTATTTAACAAATCGGAGCTTTGTTAGAGGACTTCGAGGCGTAATGGCTGCTGGAGTTCTTTGACAGTTCCTCGCTGGTGTAATGAATTATGGGAAGCGAACAGTGAACAGCCAGTGCTTCGCTGAGAGGGAAATAATGGGATGACAGGTGCAGAGTACATGCTTCGAGTGCCACTCCAGCCTTGTTTTAGCCCTGTTTACTAAGGCTTTAACAATAGAAGGTAAATCACTGACCTTCCGTTATAAGCTGCATGTTTTAAAAAGGGCCACTTTTTTAGGAGGGTTATGCAGCTGTGAGGACATGGAGGATATGGAAGAGACGTGTGTGAAATGTAAAACAATGTGTGCCGGGTTTAATGGGCATCCTAATGGCATTGATGTAACGGATATGTGGATGCATGCGGATATGGATTTTTGAGGTGAGAAACGTGTCTGCGGTCAATTCTGTGCAAATCATAGTCAATGTCCATTCCATGGAACAAAATCAGAGCTAAGGCAGGATCTGATCTAATCAACAGCTTAGTCAGAAGTATGGGTCAGAACCAGGAATCCACATGAGAAAGAACATCCTTAAACAGGGTGAGCGGTGTAATATTGGTGTAACAACGTTGAGATGAGGTTTGCTGTCAAAACAATGCTGATATTGAAAGTTAGAATTGAGATAAAGTGAAATAAACGACCCAAACACAACATTGCAAATACAACTTCAAAACAACCAAATTGTAAGCTTTACATGGAACATTTATTCCATCCATGCGCACAACGTCCGACTACACCATGGTCCCTTACGGTTCTAACAGGGTTTAGTTGTCTGACCGGAGACAACACCTTTCTTCTCACTGCATGTTTATCTTATGTCCCACTCACTTATTGTCTATACCGCTTTATCCTGTGTACAGGGACATTGGGGGCCTGGAGCATATCCCAGGAGGCGGGGCACCACACCCTAGATGGGTGCCAATCCATCACAGGGCACACACACATTACAGGCAATTTGGAAACACCAATTAAGCTAATGTGCATGTCTTTGGACTGCAAAGACATCACTTTGGACACCACTGGCTGTACATTTCCCGTAATTATATATATATACTGTATATATAAATATATATATATATATATATATATTTAAGTCATTTATTTTAAATTATTAAAGAATTTCCATTAGAATTCACATTAACACAGTCTCCTTTTATGTAAAAGTACACGCCAGCGCTCTCACAGGAAGTGTGTCTTTCCAAACAAACCCAACCCAAAAGTTTATATACCATTTAATAAATGAGCCCCAATATGATTATCTTAGCATATTGCTCATGAATTTGATTTCAAGCCCAGATTATGCTCTCATATTGTAAATGCATGTTTGAAAAAACGTACCATGCGACAACACCATAATCCATCGGATTACAACAATCGTTCAATCCAACAAGAGAAGACATGCCTGCAAATTTCATTCTCCAACCCTTTGCCATCCTCCTCCTTTATGTTTTTATTCTACTTACTTTTACAGAGCCTGTCTTGTCAGGATATGCTGCATTTCATCTTCAAACTGATTTTGAAGCCAGAACTCATTTGAAGCATGCTGCATTCCAGTGTCAACAGGAAAGCCTTTCTGAGCCCCACTTCCCGCCCGAGCTATTACTGCTCTCACCAGGTCACCCACTAAATTCCTCCTCAACCCCACCATTCTGTGGTCAGAGTGGCCTGAAGTGCCACATTTAAAAGACTAACCTTTCTCAAAATTACAGAGAAAGCCTGGTCCATGCAATTATTTCTGTTACTCTGATGAAACGTCTCGGCTGATCTCGGGTCAGTCGCTTCTCTTAACCAGAGTTTATTGGAGACCGAGGGTGAGAATAGAAGGTTAAACTCAGCGCTGAATGCCAAAAGTCATATTTGCTTATTAAATACTATAGAGCAGACATTCCCAAACTTGACAAGACTGACATCCAATTCAAATCATGAGAATTTTCAGCAGTTCACCCAAACTTTTAAATCACAACTCACAAAGTTAACACTCGAGACGATGATAACTGAAGAATATTACATTGTTTAAATCCCATGGCTTACTTTTATTGGTTCTGGTTACTTTTTAAATGCCGATGGGAATTTTAAAAATGAAATGCATTTATTAATTTATTTATTATAACTGAACGATGGCTTAGTGGTTAGCACTGTCACCAGGGTTGAGGGCTCGATTCCCGCCTCGGGTCTGTGTGCATGCAGTTTGCATGTTCTCCGTGTGCTTGGTGGGTTTTCTCTGGGTACTCCGGTTTCCTTACACAGTCCAAAAACTTTCTTTCATCTGCTCCTCTCAAGGGGTCGCCACAGCGGACCATCTGATCTGCACACAACTTGGCACATGTTTTATGCCGGATGCCCTTCCTGACTCAACCCTTCCATTGTATCCAGGCTTGGGAGCAGCACTGCATGCAGTGGCTTGATAGTATGGGGTGTGGCAACCCACCAAAGGCAGGGCACAAACCTCGATCTTCAGATGTCCAAATCAACAACCTAGCGCCTTAGTCGTCTGAGTCACCTGCAGTACCCTTACGGCCCACTAGGGCCCACACTTTTGGGAAACAGTGCTATAATGCAGTACTGTAGTTCACCATGAACTTCATCAACAAAAAAAGGAAAAGAGAAAAGAGCCAGTATTTTTTTCCCCCAACAATCATTATCTTAAATGCGCAAATCAGAACAAATAGCAGGAATAAATTACCCTTATTATTTTTACTTGAGTAACATCAAGGGGAATAGTTTTAGCTGTTTTTAAACACTAGTTTACACTAGCATGCTAATTGCATTTGTTGTCAATTTTTTTTTTAATATTTTTTGAATATTTATGGCATTTTTACAGAATCCTGTAAGATGAGTGAGAAAAGCAAAACTAATCTAAAACCAAAATCAGTTGGACTCACGTTTAGTGTTCAGTCACTAGATGTATACAGTATGCGTCAACTCAATTTGACTAAATTATTATCATATTACATATTAAAACTGTGAATTATTATTTAAAATCTATCTATCTACCCATCCCCTGTAGGCTCACAGGGGGCCTGGAGCCTATCCTAGGGAACGCAGGGCACAAGGCGGGGTACACCTTGGGCAGGGTGCCAGCTCATCTCAGGGCACAAACACACACAGTCACACTTAACATATCGTTATCACACACACACACACACACACACACACACTTAACATATCGTTATCACACACACACACACACTACAGGGAATTTGGAAACACCAATCAGCCTGCACTGCATTACTTTGGACTGTGGGAGGAAACCAGAGTACCTGGAGGAAACCCAGAAAGCATATGGAGGAGATGCACACACACACACACCTATATTATTATTATTATTATTATTATTTATGTCTATACTGTATGTTATTATTTTAACTTAATATTTAAATTAAAATATTAACAGAAATCAAACACTGGCTTTTGTTATCTTAACAAAACATAATTTTGTTTTTTGATCATAAGATCATACTGATCCTGATTGATTTAAATGATCACTAATTTAGCTTAAAGCTCGTCATTGACTCAGAAGAGCCGATGTTCAGCAGACTTTTGACTTCTCTGGCTCTAAAGGTCTGAAGATTTTTTTTATGGACTAAAGAAAAGGTCCAAACACAGTAGCTCTTGAGATTAAATCAAGATAAAAATGGCAGTTTTGGGCTTTTAGAATTCAACATCGCTATTGCGATTGAGCTTCACTATTTAAAAGCTCTAATCGGCATTTGGGTTTACGTCAGTTGTTTGCAATCAGCTTTATTTTCTGGCATATGGTGCTGTCCATCATACCTGTCTCGAAACCCGCTTTCACGTTAAGGCTTTACCTGATCTAATATGATCTGTTCCATGTACATTTTATATAATACCTTAGAGGGATTTCCATGCGTGTCATTGTTTCAATGTGCACTCTTGGTTATTGTGCTTTACGGATTTAAATCCAAGGATTTAAGTCCTGGAGTAAAACCTATAACCTTGAACCCCTCAAGGGTGCGATTGGAACGTGGAACTGGAAGTCTGCCAAATGAATAAACGTAAATGAATAGACTTAATGGGAAATTGTAGCACCAATACGATTACGTTTCACTGCCACTTTGTCTCATAAAAATTAATTTACCCGTATGCTGTATCCACCTTGAAGTGAACAGAATACGCCTGGGTTATTAAACCTCTGAAAGAGGAACTGAGGATAACAATGCATGTTCTTTTTGAGTCAGACATTGCTGTATTTTCCTTGATATGAAGCGGACGGGAATTGATTTCATGCATTCGGTTTAATAACGTAGCTCCGACAATCCAGCATGGAGTAATATCCCAAATAGGTCTTTTTATTATTATTATTATTATTATTAAGTGAGGAAATGCCACTAGCATTTGATGTTATTGAAAATGAACACAGTGGATGGATGGATGGATGGATGGATGGATTCTTGCGGTTGAGCAGCATTGGAAGATGATATGATTCACATGTGGATAATTGGTGTTTGATTACGTTTAATTACAGTAAACTGGAGTGCTTTGTTGTGATACATAGCAGGGGTCAAAAAACAAGCAGGCAGGTACAAACTACAAGCTGAGTACACGCTACAGGAACGGAAATTTAAGATAGACAACACAAAAAAACATAAGAAGCAAACTAGGAATTTTCAGTATAAAAAAGGGAAAAAGCAACATAAAGACAAGTTCGGCTGCATTGCATGTTGAGGAGAGTAGAATTGAAGAAGAGGAAAAGAAAAAAATAAAGTAAAAATGTAATTTACCTCCCAAATTATTGTACAATAACATGGTGTTTGCACTAATTCCAAATTGCATCGCATCCAGTTTCGTTGTGTTCATGTAGGCAATGTTGTTCTGATGTCATTTCATCAATGTAATTCTAACTTTCAAATCCCAACTTTGCATCATCGCAACATTTTGACAGCTAGAAATTTCTGCTGGGATATAGCCAGCTAATGAATTTGATTAAATATTGTATCTCCAAGTTTAAAAGCCTTTAAAAAAATTTTACACAAGAGGTTTTCCTGGCCACCATGGTCTCCGACTGCACTGCAGAATGTTTACAGAGAAGACAAGTGCATAAGGAGACCGTCAACTGCGATAAAAACAGGATTTTCCAGAGTGGGGTTCAATGATGGCGCAAATACATTGTTCATGATGGAGACTATGCTGAGTAGCATCTTTGTAGAAAGAAGGAGTTGCTTTAACAAAGAGGATCCCAGAGTGGGGTTCAACGATGGTGTAAATGCATGGCTTGAGATGGAGACTGTTGAGTAGTGGGATCAGAAGTTAAGGCATTGGACTACAATCCAGAAGATTCCAGGTTAAAACCCCTCTGCCACCGAGTTGCCTCTGTTGGGCCCTTCAGAAAGGCCCTTAACCCTGAACTGCTCAGATGTATCATGAGATAATAATGTAAGTTGCTATGGATACGGGTGTCTGCCAAATGCGAAAATGTAAATGTACGTAGTGACTTTACCAACATGTGCAATTTGTCAGTTAATAAAAAAAGTTATACCCACTTTTGCATCACTTTGAGTACAGCCTATGTATAATTAATGCTACTCCTGAAGGGTTATTTTTTCATTCCTTGCTGTTTCTTATCCAAGCAAGAAAAAAAGTAATTTCTTCCATATAGCATGTCTTATTTACATTCAGCTTGTTTTGCATTATTCCCTGTTCCCTTATAGGCTCTATAAAATAAAAATTCATTAAATATGTTTCGGAGACATAATAAAATGTGCTAATGCCCGACAGTGATAACAGTGCACAGTGCAAAGTGGCCAGGGGAGGCGGAACGTGTAGTGACACCATGAATTAACTACTGCTTTAGGGTGGGGTTCAGTATAAGGGGCCTGCAGATAACCAAACAGGAAACCAAAATCCATAAGTCTCATAACTAGCATATTATGAGCAAATGGATCTTCTTTAATATACAGTTTATTCTGTTTATGAGCATCCTACTCCGTCACGTGGTCTATATCCTTGACATTTACTTTGCTGTTTCCCCCGGGGGATGTGATGTATTCTGTTTACTTGGCAAACACATTGGGATTTGTTTGACATATAAATCTCTGACAGTGTTGTTCTGACAGCTATGCACTCATCTCCGCAGGAAGCTAATAACACCATAATTAGTTACGAAACTTTAGAGATATGGTTCCAGATACCAGATGTTTGTTTTGGGTCGATTAATAGCTCTCAGTGTTGAGAGGATTGAAAAAAGAGAGAACATGTGTATATCTGTGCCTTATCAGTCAGTTGTGGAATGTCAGGGAGCTTTGGGTGGGTCCATCACTTGTCTTTGTTCTGTGTAGTGATTTCATTTCCAACCAAGCCAGGCAATTACACACCAAATTAACACATTTTTTTTCATGATTGCATGTTTCTGAAACAATGAAATGTAAACTTACTAATACTCAATCCTCCCATGAGCTAATTACAGACTATTAGATTCTGCGATTGTATATATTTGCTGCTTTAATTGGATAGAATTGGGTTCTTTGGGCTCATTTACCATACATACTGTAGAACTGAGTTTTCACTTAGAAACGCAGCTTGGAGCTGGTCCATGCTAATAGCAATGTGGTTAGCCATGATGTGACCCTTATAGTACCATGGAATACGCATAATTCTATGTATATTGTAAAACAATTGTCCATATAAGTTTATCATTTTTGTCAAAAAAAGTTTGTTGCCCAGTCATGTCCCTGTATACACGAAAAGTGGTATAGACGATGAGTGAGTAAATAACTCACACACTAGGAGGCAGCACGGTGGCTAGCACTATGGTCCCGCACCTCCAGGGTTGAGGGTTCGATTCCTGTCTCGGGTCTATTGTATGTTACATGCGTTGTATATTCTTCCCATGCTTGGTGGGTTCCCTGCGGGTTCTCCAGTTTCCTCCCACAGTCTAAAGACATGCCGATTAGGCTAATTGGCGTTCCCAAATTGCCCATATTGTGTAAGAGTGTGTGCCCTGCGCTGGACTGGCACAGGGTGTACCCCGTCTGGTGCACTAAGTCGTGACCCTGTACAGGATAGGCAGTATATAAGATCAAGGAATAAATGAAAAATAACATCTGGTTAATTACCTTCAGTAAGTTTGACACACATAGTTTGACACACAGCTTACATTCGGACTGACATTAAACAGTTTAGTCCAAAAATGATGCCTTGAGTGTCTCTATTATCTGATTCGTCAACAGTTTCCATAAAAATGTCCAAAAACCAAAAAGTTTCTGAACTGTGTGTTTATTATGATGGTTCTTTCACACTCGGTTGTGACATCATATAAGAAGAGCCCCTCCGCTCTGGAGTTCTCTGGAGCGGTGTGGCTTAGCAGTCGCTCATTTACATAGACACAGACACTGTTCATACATAAAAGGAGTAAGGGGTATTTTAGCTTGAGAATTAACACACAGTGGGTCCTCTGAGCTCAGAAAATAATAATAATATGGGACCAAAAATACATGGGAGGTTTGCTAGGTGCTGGATTTTCATTTTTACATTTGCTTCACAAACAGCAATATGATCCCATTACTGATTTACAGATTTACAGCGATCAAATATAGTAATATAGATATCATAGAATATACTGAATATATCACGAAAAGTGTCAGTCTGTAGTTCATTACAAGAGTCAGTTTTATCCTGCAGCATTACACACTTTTGTTTCTTCGAACGGACTCCCAATAAACACGCAGCACGAGTGATGTAAAGCAAGCAAATCAATAAAAATGAAATCTAAAGCATTGTCATAAACACGAGTTAAACCGAAGTATTTCGACGCGAGGTCGATACAAGATCTGCTTTTACTGCTGAATACAGACGAGCTCTAATATTTTGGAAATGCTTTCAGTGAGGATTTACTTTCGGTTAGATTTCTTTTTCTCAGTACTTCTCAAAACAAAATTTGTCAATGTCTTTCATTTATTCATTTTATATTTAAACATATCAGTCAAAATATTAAAACAAGCTAGGTTTTGGGTTCCTCTGTGTCACTGCGATGACTTTGGCTCCTCAGAGTGTAGCTCCGCAGCACCTCTCGGGGTGTGCTGTGGGATCTGGCACCAGAATGTTGGCAGCGGATCCTTTGGGTGCTGTGGGTTGTGAGGTGGGACGTGTTTGTTTAGTGCATCCCATGGGTGTTCTGTTGGATTGGACTTGGGCTTTGTGCCTGATGGGCCTTGTGTGTGGCAGCCTGTGGTCCACTGGGTGTTCTCGTATTTTGGGGATTTGTGCATTTCTGTAGTATCAGATCAGACGGGCTGGCCTTTGTTCCCCTCAGGCATGGGTGAGCCTTGTGTGCCCATGATCATGGGGCAGTGGTGGCTCAGAGGGCTAAGGCACTGAGTTGGAAGATCGGCGGTTCAATCCCCAGCTCCACCAGGTTGCCACTGTTGGGCCCTTGAGCAAGGCCCTTAACCCTATCTGCTCCAGGGGCGCTGTATCATGGCTGACCCTGCGCTCTGACCCCAGTTATCACTGTGCTGTAATGTATATGTGACAAATAAAGGCTTAACTTAACTTAAAAAACTTAATCATGATCCATCGTCAAGGTGGCTTAGTAGTTAGCTTTGTCGCGTTGCACCTCCAGAGTCCGGGTTCGATTCCCACCTTGGGGGTCTGTGTGCATGTTTGGTGCTTGGTGGGTTTCCTCCGGGTGCTTCGGTATACTCCCACAGTGCAAAGACATGTGTCAAGACAAGACAAGTGCCGTGTAAATATGGAAATAAATACAATGGTCACCATTGGTCTCCACGGTCCCTAGTTGGACTACAGAGGTTCCCAGACGGATAGATGGAATTGGAGACAATTTCTCAACTAGTGTTACAAATCACAGCACCTCCTGTGCAAGCACACACAGAGGTTTTGAGGTTGAATTGTTCCAAATGTATTGCTGTTGGATCTTCAACAACTCTTATCAAATCTGGTAAGTTGTAATTTGTTTTGGACAATGAACAAATTGTTACCATTTTTGATATTTTTATACAAGCTGTTTGGTAGTGGTGTGATTATTTTAGTCCTGTCAAACATCTCAGTGAACACCCCACCCATGCATTAGGTAAGTACCAGGTTTGCTAAGACGCCTGAAATGTCCTCCATGCCTGAAATGTCCATTCCGATAACATCGATCCCATTGAAATCCGTCCTCCACGGGAGCTTGTAAGAGTTAGGAGTCGCTGGCAGCTGAATGAACCCCTCTCTGAGCGCTTGGCTGAAACATTCACACATATTGATGGCTCCAGTGGATTTCTGTCACTCACTATTCGAGGGCTGGAAATGAGCTTTGTGCACACTGGACAGGTTTATCAACGCATACTGCTCATTTGACCATTCCTAGTTTAAGAGTATTCTTAACTCCTGTCAGCGTAGTTGCTATTCACTTAAATAAAAACGTTGCAGGGCATTGTATTGCTGAGAAATTCATTATTTTTTTCCCCTCTTAGTCTTAGGCAAAGAATTCCTTTAGCCCCTAATTGGGAACGATGTTTACTGCCACAACCTCAATTATTTTAAAATCAATTGATCTCGTTGTCCTGTCCTTTATTTTGTTTTGCTGTGCGGGGTGTCTCCTCATTGTGTCATGTTTCTTAATAGTCTTGTCTCTGGGCTAAAATATTCATGCTTTTTTATTTCCTCCCCAATCAGCCTGTTTACCCAAAGCTTTCAGACATGCAGGATTACAAATGTATGGCACAGAAGTCTGATCTTTTAAATCCCACACCAAATAAATTGCCCTAGTTGCCTTCAGTCAACATCTGAACACTTACGCAGACTGTTGCTGTGGAGACAGAGGGCATGATGGGATGCATGATATACCAGACCTCCTGTTTTTTTCACATTCTCACAATCTGTTCACGTCGCTTCAAAGCTTTTTTTATTTTTTTAAGTATTGTTTCTAACACATTGGAGACCAATTGGACATATTCGCATAGCATCTTTATTAGGACAGGTTTTTGAGCTCGTTGCCAGGTTGGTCCCACAGGCAGACATCATAATTAGAAGGTAAATCCAGTATTTGCATTTAAATGGTGAGAGTGGTGGAACAGGATATTCTCATTCTCTCACGTATCATCTATATCCGGGGTACTCAATAGGCGGACTCCGGACTGCATCCAGACCCAAATACGGTTAAATCTGGACCGACGGCAAAATAAACATGCTAATTTAATCATAATCCAAATGAGTTCTCAATGAAGTGCGCAACTGTGTTTCCGCGTGATATATCTTTGAGTCTTCTAGTGATGGGTCGTTCATGAACGATTCGTTCTTTTTGAACGAATCTTTAACGTGACTC
>JAQMYG010000014.1:20668217-20699282 GCA_030014215.1 Clariallabes teugelsi | reverse complement strand
AAATGACTCAAAAAAAGATTCGTTCATTTTGATGAACGAGATTCAAAGAACCGAGTCACTAAAACGATTCAAACTTCCCATCACTAATTACGATTCACTTTTATTACCCTCACAAATCTCTGAGTAAATTATATAAACTTCTGTGACTTTTAAACTGCAGTTAAATATAAGATTTCCCTAAGTACCGCCTTCATCCTCTAGGTTTCTAACCAATCACAAGACGAGACAAAATTCCTGTAACCAATCATAACACAGAAGGCGGGATTTCGTAACCTCACACAAGCTTGCTAACGGAAGCTGGCGAACAGTTTTGCAGTCTTTCTTTTTTTGTTATAATTTCAATAATAATTGAATTTAATAGATAATATTCATTATTTACAGTATAAATAATATTATTATACATAAATGTGGTTTACAGCAAAACTAAGACTTAATCGTTAACAAATGTTGTGCTGAACTGGGCTAAAAACAACACAATGAGTTGAGTACTGGGTTCATGTTTTACTGTTGGTTTTTAACCAATCATAGACAAAACTGATTTCTTATAATTAATCATATGTCAGAAGCCCAATTCATGAGCTTTGATGGGTTTTTTTTTTTGTTTGTTTGTTTTTTTTGCTCTAATTATGGATGTAAATTATTACATTAAATATTGTAATTGTCTATGCAAAGAAATATACTGTACAAAAAACTATAAGTGTACATTTGTTCTTACACTGACTGATATACAGCCACCATCCGCATGTTTGAATTGCGTTTCCTCCTGGTACTTCAGTTTCCTCCAGATTATACTAACTAGCATTTATGAATTGCCCATAGTGTTAGAGTTACCATCCAGGGTGCATCCTGTCTTGTGCCTGAGATAGGCTCCAGGGCTCCTGCGACACAGGATAATCCGTATAGAGGATGATGGAAAGAGTGAAAATGTGCTTTCCTTGCTACAGTCCATCATTCTCAATATGGATCGAATTACATTTAGATAATGCTTACAACAGAACGTACTGTAAGACTTTTCGAGCTGCATTGCCGTATATATTAGCGCACACTGTTCATATGAGACTCCACCTTGACCTACAGTATAGATGGTATCCGTTACTTTAACTCAAGTGGGATGTAAATAAACAGATACCTGATATCTTATACTGTACATTGTTCCATGTTTTAGTCCCTTACAGTTTTTTTTTTTTATCCAATGCACTTTTCTTTTTCTTTTTATTTTATTAAAACACTACACGCATCTGGTGCTTTACCAGAGGTCAGCCTGGTGTCAGCTCTTGCTGAGAAAGGAATCATCTTCACTTTGAGTTTCTTATCATCACTACTAAACCAGCAGCATTTAATTTGACCTCAGACCAAAAGGTTGTGAGTTCAAATCCCAGCACTGCCAATCTGCAACCGGTGGACCCTTGAGCAAGACCCTTAACCCGCAGCCACTCAGTTAGATAAATGGGATTAATTTAAGTCACTCTATATAAGACTGTCTGACAAAAGCTGTACATGTAAATCTGAATAACAAGACTTAAGGGGGAACAAAACTGGCATGTGATACAGTATGCTAGCTGAAATTATATCATATGTGTATATTCTGTATTGTGGATTGTTATGGAACATGCAATAATATTTAGTCATTACAATGTTTAGAATACATAGTCAAACAAGAATTTGTTATTATTTATACAGGAACTGTTGCACTCATGGGGAAAGTGGGAAATTTCTAAACTTGAGCAGGAAAAAACCTTTGAAATAGTCTTGTACCAACTTGTATTTGGTACCAGAAACTGATGTTCACATAAACAGTTAACACCCTTACTTTAGTTGATATTCCAAATAAGGAGTTTTACTGTAGTATGTGTTATAGGGTATTACGGTAAACTACAGTGCATCCCATAATATATACGATAGTATTACTGTGGCGCTGAAGAAATTACCATGGTGACCACACCCGAACTTTGTAGAGTACCAGGGTAGGTGCTGTGGCACTTCAGTGAGTACCATGGTAGTACTATGGTTTGTAGCACAGTACTGTACATCTGAATCTTTGAGTGCACTGTAAAATTTTACTCTATGGTATTTAATTAAAGATACATACATACAATTGTACCTACCATACTATATAAATATTACCATTATGATATAAAGACGTATATATTTTGACATGTTCCATAGTACCATACTACTGCACAGGGTAGAACTATGCATCATAGAACCACATATCCTAGTGTACTACATGTACTACTGTATATCAATAAATACATTAAGTACCACTGGACTACTACTGTACCTAAACATGGCAAAATTTATTTTCGTCTCACTTGGATTGTACAGATTTGTACCTCCTGATATACAATAATCATAAATCTCATCTGTGCTCACCCAAGACTCTCACAACAAAGTAACCTGACCTGACAATCCCACTTCACACCACCAGGGGTCACTATCACCAGAACACTAACCCAATAATTGCTACAGCACCTGATTTCCATCACTTTGCAAATTCAGATAGATTATAAAAGTGCTGAAATTTTGAACATCTTTTTGTCTTGGTTTTGTTTATTGGTTGTTAGCCGCTTTGTGTTTTGACATAGCTGGTGCGATCTTTTTTTCTGTGATATTCCAGTTCATTAAACTCATTTACATTTAAGCATTTATCTAGAGCGGCTTACTTTTTTTTTTTTTTATCTCATTACACATCTGAGCAGTTGAGGGTTAAGGGCCTTGCTCAAGGGCCCAACAGTGGAAACTTGGTGGTTGTGGGGTTTGAACCTGGGACCTTTTGAACCGTAGTCCAATGCCTTAACCACTGAGCTACCCCTGGCCCATACATAAATCTGACCAGCTGACGGTTAGGGGCCTTGCTCAAGGGCCCAACAGTGGTAACATTGTGATGTTTGGGTTTGAACCAGTGACCTTCTGATCAGGGGCTCCAACACCTTAACCACTAAGCTAAAACTACCCCAGGGATGGAATTGGACTGAGAATGACATGAGGAGTGATTGCGTAACTGTAAAACCTGGAGCTGGAGTTCTAGGCAGCTTGTGAAAGAAAATGAGATGTGAGAATTTATAGAAATTTAGCATTCGGAGGAACATCATGAGTACTTCATTGTTTTTTTTTTTACAGAAAAAATAGGCTGCTACAAAGGAACAAAAAAATAAAAATTTGAACATGTCATTAATCGAGCCGTAAACAGGAACTCGATTTCCACTTACGCTTTCTTATGTCGCAAATTTCGACCTCATGTTGAACCAGAACTGAAACAAACAGCGATATTAAAAATGAGTGAAGGGATTCAAATAAACAGGAAATCTGGTCGCAGTCTGTTGAGTTGTTTCTCAAGACCTGGGTTATTTCCCAGTCGAGGATCTGCGTAGGATTTAGCCGATGCATACTCTAACCCACACAGTGCATCAACCTCCGTTCTTTCACACCAGATTCTCACTGATCTCTCTATCTCTCTCTATTTAGCATGTGTAAACACCCCGGAGACAAATTGACCTGAAAAAAAAAAAAAGAAAAGGCTCCCTCTTTTATCTCTTTTCAGCTCTGAACAGTCTATGAAACGCATTAAGGCCGGAGCGAACGGTAGACTATTTTCTGCATCTGTGGTTAACGCTGGGAAAGCTTAGAGTTCTTGATAACGGGGATCTTACAGAGTGCATTGTTTTATAAGATGAGCACTGATGGAGGTTAATCTGCAGTGTGAGCTTCACTACATAGGATTTTTTGTTTTTGTTTTTTTACACTTGGCTACCACGATATGGGAGACCCCTGGAAAACTATGCTTTTCTGCTTTTTTATTGTAGCTGCTAGGAAGAAAAGACAGACACTGCATCGACTGACACTGCTTTTTTTTCCCTCTCTCTCTCTCTCTCTGCCGGCTGGCATTTTCTTATTAGCCATGTTACAGTAGCACCACTGGGAGCAGAAGGTCTATCACGCAATTGCATCACCTCTGAAGCCTTACGGTCTTATTTCTTTATTTATTTACTTATTTTTATATTAGAATTTGCATTTTCCCACAATCATGCTTTTGACGAAGCAGTCAACGTCTAGGGATTTATAGTAACGTAACGTCCTTGGTTAAATTGGCTTCCCTGCACTGTTCTTAAAAAGTTCCCGAGAAAACAGAGCGCGGAAAATGAGTCGAACAAATCAAAACAATGCCCTTTCTGCACTATTACCACTCCGAGGCGAGACGAGAGCGAATTAAGGACTGTAGAGGAGAGATTGTAGAGCACAGCGGGAGAGCAGGGGATAGCTAAGAAGGAAGGAGGGGAAATAAAAAAAGACGACAGCGTAAGCATAGCTGCTATAACGAGGGGACGAAATACAGACAGTAAGCCACCAACAGGAAGTGCAGAAGTGACAACGAGACAGCAGGAGGCTTAAAAGTCCAAGCACTTCAATTCTATCAAGTGCGTTTCGAGTGTAAAACCCTCCCAGAGACGGACGTGAGAGGCAGGACCATCTGTCTCCTGTTAGATGTTCGCTGCCGTCTGCGCCGTAAGCCGACAATTACAAGGCAAATCAGCCTGAACAAGACCCCCTCTGAGTCGGATGCTATGGAGTGAGGGGTTAAAGAGATGCACCGGCATGCCAAGTCCCGGAAATGTGAACAGTAATAATGAAATTAGTAATAGCAAAGCAAAAGTCTGGTGCTTTTCCTACTTGTTTTGAATGGAATCCAATGATGCTTTGGAGCGAGGTGATCTCGATTCACTTCAAAGTGAACTCTACTGTTAGATAACTGCGTCAGTGATTAAAATCAACTCTTCTGCAGGAGTTAGACAACAAATTACACATCACACTTTTATTGGGTTTTATTACACTGCTCGGCCAACAAACCTATTGATTTATGATTATGTTGCTCATTGTAATGATAATGATTGATCATGCTCACAGAACTATTTTTTTTACTCTTTTTTGAGGCTTGGAATATGGTCGTGCCATCAGGGAAGGAAAACTCCATAGATGTGATAACCTGGTCATTCAGGACTTCATTTTATTGCCACATACTGTAACGTTGCATAACGTAGAGTCTAGACCTGACCAATTGGAGCAACCCCGGATCATAACAGTGGACACTATGCATTGCTCTGGAGTAGGACTCATCAGACCACATGACCTTTTTCCATCACTCCAAAGTCCAATCATTATCCTCCTTAGCAAACTGAAGCCTTTTTTTTTCTGATTATTCTTACTAACAAGTGGTTTTCTTATGGACACACAGCTGTTCGGTCCCAATCCTGTTAGTTCTTGTCACATTGTGTGCATATGGAAGTGCTTTTACTTTTACTATAGCAATGATTTTAATGCTGATTATTAATTAGATCTTTTTTGTTGTTGTCTGTTTTTACAATGCAACATCAACCCACTTCCAGTAATTTCAGCAATATCCTTAGTTGTTTTCTTTGTCTCTTCCTGGTCAATTATTTGGCAAAATAGTGTATTTTATTTCTTTATGATTTCCATGCACACTTGAAGAAGGTTAGTTTACCTTTCATTAATTTTCCAATCCTATTTTCAGCTCCACACACCTCTGTGCTATGTGAAACCCAACCAAATAGCAAACAAACCAAACGCATCAATTTTGCTTGACTTGGTCTAATTGGTGTCACTGTGCCCAGTGTCTAATAATTGCACTTTGGAGTCCCCTTGTTGGTAGCCATTATTTTTGGCTTTCAGTGTTACAAGTCTCCTGGTGGCTCAGAGATCCCAAGGGACTTCTTATAGCTAGCAATGGCCCTTGCTCTATAAGAGCCTGGGGTCAGATGTAGTCAATGGTAATATGGTAATAGGAACAGCAAGGCTCTTCATCTTTGACCTGACCTTTTAGTATTCAGATTTGCTAATTTGCATCAAAGGTACGGTTAAATTCTTTCAAAGAAATCAAGAAGTCCAAGGGGTGTACGAGTCAAACCAGGACTTTTGCAGAATAAAATAACACAGGTATGAGAGTAAAAACTCCATTTTTTTTCTCTATATGCACTGATCCCAGTCTTTCACTAAGGCCTGGATACCAACAAGGTACAAAGTTTTCTCAGTAGGCCAGAGCCAGGATCGGCTTCACTGCCTCCTTCATGTCTGAAACGCTGGCCTCCCAGGAACTCCCCCCAACTGAGTTAGTGTAAGTGATATTCATGAGCCACTGTGTATACAGTTCCCACAGACAGATGTGTCTCTTCTGTGAGTTTGCAACAGGTTATCTGTCGATTTTCAAGAATCAGGCGTCCCACTCCCTAAATGTTAGCAGGAATGACTGCAACAGTGTCTGAGCTTTTAAGAGCTTCATCACCGTACTGTGCTTGAAGTCTTCTGTAACTGTCAATCGGTTTAATCTTTCATTCACCAGAAAGTCCCAATTTGACTTGTACATGAAGCAGGTTGGAAGTGGACAGTACCATATGGCTTGACTATTTTGCAGACCAGAGAACTACAGTACAGAACTCCCAATTCCACCCCGGTTCTTCTTCTATCTTCTTTCCACCCTGGTTCTTCTTCTACCTTCTTCTTTTACTTACTTGTCCTTCAACCTTGTTTAACAGACAGTCTACAAATAACCAAGTTCTGAACACCCATGAATTTTAAGAGGTCCCCTAATGTACTTGTGATGAAGGTTAACAAGGTTCAAGAGCTTAATATTACAAGTATATGTGCATGTCAGCTTTATTGATGGTACATGCCAGGAATTGCCTTGTGGCTCCCGCTGAAATAGAAATCTCAATGGTCGTTTAGTTCCCTGTAAATGGTCTTAAAGCATACGATATACAGAGCACCATTTCCTTTTAAAGGTCATACCACTGCTCCTTGGGTTCCCAGTACGGAAAGCTAATCAGTCCTTGCTAAAATTAATAACAGCATCTGCATTATTTAGCACCTGCCTGTGTTCCACCATGCTGGGCCATTCAGATAAAGCTCTCTCCGCTGCACCGAGACAGATTTAGTGCAGGCATTGAGAAGGGAGGAATTGACGACCAGAAAGCTGAGGCTGACTCCGAGCTCCTCTACCCCACCTTTTCATTCTATTCCCCTTGGCTGTCCTTTTTAAAATCTGTGGAATTTTTCTTCATCCATTCTAATCTCTCTTGCTTCGCTACTTTTTCCGTATCTCATCTGTCCTCCCATCTCGCTCTCTATCGCACGCTTCGTTTTTTTTTTGTCATCGCCTCGCCCTGCTTCTCAGTTGCAGTGCCTGATAAGTGCTCGGTCCTATATGTACCCTCACCATGGATCACTCCCTCTTTCTCTTAAAGGTCACAACTCTGCTCTTCGCTCTCCCTGATGCAGAGAGCTTATCAGCCAGGCTTTTATCTCCTGTCTGACAGTAAAACAGAGAGGGAGGTCGATCCACGCTCTTGTATACACACGCCTCGCTAAAAGGATGAGGGGTTTACGTGGAAGGTGCCACCACCTAGGCTTCAGATAAGAGGAAATATTCTCTGGGAGAACATAACCATGTCATGGAGAGGGATGATTTGGGGTTTGATTGCTTATCTGCCATGTAATGAATGGTATTTCCAGGTATTATAGGTAAACGTATAAATCTGTAGACAGTCAAGAGCAAAGTGGCAAAAAGTAGCGGTCATGTCCCTAAACTTTGTCCTAATGAATTTAAAGTTTGTTTGCTTCGAGCAACTAGCAAAAACATTCACTCACTTATGGTCTACACCGTTTTATCCTGTATACAGGGCTGCAGGGGGCCTGGAGCCTATCCCAGGAGACTTAAGGCACGAGGCGGTGTACACCCTGGACGGGGTGTCAATCCTTCGACACATAGACACACATTCACATACTGTAATACAGGCAATCTGGGAACGCCAATTAACCTAATCTGCGTCTCTTTGGAAACTCACCAAGCACAAACATGCAAAGTCCATGCACACAGAGGGAATCGAACCCAGACCATGCAGGCGCAAAACCATAGTGCTAAACACTACACCACCTCTAACAAAAAACATACTAGCGTCTGAATACTTTCTAGCATATTTTCCAATTCAAGTTAACTAGCTAATTCAATTTGTGCCTGCTCTGCTGCTTTTCTCCTACTAGCACAGCTTTTTTTTTCTTCTTTTTTTGCCTCTGTTTTGCTTCCAAAGAGGCTAAGCTAATACATTTTTGCACATCTTATCGACATCCACGAGAGGGACTCGAATGTAAACTGTGTCAACTCTAATCCAGTTTTAAACTGTGCTCTTACACGCCACCTTTTAGAGAAAGATATTAGCATACATTATGCTAATGCTAAATCCGTAGCAGTAAGCTGTTAGACTTTACAGCTAAATGCTACTGTAATGCAAAAGAGAGAGAGAGAGAGAGAGAGAGAGAGAGAACACTTTCAGCACATTTTGTTTCAAATTTGGATAGCTTATTAGAAAATGTTATTTCATATATTTAGTTGCTTGTAGACAGTTGATTTGAGGATCGGAGAAGCTGGAATTAAACCCTTGACCCTGGAGGCGAGAGATCGCCGTGCTAACCACTATATCACTGTAACACCGTCTATACTGTATAACATAATACTATTTATAAAATACTTGGAAATCATGCTGTAAAGGATTCTGTACTGCAGACTTACTACTTAATGCTATAGTTTACCTCCAGACATTTAATGCTATAGTTTACTTCCAGACATGCTGCAAAATGGCAGCTCCATCTGCGTAGGACTTACTAATCCTAGCTCCTAGACTGTGAGTGCTAATTACCTACCGAGTAAAAAGATTCCTCTTGAAATGGACCTTTTGTCTTTTCTCATGCCTCAACAGTCCGCATCCCCAACATGTACGTTTTGGTGTAATGACCCAGCTGACTCGAGCTTTCGCTTTGTTGTGGCGCTAATGAGAGCTTTCGACACGCAGCAACAATCTTCCATGTTCCGATCAGCCGTTATCAACTTCAGAGAAAGGTGTCTTAGTGGGGTGCGTGTTATGAAAAGCCGGTATCTGCACCAATAGATGACGCATCATCGAATTAAACTGAGAGGTAAAGTAGATGAAGAAAGAAGAAGAAGAAGAAGCATGGTTTATCCTTAACGTAGGTAATTAGCCTTCACGCTTCAGCTAAGTGGCTTTACGTGTAGCAGTGCTTCAGACATCGCTAAGCATGACTAGCGTGCCGGAGAGATCATTAGGCCAGAGAACACACACCAGGACAAGGCTGAGGTGGATAAGGTGATTCATTCACTTCATATCGTCTTCGGTTTTCTCTCTCTCTCTCTCTTTTAATTTATTTATTTATTTTTTCTATCCCCCACCTGGTTATCCCCACAATATCGATCTCCCTCCATCCCTCGTCGTATCTTCTCCTCTGTCCTAAATCAATATTATTTTCTTTCCCGCACACCTTTTGTTGCTCCCGATGCTGTCCGAAAGGCCTATTTTCTTTTTTGTTTACTTTTCCCTTTTGTTTTCCCCACCTCGCGGTTTCAGAAAGGATACGTCACGAAAAGCGACAATACCACCATCGCAACCCGATTCACGGGCGAAGACAAGACGCGGCAGGTTTTTGCTTACGGAGCCATTAGCTGTGATCACCTCCGCCTGCCGCACCTGACAAAAGACATTTCCAGAAAGCGCTGAATCGGGAGAACTGCTTAGCATCGTCAGGGACAGGCCGGCTAATTTGAGACAGTCCTGCAGTGTTCAGTGTGTCAGTACACACTGTCTGGAAGCTAATAAAACTCTCAAATCTTTCAAATGGTCTGCTTTTTTTTTTTTTTTTGGCCATAAGCATTTCTTTCCTACAGTAATGATTTGCAACTCGGACATTTGGGAAGCCATGAAAGTGCCGCAAAGTGGCGTAAGAAGTTAGCTAAAAGCTTTGAGCATCAGCCATTTTCAATGAGATCTATATATTTTTCCATTACTAATGGGCCCTCCAGCATATGAGGAGTATGAGGCTAGAGTAATGCTGAAGCTGTTACTGAAAAACAGCCTGCGTATGAGTCATTAAAATCGCCCTGTGTCATTGCTCTGCCCCTGCTATCAGCTCTTCCCAACACTGCTTGTTTAATGGCCCTGTGATCGTTCTCCAGTGTTTCTTAATTAGGTTTGCGTGCTTTTAAACTTCTCTGCACAAAGTCATGCTCTCTCAGGGTGGCCAGTTTTAAGAGCTTCACTAAACTGCTAATACTGCTGCAAGCTAAGAAATTTGCTTGCTTTCTTTTTTTTTTTCGCCCCCCCAAGCATCTCTTCTCAGTTTTCATTCTGGGTTTGAAATGTAGCACCTCCCATGTGGTCCTGGTTCTGTTTATCAGAACTCATATGCCTTTATGTAAACACGGATTAACACTGATTTCTAAGAGAGGTCTTATTTCGCTTAATATGGATACATAAGGGGCGCATACATAGCATGCAGTCCGTTTTTTCAAAGATGGTTTGGTTTACATTACACTGTAATGATCAGAATTAAATGAACAAAAGAAAAAGAATGCTAATGCCTACAAAAATCTGATTAGAAGGGGAAGCACACCAGGGGTCGACTCAAACTGACTAAGCATTGGATGTGAAGCGGTGTAGTGGTGGCTCAAATGGTTATAGCTTTGGGTTATGGACCGAAAGATCATTGGTTCAAGCTCTATTATTGCCAAATTGCCACCATTGAGCCCTAAAGCAACGCCCTCAACCCTGTATCCTCTTAGATCCCAGCTGCCTAACTGATACGGTATATGTGAAGGAAGGATTTTACTGTGCGGTAGAGGTTAAAATACCAATTAAAATAACATCTGGTATTATAGTTTAGTTTAATATAGTCATGTTGTCTGACCCTGGGAGTACTGTATGGTTTCTTGCAATTTTGGCCAGGAATGTTTGAATGACTGAATAGCGTTGAACGAATGACCCCTAACGCAATAACGATGCAAAAACAACTTGTGAACTATTGAACTTCATTCATTGTGGCAAGAGCACTGGATGCAAAACACTGGGCATTGCACTAAGTAACATAGTATTAGTAAAGGCAAATATGTAGCAATGAGCAACACAAATAATATTGGACAACAGCACAGAATTTGAACAGCTCGACGCTGCTGAGATTTGTTTCCTTGAAAGCGAAACATATTACTTTAAAGTAATTTGGGAGCTAAGATGCACCTCATGGCAATATGGAAGAAAATGAAACAGTTAGGTAGCATTACAACATGAAATAGCGGGAAGCTGTTGCGTCCGTCCCAATCTCTGATCGGAATTCTAAACCCTGTATTAGCTAAATGATGATGGGTCCGCAGTTGAGTCTGGTTCCTCTTGAGGTTTCTTCCTATTGTTATCTCAGGGAGTTTTTCCACCTTGCCTCGGCTTGTTCAACAGGGACAAACTACTGTAATAGTTATGATTTATACATGTTTTCTTACACTTTTCAAACTAATTTCTATGTATTTCTATATATACTGTATATTGATTCTGCAACGCTGCTTTGCAACAATGACAACAACATGGTTAAACTTAAGGGACCATGGATGTGTGTGTGCGAATGGATGTTAATCACCATCCATTGACACAGGTTTTACGCCAGATGCCCTCCCATTTTAACCCGAACTTGGGGCTGGAGCTTCATACAGTGACTTGGATTTGGTTATTGGCTGGGGCTCGAACCTGGGCCTCCCACATGGCAAGCCACCAACGCCACCAATGCCACCAATGCCTGGCATAAATGCTCCAAAAGGTATACATTTTACAAGTCGTTTCAAGGTTGTATTTAGGTCATCCATTCAACGTTATCTCAACATCGTTTTATTAAAGTCATCCCAACTTTGAAAAGGAAATTTGTCGTGATGGTCAACATTATTACAGCGCTCATCCAACCTTAGGGTTCCAGCTGGGTGTGTCAGTTTAACCAAAAGAGCATGACGCACCCAGTGATGATTTGGCATGCTCTTACCAGCATGTTTGGGGAATTTAAAAAAAAAAAGTGTAGATTTGACTTTCTAACATTCCATATATCATTTAATAGCATGGATTTCAATTTATCCGTTTTACCAGAGGCTTTATGGATTTAAAAATATGGATTAAAGTATGTCTTGGAAGCAGCATCTGGTTATATGAATGATCCATCTTAAACAAACTCCAGACATATTTATCAACATGGACTTGGTTACACTTGGAAACTGATTCCTCAGCCCAGTAGAGCTGAAAGTTTCCAAATGGATTTCTAATAGAACCTTGAAGGAGGGGGGCCATAAAGAGAACTTGAGAGCAGGTTTTTTTTTTTTTTCTTCCTCCAGCCTTCCATCTGCTTTGCAAGTTCCTGTGGTTGTGACAGGGAGTCCCCTAACGCCAGTGTTCGCTCTACAGCGAGGGACTGTCGGAGAGCTCATGTGGCACAGGTACAAGTTAAGCTAAATGTAGGCTGAAAAAATAAGCCGAGAATCCCTCAGGATGCGACGCCAGCCCAGAGCCTGGATGTTCGAATCAGGCCGGCACAAACATTAATGCAAGTAGGTAGCGGCGTATATACATGTTTTGCATCGTGCTGCATTTTTTTTTTTTTAAGTTGAGTAGAAAGAAAACCAAGTCTGGTGGAACAAAAATGAAGACAGACAGGTGAGAAAGGTTATGTGTACTGGACATCAAGAAGAGCACTAAGGATGAGTGGCAAGACTGATGTAGCTGAAGCATGAGCTGAAACGAGAGAAAGAAGAGCTCTGAAAGGAGAGATAGAGAGGCAGGGTATATTAATAGGCTTCTCCGATGATCTCTCTCCCGCCTCAATCCTGTCCATAAGAAAAGCTCAAGCTTGCCCCCTAGTGTTTCTGCGATTCCCAGAGAACTTCGGATCAAATAATAGATGACCTTCTTTACCAGCAGTGCGAAATTATACATAATACTCTATACACACACATATGATTTAGATGCCTTGCTTGAACTTTTTGTTTGAAAAACAACTTTTTAGAGATACAAAGACATACCGTACAAATAT
The DNA here is from genome assembly GCA_030014215.1 of Clariallabes teugelsi. NCBI lineage: Eukaryota > Metazoa > Chordata > Actinopteri > Siluriformes > Clariidae > Clariallabes > Clariallabes teugelsi. Next base: position 20,686,373 of record JAQMYG010000014.1, on the reverse strand, counting down.
TGTGCTTTTGGTGCATTATCACCTAAGACAGGATTATCCTTTTTATTTTGGATTAAATATATAAAGGCCAGTAATGCAAGAGTCTTTTTGAATACCATATAACTAGTTTTATAAATAATAAAGAAGCCGTAGCCAATACAAGGTCTGAAAAAGAAAAAGGTAATCCATGCTTTGCTGTTAATCTGGGCATCTCTTGCTGGTATGCGTGCCTGGAGTCGTTCTTCTAAAATCCAGACAGTGCTTCACAAACGCTGCCATGGATTTCAGAGGCACGATAAGGGCTGATGCAGACATTTTATAGAGTGAGCCATCTGTGTGTTTTAGTCTCGGCGGAGCTGGCTAAAGGAGAGCAGCAGTAGCAGGATGGACCAGAGCTCATTAGAAAAGCACAGAGAGAGTGAGAGAGAGAGAAACAGCAGGTTGCCTAACTCACTTTCTCTCTGTTCTCTCCGTCTTTCTTTCTCTCTCTAGCTTTCTCTCTCAACGTCTCCCCTGTTTTCCTTCGTGAACCCCTCCCTTTCTCGTTTTTTTTTTTCCCACTGCATTTGCTCATATCCTGCCTGAATTAGATAAAGTGCTGGAAATCATGACTACCACAGTTTTAATATCACAGCTCTGCCTGCAGGCCAGTGTTAGTGAGAGCTGCAATTATATGCTATATCCAGCTTCATCTCTAGAGGAGGCCACCAACATGTAGGAGTGAATACTTCAATTATGAGCTGATATGTTCAGAAAACAAAGCACTGACCACCTATTAGGGTTGGCTCTCAGTTATAGGTAAAAGGTAAGATGACTTGGGGGCATCCAAGGGGGAGACGAATCGATGATGGGGTGTTGTTATGTACGTAGACTGATGCAATGCGAAGATACTGCAGTGCGACCATATAGTCATGGTCCATATAGTCATATGATTCTTTTTAGATAAAATAATAACAATTTCAATTTTAGTATGAAGGTTGTTCAAGTCGAACCAGAACTTGTAGCCTTTAAACCGAAGATTTTGAGCACAGTATGGTGATGAGACTCCACAGATGGGTGAACGACGGGTGGAACGCCTGATCCCTGAATATCAACAGATACGGTAACTTGTCGCCAGCTTGCAAAAGAGACGCATCTGTCTGTAGGAACTGTACACACAATCATTCACCAACACCACTTGCAGGAACTCGGCTGGGATTTATTGCCATTTCTACATGTCATTGGGTCATTAAAGGAGTTCCTGGGAGGCCAGCGTTTCAGATGTTATGTTCTGTTGTTCCGCACAATCAAAGGTCCCGGTTTGACTTGAACACCATTCGTAATTAAAGATAGACCAATCACCACTCCTTCATGTTCTCCTGCGTGTTTCGCTCTGGGTTCACCTGTTTCCTTCCTCTGTTGACATGTGGTGTAAGAACTTTCATTTTCATATTGCCATAGTAGAGTATATGATCAGTGCTTGTGCCCTGTGAAGGGTTGGCCCCCATTCAAGATGTTACCATCACTGTGCACCAAGTTTTCTCACAAGATTGATGGATTTTTTCATAAAAATATGAACTAAAAACTTCACCATATCAATAATCGCACACATCTAACATCTGCTATACTAGTCCGCATTTACAGTAGGTTGTTACAACATCTTGTATTACAAATCATGACTTATTAATTATATGGACTTAACAGGCGTTTGCAATTTAACCTTCGACTCTTTATTTGAAAAAGCTGCACATCATAAATACTGAAATATAAATAAATGACTTGGAAATGCGATAATAAAAAAAAAGCAACACCGATCCAATCTATGGAAGACCAAAGCGCACAGAGGGAGCATTATACAGAATACTACACCAAAGCCGGCATGGTTGGATGAAGTCTTTCCACGCTGTACACCCACATAAACAACTTCAAAGCCTCTAGTTGCTTTGTTAGCTTGTTAGGAAAGCGTTCCTGTGGTTTAATCTCTACGCCGGCTGTTCTGTGGTCGAATATTGATCGACTACACACCCATAGTGTGAGTGATCCTTCATAAAACTCGCACTGCTCTTTCTGATAGGCCTTGACTGATGATCAGTGTCATTGTGCCCAGGAGGACGACACCAGCTGCATCCGCCACTTTCGCCCCTTCCTCCTCCCATTCATCATCATCCTCGGTGGGGCTGAAGCACATCCTGCCTATTTCCTCCCCCTCACTTTGCCTCAAGTGACCATTGGCTGAGATTGGCAGTGATGTAGAGTCCATGTACTTTGGGTTTATTTATTGATGTGAAGCCACATCTTTAACTAAGCTTATGGGTCATTGATTCCCCTGAGACAGAGACGGAGAGGGAGGGAGGGAGGGGAGGAGGCTAGCAGCGAGCCCTTTATGTGTGGAAGCCTTAATTCCAGCTGTCAATACCTAATTGCTAAGTGGTATTCATCTGCATTAGCCAGGATAGCCTTTACATGATAAGAACATGTAAGTGAAGTAGATTCGATGAAGAGAGAGTAATCTAATCCATCAATAACGTGGGTCATTTTCATTGATCGCTTTCCCTGCACTCTAAGAAACAAGGCTTCCTTGAATTTTCCAAGATTCCATGCAGAAATCCAAAAACAGTAGATTTACATTTAAGTAAGGGCTTTAAAAACACAAAACAAACCAAAAAAAATGGATTAGCAGACTGGTTTATGTGCAACAAAACCCTGAGAACCCAATATGTTCTGAGGATTTTTGATAAGTTGCACGGTTACTGTGCCTCATTCACCCAGTCCCAGGATGTCCTTTTAAGGTTCTCTTAAAAATTTCTATGCAAGACCATGAAACAAAGGGTTTACCATCTAAAAAGGATTTCAACCAGAACCGCTTTAGAACTTTCCAAAGAAGAGAAAACGAAACACTTCTCGGTCCTCTTACAAAGATCACTGAGTATTCTGTACGCTTTATGGTACATTATGATCAATCAAGTGCATTGTAGAGTTTCTTGGGTCTCGAAAACACAAGATGATATCACCCCAGGGTTGTACGGTAAGATAAGGACCTCAGGGTTGAACCGTTGACCAACTCCGATGGGATTAAGGTAACATTTGTATATTTGTGAGCCTTGAGTCTTTGCATGTTCTCAAAGTGCTTGGTGGGTTTCCTCCGGGTACTCCGGTTTCCTCCCCTATCCAAAGACAAGCAGATTAGGCTAATTGGCATTCCCAAATTGCCTGTAGTGTGTGAATGAGCGTTTGAGCTCCAGGCCCCCTGTATACAGAATAAAGCGGTATAGACCAGGAGTGAGTAAGGTACAATCCCTGTGACGTTTTATCCTGTAGCATTAAACAATTCAGAAGACACTTATAGACTTAGATTACTTATGGACTTATAGACATTATGATGAGTAGAAGCAACTGCTTTATCCTCAATAGTTCAATGGAAGTTGTTTTTGGTACCTTCTTTTTTGGGAAGGAGCAACATGGCACAGCATGCGTTGATTTCAATTCTTTTGATGGCCACTAATCCCTTGTCCTGTCATGGAATCGTAATAACAATTACAGCCCTTCAGTGGCCTAGCATCCCATCCATGATGTATTACCAGCCTTGCACTCAGTGTTCTTGTAAAACCCTCCAGCATAATCCGGTTACTGAAGATGAAAGAATGAAGGAAAGGTTTTAAGGAAAACGTTACTTAACATTCTCACAGTAAGACTTTGTAGACTTTACAGGCATCAAGTTAACACTTCCAGAGTTTCAGTGCAACCCAGAAAAGTGTGTTTTTAGAGTCCCCGGCATGCCCCGGAGTGAGAGCCGTGATCGATGGCAATTAATGGAAGCTCAGCCACCGTTTTCTTCTTCTTCTCCTGAGCATGCTATGCTTTGCTCGGTCTCCTAATTATGATTCAATAAGGCATAGCAAACAAAGTCCGAGATCCTGCAACGATACCCAAACCTATTATCTCAGCAGTTCAGGCTCCTCTGCCGTGACAAATTGGTGTGGGCCTTAAGTGGAATGAAAAACTAGCCCGAATATAGGAAGTAAAATGATCCAGATGGTTTAGCAGTAGCGCATTGATTTGCAGTAGAACCCGAGTATTACACCATATGAAGCAGAAACCTAGATGGACATTTTGGCATGGATGTTAAATGCCCAAGCAATCATCCATATACAGCAGCCTGCAGGGGCGTAATTTGCAAAAGAGAGAAATCTGCCGCCCCAATAAACTGACCATTAACAAAGATTCAAACTCATGAACCAGCCCTTTGATGTATACTGCCCAGTGCCACACATGCGCTATCTTCGCACACGCCTGTATAAGTTTAGAAATACATTAGCATTACGTTCATTTCCATTTACAGGCAATTTGGGAACGCCAATTAGCCTAAGCTGCATGTCTTTGGACTGTGGGAGGAAACCCACCAAGCACTCTGAGAACATGCAAACACTACACACTACCTGAGGCGGGAATCAAACTCTGGAGGTGCGAGGCTACGGTGCTAACCACTAAGCTATTGTGCCACCTTTATATATTTGTCTACTTATTTATTATCTTACAATTCTAAACAAACTTAGCAAATCATTTGCTCCTACCACACAGAATGCTGTGCCATATGAATAGTTTAGACATCGCCCCCTGTAGGATCGTGGAGGAATGGCAACATTTTACAACCTTAAATGTAAGCATATATAAATTTTTTATTTATTTTTAAAAAATCGATTTTGCCGTCTAAACCAAAGAATCACAATTTGCAACCTAATCGTCCCCCCCACCAACTCTAGTTAGTACTATTATTTACTTATTTGAGTTTAAATATAAAAACCAGATGTGATTTCATTTTTATTATGATATGCAGAAACAAACCATACTGTATACATACTGATTGAGGATTTCACCCGTGGCCAACCTGTGGCACACGAATGACCAAGTCAGAGAATTTACAGCTTGTTTTGATAGCATTGTGCCATTTGCAAAGTCCATAAAGGAACTTCCGCTTTTTAAAACTTGTCCGAAATAAATCACGGATGCTGCTGTGCTCAGTGCTGTCATTGATCAACCAAAAAACCCCTCACCGTGTCAAGGCTGACAGCAGCCTTTAATTAGTCCCATACGCGAAGGTCAAAGTCATTTGCGCGCAGCTCCAGTCGCCTGTTTGAACAGCGATCAAATCCGCTAAAGGACCGAATAACCCGGGTGCCTGCCATTTCACAGTTTTCTATCACTGTAAATATGCAGCCAGGGCAAGTTGCAGTGCACGTCCGTCTGTGACTGCTGTGTTTTCTACATGGACATCAGCAGTAGAAAACGAATCCTGATTATTCCTGGCACACACCACATCTCATCAAAGTGCAGCCTGCAGATAAAAGAAGCTTTATTTGTTTTGTACCGCTCTGGTTGCATGTGCATTATGACAGATATTCCCATGAAGACGTCTGGTGGAGACATGAAGAAGAAAGACAGGGGTCAGTGTACGAGGGGGAAAGGCCTGGGCAGCTCATAATTTTAATACGTTCCCTTCAAACCAAGCAAGTTGGTAATGTCTGAAAGACGAGAGCGCGATGCTATCAGCGGCGAAAGCTTGCTTATCTTCTTGTGTTAAGTGCTCAGTCTGGCCTTTAGGAGATTAAAAGAGAAGCACTGCTTGTTTATTTCTTGGCTAAGCCACCTGGAGGAGACCACAGTGGTAGTTCGAGCTCATGAGATCTGATAACATCTGCATCCACATAAACAATGGCTTTGACTCTGGCTTAAACTCAGTCACCTGCCATTTCACACACACACAGTGACTGGCATTCACACTCAGACACACTCAGACACAGAGAAACACAAAAACGCACACACTCCTTCCTTTTGGATCGGGATATTTCTGAGCCATCAGAGAGAGAGAGAGAGGCGAGACAGACGGCAGCCTTGTCTAAGCTCAGAAAGTCTGATAACACATAAAATGGCATTGCTTGGGGATTTGCCGTCAACTGCTGACTGACAAGCAAGACACCCGGTGGTGGTGGGAGAGAGCAGCTGACGGAACAAAATGGAGTTTCTTGATAACTCCCTTTGATCGCTTCATCGGCTCATTTGTCAGATCTTCACACTTGCTAATCCATCACTCATCAGTTAAAGGCAATTCCTGCTTAATTTATAACCGTACGAGGCTTCAGATATCCAAAGCCAGAGAAATATGCCATCTGTGTCTGAGAAGGAAATTGATATCTCCTGGAGATCTGTGGTAAATCCTCTGCCAGAACACCACTGTGAGCCTGTCTCTTTCAAAATACATCCAGTCGATAATTTTTTTCCCCCCCTACTTCATCTCATTCATGTCTCTCCATATCCGTTTATCACCTTCTTATCATTTGCATTAGAGGAGCTATGTAATAAGTAGATCGAGAGTGACGATCTCAAATACTGTATACCGACCGATCTCTGACACTTGTACTAAATCAGCGTAGGCAGTAGGGGGCCATAATCGAGTCATGATAAGCAATGTTTGACTAAGGAACAGCTGTCTTTGGATGTAAAATGCCGTGATGAAGAGCGCCATGTTGACATGTTCATTTATAGTTATTACGATTGGATGAGTACTATAGAATGGAGCTTCTGAAATGTCTTGTAGTCAGTGATGTCTTTCTGTGAAAACAAAAAACCCTTAAATCCAAGTAAAATATGTTATGCCAAGAACTGTAATAAACAGATATTGTAAACAGTATATTTTGGATAGATGAATGGAGATTTTCCAGTATTCCTTTGAACTGTTATTGGTTTGATGTAGAGAACCATAGGTGCAGTATAGAGGAGTTTGAGTATCACTGCTATAAAGGCTGTACTTTGATAATCATGGGCGTAGATGATCTAGTTGGGTGCGTAGGAGCTACTTTATTTACCATAAATGTAGAATATCTACAGCTCTACAGGTCCTGGAAGACCACTTCCCTCGGCAGTTAAGTGCTTTCTCAGCTCCCAGCACACCTGATTTAATTAATCAACGAATTAACAGTTTCTTCCTAATAGAAGTGGTTGTGAAGATCTACTTTATTGGATTTACTGGATCTCTTTGAGATGCATGGGTAATTTGAGAACCAAGGGAATAGAAGATCTCCTTTGAGAACCAGGGGGTATAGTTTTGATATATCTTTTGCAAAGTATTGATATAGATGGTCAAGTTTGAGAACCACGTCCAAGCAGGATCTATTTTGAGAACAATGGGTGTGAAGGATGTACGTCAATAATCATCAGTGTTGAGGATCTACTCTGACTACCATGGGTATAGAGACTTTGAGTCTACTTTAAGTATCAGGGGGGTTGGTGATCTCTTTAAGAAGATATAAAGGGTACAACTTTGAGAATGTAAAGGAAGATTTTTACTTGAGAACAATGAGTATGAAAGATCTTTTTCATTGGTCTCCTCTAACTACCATGGGATACCAGTATCTAATTTGAGGACAAAGAATAGAAATAGATTAGATGATCTAGGAATCGAAGATTTGTGAATACTTTGAGAACCAAGGGTTTAGGTGATCTCTTTGAGATGCATGGTTATGGAGGTTCAAATTTGAAAGCCATGTGCAAGGAGGATCTAATTTGAGAACAATTGATGTGAAGGATCTTCTTGAATAACCATGGATATAAAAGATCTACTCTGACTACCAGGGGTATCAATAAGCTTATTTGAGAATCCTGAACATATAGGATCTACCATAGGAACATTTGGTCAAAATGACCAATACCATCTTTGAGATTTAGCAGATTTACTGTACTTTGACAATCATGAACATTGAGGATGTACTTTGAGAACCATAGGTATTAGACACCCACTTTGAGAACCATGCCTATAGATGATCTACCTTGGCTGATGTCTTTTATAATATGCCCTCCTGTCAGTCAACCTCAGTGGGAGGGGTCAACTACTATTGTTACTCGTTGAATATTAATTTAAGTCAATCTTGATTAGACGACTCGAAAGGGTAACTCGCCTCATCCCTCTGGTTGAAGAAGTAAAAGTTCTACATGGAACCTTATCACAGGGACCTTTGAGTTTTGAACCTCTAGAACTCAAAACCAGATTATCTAGCTACATTAGCTAACTTTAATATAAATTGGCATACAGTATTCCATTCTCTTAAACAGGTTTTAAGGAACCTTCTGGTTGAAAGGACTGTAATTCCTACATATAATCAACTTTTGTCCTGAAACCATGCGTGAGACAGGAATACCATGACTATTTTATTATTACTCGCATATAAGATAATGATAAGAACCGATCCGTCCCACTGAGATTAGAGAACAGATAACCTTATCATGAAATAAAACCAGCAAGGAAAAATGACTTGGAATAAAACTGACAAGAAAAACGACTACGAATAAAAACAGCGAAGAAAATGACATGATATAAAACAAGCAAGGCAGTAAAACAGGCGCTCAAATAAACAAAGTCATAAATTACAACCCATCTATTCGGTCAGCTCCAGATTTATTGACGAAAAAAAAAAAAGGGAATGAAAAAAAAATTATCTAAGCTATACTATAAAGAACAATTACGGTACATTCATTCTGAATATTTGATGAGGAATGGGGGTATGTTCTGCAGGGTTGGTTCTGAAGTTTTGATGGCTTTAAATGACAGCCTACAGAACATCCTACCCAGCCGGTGTGCCCCCTAGAGGTAGAAACTACCAGCACGGTTGTCATGGCTCTCTACTTCAGATCCATCAGAAAAACTCGAGAGCTAGTTTTACCCAGTGCGATCAGGCACCATTACTTTTTTGTTTGTGTTTATTTGTTTGGAGGCTCGGGGGCCATAAGGAACTGCTTATATCACTTATAGCGAGAAACAGCCCTGGGCAGAACGGTATATAAGGGATTAATGACAAGGGATAAAATATCCGCTACACGTGCTGAGAACTAGTGATATTTAACGGCTACATTTTTTGCCTGTGTGTCCCGTACAAGTGTGTGTATGTGTGTGTGAGAGCGTCAGAGAGCCCGAGAGACTCACTACGTCAGCTAAAGGTGAGAAGACCTGCTGGCAGCTGTGAGTCCTCACACAGTCTAATGTACCATGAAATTTTATTCTACTCAGCTCACGTTGCAACTCTGCCCTCTTCAGTAAGTGGAAATCTGATGGCTGAATTGTTTCCCCTCAAGGGCAAGTAGTGTTTTCTTCTTCTTCTTCACCTATGTCATGCTCCTGTTCATCCTGATTACGGCGACTTGATTGGTTCATTAATACGTTTAAGTTTGTCTTCTTCAAATTCTATCACTAAGTTTGTATTTTTAGAGTTAATATAGTGTTACACTCCAGGAACCATCAACACATAGTAGATAATAGAAGTTGTTTCTGATGATATGTGTCACAATGTTAATTATGTTTCTGGACTCATGCCCGGTTTTATCTTTCAATTTATTCATCTCCAATATCCAGCCTGATCTATCTCGCCAATCAAGTGTGTCCTGTGATGCATAAAGCTACTGCATCCTTCCAAACTGCTCCTCATGCAGCATCTTTGATTGGGTAGCATTGCTCTGATTGACAGGACAGACTAGCGTCCTCCTTCTGACCCGGAGAACAGGCTAGTTATGCTCTCATGGACTCCTAGCCACAGATGGCTTGGCATCTCCGGGATTCAAACTCACGACTTCCTGATGAGATGGTGAATCTGAGGCAGATGCTAAAGAACCTGTGCCAATCAAGGCAGAACATGGATTGTGCCTCATCTTTAACAATAAAGATGAAGTTGATTTATGCATTCTACTGTACGTCTACATTAAAGGAAACTCATTGTACCAGTAGGTGGCAGTAATCGGAATTTCAGTGTTGCTAAAAACCTACTAAATGAGGCAACGTATGAATTGAATCCATTCTGGAGGCAAGTTCTTAAGGCATAACCCGCAACTTAGCGAAACTTTGGTTCGGTCCCTCTTACAGTATGTTGAATTTCTTTAAAAAATTCAGTTTTTAAGGCGAAAACTGGCCATGTTCTGCCATTCGTATGTCGGAGCATCGTTGTATTCTGTACTATACGGGGCTGTAAAATATAGTTGCTGTATTGCTGTTTTGATTCCTGTTTTTTGCTCCAGTCTCCATGTGTTCATCTCTTTTGTGTTCATTATTGATTAATGTGTCTTTTAAATGGTTCGTCACTGTTAGTTGCCCAAGCCTTGTTGGTACTATCCAAAAAGTATTAAATGTTTAAATCGCATTCTGAAATTTTTTTAACTAATGACACCAAGATAATAAGAATCGTTTCTTATTTTACGCAGTGAAATTGCTCTAAAACAATCAATATTTAGTATGAAGTCCTTTTATTCTTCAAAACCTGCCGCATCCGGATGGGCATAGAGTCAAAAAGACATCTGCAGTACCCTGGTGTCACTCGATACCTGTTTGATTGCTTCCTGAAGATCATGTACAGAAATTTGCCAGAGAAGTGCATTATAATTCACTAGAATTCAATTTATTGTGCCAGGTGGACACCGCAGCTTTAGAAGTAAAAGTTCTGGCACATATTTGTTCTAATTAGCCCAGATAGGCAAAAACTAATTAAAGACATAACATTAACTGTTTGGTGAACAATGCACAGTAGATTGTCTTAATACTATAATGTACTTCCTGTTTTTTATGCCTCATTTGTTTATCTTGTCCCTGATTGTGGATCCTCCCAGTTTAACCCATAAAACGGATCCGTGCTGGCAAAACAGCATTGGTCAATTGGCCCGAAGTCCTGCCAGCAGGTGGGGGCTTCAGACATCAAACTGTGCATTCGGGTTTTCGGGAGGTCTGTTTGCATGGACTTTGCATGTTCTCACTGTGCTTGGTGGGTTTCCTCCGGGTACTCCGGTTTCCTCCCACAGTCCAAAGATATGCAATTGTCGTTCCCAAATTGCTCGTAGTGTATGAATGATGACCCGAGGTTGTGAAAATGGGAGTAGATACAATGGTCACGATTGGCTTCCATGGACCCTGGTTGGACTGCAGAGGTTCCTATATACAGTATATAAATATATATATATATTTAAAAATGATCATGCAAAAAAATAACAAACAATGCTAACCAATCATTATTTTTACATAATTAAAACACGACAACTGCCCCCCATATCAAGCCCCTTTAAATGACAAACCACAACAGGATAAAGATTATGGCTCGTAACTGGCCGCCGCGCAGTGGGTTTTGTTTGACAGTTGCACAATGCGGACGCTCTTGAGGGAAAGTAAAGTTGGGAAAGCAATTTTTTGGCAGACATTTTAACCACCATGAAGGTGAAGGATTTTACTCAAAGGTCCAAGTGTCACAAATTACTCCTCTCAGTGCCAGACATGGTTCCTCACACAGCAAGCACTGCTTGATTCTGTCTTTCATTTTTAATGTGCTTTTCTTCTTGTTGTTTTTCTGCTATGTATGTTTGTTTTGTCTGTACCCTGTCTGTCTGGTATTTTGTTAGTAACCTGTCTCCCGCACCTATTTTCTGGTCCGCCTTTATTCGATGTCATAATTTATACCCCGATGTCAACGTTGCTCTTTGCGAAGTCATGGCAACTTATTACACAAAAAAAGTTCTCGCATAACTTGTGTTTTGCTTCTGCTTTGCTTGTATTATTATTTCTGAATATTACTATTAACCTTCCATGATGGTGCATGGACTATAATGGTAAACGTTCTTTGATTTTCCAAGAAAAAATTCTTTGGATGCGTGCTGCGTCGAGTGTACTTCTGTCGGTCACGGTATTTCACCTCACAGACTCGTGATCACGAGTACAGAAGCTTAACCACTGAGTCACCGCTGCCACTCAGACGTGCCCTATGAGTAACTATGTAATAAGGTGTAAGGTTCGTTTTGGCAGATTTAATCCCTGTTAAAAGACACGGTGCTGTGCAGAAATGATTCTGACCTTTGCATTTGGGACTAATTAAAGGTTACGTTATGAATACAGATTTGTATCGTAGCAAAGATACACTATTCCATGTAAGAACGCGCAATAACTTTAGCCATTCACCGAAATAGTCTATATATTCCATTGTATATAAATATATATATGTGAATGTCATCCTTTCATCTCATTTTTGTTACCGATTTCATGGCTATATGCTTTTCGAATACTGTTCTACCTTGTTAAATGTAACAAACGCTGGCATCCTCTTGTGTTTGTCCCTGATCTATATGGGAAGTAGAGCTCTCCCGTTCTATGACTATGTCTCGAGGGGCTTTTTTGATGGCTGAAGATGGATGGCTGGATGCTGTGGAGTTACTTGCATCACTGCTTCTCTGAACCGAGGAATTTAAAGGTAGTGTCTTATAGACAGAGAGCCTGAGAAAGGGACAAGGAGAGATAAAAGGCGAGCCCTTGAATGCATGAGGAAAGCATCAATATTCAATGTGCTCACCGCTTTGGATAAAATCTCTTCCGAGACCGTCGCTTCTGCATCTCCACACGCAGCATGCATGTATACCGCACGTATTCGAGCACCGTCCGCCATTTCGCCATTATTTCCGGTTCCAGTATTCCATGTACTACAGTATGAAGACACCAGCAGTGATTTGATGAAGGAGAGACAGTCCGTGGATCCGTCAATCCAAAGCAAAGCATCTTCAAGTATTTCCTCCTCTTAAACCTGTGTTTGGTGTAAACGGCGATCAGGGATAAGAGAAACTGGATGAAAATAAGAATGAAAGCAATCCTATAAGAGTCCAAGCTGGGCAAACTTTCAAAGACAGACTGCAGGTTATGAAATATAGATGTCCAAGCTGAGGAGGCGGTGTTTCTTGTAAGCAGTGTGTGTTCCAGGGATCTAACATGGGTGTGTGGGCTTCGCGAAAAATAGACGATTCCTTTTCGATGGATCAGGGAAGAGGCCCTGACTTAGGAAAGCTGTTTGTGATCGAGAACGGAACGCCCTCCCACGATAAATCCGCCTTTCCCTGTGACTCATACAGACTTTTCTCAATCTCTCCATCACCCTTAGATTTAAACGGGACCGATTTAGTGGGTTTGTGTGTGTGTGTGTGTGTCCGGTGTACAATTGCATTTATATCACCAGTTTATTTATAATTGCTCAATTCGAAGACGTCATTTGGATATGTTGGGTCCAAGAAAAGGAAAAGAATGGAATAAAAAAAAACACAGAGGATGAGAAGATATAGGAATGTAAACAATGATGCTGGATGAAGTAACTGTTACCACACTGCAGCAAGACAGGACATCCTTAAGTATACCAATAGATTTTTTTTCTATTTCTCAAAGCAAGTCAACGTTTTTACCCATTTACGGTTACGTTATACATTAGAGCAGTTGTTTTCTTTATCAGCCTCTCTTTTTTCACTCTCTTGAAAGCAATAAGACCAAAAAAAATGCAGCTTGTCACATTACTGAGAAATCACAAAGCCCTCCATCCTGAAGATTTCCCAGGTGCTCCATTTGGCTGAGCACACTGCCTATGCGTACACGCTCTTCAATATTAGCCTTTTTTTTTTTTCGAAACAAAACCCAGCAATGTGCCAATGAGTTCTGGATAATGTGACGATACAAGGATTTTTTTTTTTTTTTCCTTTTCTTTTTTGTTCCCAGTCAAAACTGCATTGTCAGCATGTTGTCAGCTTTTTTCATTTTGTTTTTGTTTTAAGAATGTGGCATAAGGATAATGCTTTAACCTGTAATGAATCTTAGTATCATATACTTGGATTGCGTAACTACCATGCAATGGAAGCAATAGTTAAGAAGTCCAGGACAAAATAGACTCAATATAGAACAATATAGATCCCAAGGGAATCTGGAGATTTTCTTCTTACTAGTATATTTTTATACTTTTTCTGCTAGAATTAGAAATTAGTAGAGATGGAGGAAAAGAAGTGAATCAGTGATGCGTTGTGCTAAGTGTGGCAGTCCAGGTATTACTGTCTCCAACATCACTCACTCATTCATTGTCTACACTGCTTTATCCTGTGTACAGGGTCGCGGGAGGCCTGGACCTTATCCCATGGGGGACTTAGATGCACTCTGGATGGGTGTCTATCCATTGCATGGACATATACATATTAGGTTAATTGGGAATGCCAATTAAAACTCACTCACTCATCACTCTATACCTTCTATACCGCTTTATCCTGTATTCAGGGTCGCAGGGACCTGGAGCCTATCCCAGGAGGCTTAAGGCATGAGGCAGGGTACATCCTGAACAGGGTGCCAATGCATCGCAGGGAACATACACACACTCACACACCCATTACGGGGAATTTGGGAATGAAAGTTAACCTAACCTGCACATCTTTGGACTGTGGGAGGAAACGGGAGTACCCAGAGGAAACCCACCAAGCACACAGAGACGGGAATCGAACCCGGACCCTGGAGGTGCAAGGCGACAGTGGTAACCACTACACCATCGTGCCGCCAGAATTACAGCTAAATCTACAAAAATTATATTGAATTGGGGTTTTATACATTCTTTATACTTATAGAATCGCAATACATATTGAATCAGCACCTAGGTATCATGATGACATCATATTAGGCGGTCTTTGGTGAGTCCCATCCTTAGAAATTAGTATACCTTTTCACTTCTGTATACACTAATCAGCCATAACATCAACACCACCGCCAGGTGAACTGAACAACATTGATCACCAAACTGGCGACAGGACCGAGGCTCACCCATGGTCTGTGGGGTCCCAAGGCAAGCCTATCCGGTCCGATACCACAGAAAAGCCAATGCAGCACAAATTGCTGAAAAACATCAATGCTGGCCACGACACAAAGGCACCAGTGCATCACAGTCTGATGCATATGGGGCTTAGCAGGCAAAGAGTTCAAGGTTATTGATCCGGGCTCCAAATTCCCAAGATCCCAATCCGATCAAGCACCCTTGGGATCCATGGAGCAACCCGCAGCACCAAAAGCATCCGCAGCACACCACGAGAGGCCCCGCAGGGCCACGCCCCGAGGCGCCAGGGTCGCCCTAAAACCTACGGTATTTTAATTCCATGGTTAACCCACAATAGATATCATCTCCATATATTTTATAATATTAACCATGATTCATTTTGAAGCCACCCTTTTCTTTTTAAAGATCTTCAACCTTTTTTTAATCAATACATTTTCTACAACAGTGGAATTATTCTTGTTGCATAGACATGCAATATATCTTGCTTGTGTGTATGTGTGTGTGTGAGAGAACATGCAATATGCCATAGCTGAAAAAGAGCAAAGTGTGCATTTTTCATCTAATCGATATTGATATCCTGCTGCTATTTTGAGCGTTTTCTATACCGAGTGTTTGATTTACTACACAGCGCTGTACCGTACGTCACTCTATCACTCCTTGAAGATAGAAAGTATTTGAACTAAACACAGGATACGTTCACATTATGTATGCAGAAGGACGAGCCTCAGGTCGGGGGGAAGCCGGAGCGTGTCGATCCGACACTCTCATTAACGCAGCGATCGTACTCGAGTCTCTGGGTGAATGTCCACCCTAAATCACGACACGGCTAAAGGTGAATTCCACTTGGAGGTTTTGGCGGAAGGTTTTTCAGCTGTGGCGCTGTGCTCCGACATCCTTAACAAGTACAGGTGCTTACGCTCCTCTCTCAACAGCACCTCTTCGATTTCTTTTTTCTTTTTCTCTGTCATTCAGATGTATAATTTATTCCTATATGAAATAAGGATTGTTACAGTTACAGAGCGCTGGTGATTTCTGGATTGGTCAAGCGGTGTGTAGCAGCAGCAGCAGCTCTGACAGTTGTGGATTAAAATGTGTCGTTCTTTCAAAATAAAAAGCACCAAAGCATTGATAGGTTTTCTGTAAGGAACATTGATGAAAAAATTCTCTCGTTTTTGTAGGAATTTTTTCACCAAGGCAAAGTCTTCAGAACTGCATAGTGCGTACTTTCATGGTAATGTTAGAGGTTCGAACCTAGCCTCCTGTGTGTGTATGGAGTTTGCATGCTCTCCCCCATGCTTGATAGGTTTCCTCCGGGTTATCCGGTTTCCTCCCACAGTCCAAAGACATGCTGCATAGTTTGATTGGCGTTCCCAAATTGACTGAAGTTTGGGGATGCTTGTGCCCTGAACTGTTATACATGTTGGAGCTGCATAATGCATCAAGTCTCACATCCAGCATATTTTATCTCTCAAAGTCAAACCTTTGCTTGGGCTTAAGTGAAACAGAAAGGTCGGGTACGCCCTGGCTGGGGTGCCAATCTGTCATAGGGCACAAGCGCACACATGCTCACATACCTAGTCATATACTTCGGGAAACGCGAATCAGCCTACGCTGCATATACTGTAGGAGGAAACCGGAGTATATGGAGGAAACCCACCAAGCACAGGGAGAACATGCACAATGAATGAAGGTGAGATTCGAACCCTCAACCCAACATCCGTGAAGGAGCGTTCAACTCAAACTGGGATTCGTGAAGAAATTTCTTGTGAATAAAATGTAACTGATTTGCATTTATAGAAAAGTTCAAGCTAGTATAGTGATGAGACTCAAAAACATTTGAATTCAAGCCATTTCCACATGCCTGGGCTGTTCAAGGAGTTCCTGGGAGGCCAGCGTTTCAGATGTGAAGTAGGCAGCCAGATCATGAGAAAACATTCTACCATGATGGTATCCAAGCGCTGGATAACTGTATCAGTGTAGCTGGGGATTATATAAAGAAATAAAAGGAGTTTTTACTCTCATAACTGTGTTGTTATTATTCTGCACAATCAAAAGCCCCACTTTGACTTGAAAACCCTTTGTATATTTATATTAGATGATTTCTTATTAAATACAGTTAATACTCTTTACTTCCTGGTCCAATAACCAGAAGGTTGAGAGTTCAAATCCCAGAACCTCTGAACGAGACTGCATAGCTCCACACATGACCTGGATTCTTCGAAACAGAACTGAACATAATCCTTCAAAGTTACGTCTCCTGGGTTAAAAATAAAACTTCAAAATGTAGCTAGTAATTTGTATTGCTCGAACATGGCTCTTGTGTTTTAATAAATCTCCACGTTCAGGTAGTAAACCACAGCAACGTGCCTCTTTAAGAAAACGCATTTGACTTGAGTTGTGTGGATTTGCTCCAGGTGTGTTTGTAATTCGTTTCTGATTAGGCTTGCAGTTTTATTCTCGTCCCGGTCCTCAGAGGCTTTATTGTGTGCAGTAATATGAGTGAGCATCACTCTATTTTAAGTCTTTCCCAACCTGATTTAATATGAATTTGGTATGAGCGTTAACCCTTACTCCTGATCCTAAAACAAACTAACGGCAAGCAATCGATCTGAATTCGCATGTGAGACCACGCTTGGGTTTCTTGTTGTTGTTTGTCTTGCATATTGGCAGGTTAGTAAGTAATTTAAGTCTATTGACCTACTTTTGCCTTACACGCCTTGTTTTGGTGTCCTAATGAACCGAAGATGCCTTGGAAACTACATAAAGGTCATGTGCAGACAAGGTCTCAGTTGGATGTTTGTCCTATTTTCCAAATTCTTCCAAATTTGCACACACTTTACTTAAAAAAATTTTTTTTAAAAAAGGACGATTACTGACCCAGATATCTGGGTCAGGTTCTAACTGCAACCTCATTTAAATGTCTTGCTTTGTTTAGTGTGTCCTTTTTTGCCACGATGTTATATACAGTGTACTGTGTTACTGTATAAGTTGCTGTAATTGTACCAAAAAAGAAATTTTACTTTATACAGTAGGTGCCATGGTAGTCCAGTGGTAACTGCACCATGCTATGTAGTACCACAGCATTTGTGACATTACTATGGTACTTTTTCAGATATACTATATATAAGGCAGCACGGAGGCTTAATGGTTAGCCACGTACCACCAGGATCTGGGTTCGTTTCCCGGCCAGGTTCGATTACCGCTTCTGTGGAGTGTGGATGTTCTCCCTGTGCTTGGTGGGTTTCCTCTGGGTACTCTGGTTTCCTCCCACAGTCCAAAGACATGCAGATTAAGCTAATTGGCGTTCCCAAATTATGAATAATGAATGAACGCCCGATGGATTGGCACCCTAAGTCTCCTGGGATAAGCTCCAGGCTCTCCGCGACCCTGAATACAGGATAAAGCGGTATAGAGTGAGTTAGAAATGCATTTTTGGGGGTGTGATTTATTGATAAATACTATAGTGTATTGTTCTTTAATATGCAGATGACTTCATTAATTGGCAAATTTCTGACTTCAAAGAGAAATTAAACTTTTCAGGATGTTCTAGTATAAAAAAAATTAACTG
>JAQMYG010000014.1:20623535-20642263 GCA_030014215.1 Clariallabes teugelsi | reverse complement strand
GGTAGAAGCTTAATGTGGGGAGCCCCCTAGTGACTGGGAGGAATTGGACACGACTAAAAATTAGGGGAGAAAATCGGGAAAAATTCGGAAAAAAGAGGGAAAAAAGAAAAGTAATAGTGAGCCATTCCCAGGAAGGTGGAGGGACTGGGCCGGTTTGTGACCTAATCAACTTCAGGGTGGTAACAGAACCTCACTCCAATATTGGTCATATTTTTTTTATTGATTTTGCTTTCTTCCTATGTTGGAAAAATTCAATTTTCCTTCTTATAATTATCAATTTCACACTTTTAAAAAGTTACTATGGCCATCTGAACTGCAGTATTAGGAAGTGAAAGTTCAGCTGTACAGTAGGTCACCGGGACACCCATTGTTTAATTAGTGAAGAGAAAAGAAGGATTAAAATGTGTTCTGCAACGGGTAAAGGATCACGTTTTATTTTGGGAAATCATGGAAACTTTCAGGGGAGATTTATTTTAAAGTGTTTACAGTGAATTGTTAAGCCGAATAGATCTCTTTAGAATGTTTCGCCCTTTGCTTGTCCATGAGCCTCTCTAAACATGCATTTCACGCTCGCTGCTGTCCGACATGGCCTCTGTGCTGTCCTTTAATGGATTACTATCCGGTCTGAGCTGGGCTTTTAAACCCCCACAAATAACATCCTATGCATTTAGGATAAAGCTTGTTTTGTTGTATTTTAGCAGATGCTCATGCTGTTTTTGGTGATTTGTTAAAATCCGGCAACAAGTTTTTCCTCTTTAGAGAATATCTCTGTGAATTTATTGTGGACATATCTTAACATTATCTTGATGCACGACTCACAGTGGTGTTTTTCTGTTCTTGGCCTGCACATATCTGCATCTATCTGCTTACAGGCTGTCCATCAGCAGGGTCTGATGGAGAGCTGAGCGATACTGAAGAGGAACGCACGCAGTCTGCTGTGCTTGGCACGTTATTTCATGCGGTTTATTTTTGAGAGCAGCCATTTTGTCTTCCCACAGTCTTCACAGACTCTGAATCAACTTCTTCTTCTTTTTTTGTTTCCGCTACAGAAACCTGGTCCCTCTCTGTCTGCAGTCGACCAGCAGTGTGTCTACAGACAGTCTTGCCTTTCACAATTACAGATTGTATTTGGAATCTTACCGAGAACTTGTTAAACCCCTGTGGACTTGTTACTGAAACAGCACAAGACCCTGAGCTTAGGGAAAATTGCAAATTTATGCCCGTCAAGTTATCTGCATGCCCACGTCTGCACTTTCATTCATTAATCTTCAGTAAATGCTTTATCCTGGTGAGGGTCACAGGTAAATCCTATCCTGCAAACACTGGCCGTGAGCCAGGATTACACTTTGGATGTGACTGCACTTATTTTATGTCCATGGAATTTTAATTCATATGATCATATGCATCCGAATATAAGCTAACACCTGAATTACACGTACATTGTCTAGGTACTAGGATTAAACACAACTGGGTATATACTGTACAGTATATTACAGTACAGAGTTTTTGAGTTGAACGATTCATGTTAAAAGAATGATGAATGTCCGTCATTCTTTCAGCTCACTCCATTCTCTGAGTGCTTGGCTCTTCTTAGCAGTTCCAGCTTCAACGGCGCTGCTTTTACACTTGTTTCAGGAGACCCTGGGATGCACGCTGGACGCACATGACCATGTAGGCCAGACATGTGATCTAATTGTTGTACTGTAACTTGTTCTTGCATGTTTGCATCTTCGAAAAGTTCGTAACTCGAATGTTTGTTATAAACAACAAACATATCTTGAGTGACTGCATTTAAACAATATACGTACCGTAACAGTATTTCACAAGTACTGTACTCAATCAAAATCAAAATGAGCTTTAAGTATGACTGGAGATGAGACTGACTTCATTTGTGTATATAAAATTTGTATCATTTTTGTTCAAAATGGTGAAAAAACTTTCCATAACTCATAATCTACAAATCTACATCACATCAAACACTCTCTAGAGCCCATATACCCCACATCGGTAAACAAACTGTAACTATCGGTCTACAGTAGCAGCTAATTAGCAGCAAACATGGGTCATTTGTGTAGTTAATTTCCCTTCCAAAGCAATCCCTGAGTGTTGAAAACTTGGCTGCACTAACTGTAACAGTCTAGAAGCTAGAAAGCACAGTTAAGATACAGCTAATGTGTGGATGACACTCAGAGCGAGCAAGATACCTAGAGATATCAAACTGTGTTAGTGTGTGGAAGTTGTCCAAACAGCTTGTTTCACAATACAGGTTTTTTTTTTTCGTTCTTTCTTTCTTTCTTTAGTTGTATGACACCACTTGCTGTGGGCCGGTAAAAAAAAAAAAAAAAAAACACAGCCCAGTACGACTACAAAACCCAGGTGTTGGAAAGTCTTTGCTATAGGGTATTAAATATGATGGAAACAACTGTTTTTTGATAAACTACTGTTGAGACTGTTTTTAGATTCGCTGTACTTTTAACAGCTATTGGCTGTTCTGGGAATCATTCGAGTTCACACAATCCTTGCCTGACTTCCCGCATGCAATAAAAAAAAAAAAAACCCAATCGAATCAGGTTATAGAATTGAATTAAACCCTCTTACAACTCAACTCAAATTGCAACTTCAAGCTGTTACTTCGGCACTTTAAAAGATAGAGTACAAAGTGCGTCAGGGCTAAATATTACACAGGATTATTCTATCTAGTTAATCAGAATGACACACAATTTTTGCAAACACTTTTTTGAAACTTTAGTACATAATTGTTAATATGACTAATACCGAGTGAACCAATAAATCTTATAGACTTATCTACTGTACAAATGCTGATGGACTACAACGACGATTCAAATGGAAGAAAAAACTTCCATGAAAAAAATGGAATGAAAAAAATGAGAAAGAAAAATAACAAAATAACAAATATAATTATTATGAAGGTGCATGGTTCATACACTACATTAGGGATGAATACTTATTGGACACTAATAGATTAAGGCCTTGTTGAGACTGCAGGCAAATCCAATCGAAATCTGTCTACACTGTTATTTAAAAGTGATCAGATCCGACTGGGTTCTGTTCAGACTGGCAGCCCAAATCTGACACAATGTCTCCATAGGTTGCCCTGGCATTGACGCCATGTCCGTCTGAATCCCCTTTCTCACATGTATTTACTCATATATCGACCTGTTAAGTTCTTTACATTCCCTCTAGCTTTACGTGTACTGAGTCATTCCCAAAGTGCTATCAGATATTTCATTTCATCAACTAATGTTCTCCATTTCCATCTCATTTCTCCCATCGTTTCTATCCTAGTCATCGTCTAGTGATCATGTGGACTGGAACTTCCGCCACGCCTTGCGAATGATGTAATGGACAGTATGAAATCTGATTTGAGTGGGAAGAGCATCTGAAGTGAGACACACCTTTGGATGTGATTCAAATTGGAATTGCAAAAATGACACTTTTTTGTTTTGTTTTCCGGTCAAACTACATGAGAGAAATCTGATTGGATTCAGTTTAGAATCAGTTTGCAATCACTATATGTTAAACATCAGATTTGGACTAGCAGTCTAAACAAGGCCTTAGAGTTAAACAACCCTAGATATTCCATCCTATCCATTTGAGTTTGGTCAAATTGAATCCAGTTCCATCTTGCCAGGTTCTGACCCATATTGTTTTCCATACTCATTTGAGTCACATGTTCCTTATTTGGTCACAGTTTCCCATTTGATTGTTGGTTTCACCTATGTCCTGTTTTAATTAAATGTTTTTATACTCTTTTGCTTCTTTGCTATCTTATTCTTTTGCTTTATTTTCTCACATCCCTTCACGCTTTCTGACAAAGCTGTTGATAAATGTTTGTTTTTTCCTTTTTTAATAAAGGTTTCCTTTGTTTCTTATTTATTTTCTTTAAAAAAAAAAATTGAGAACTTGTGTCAGTAAGGCTAAAACAGTTCAAACCAACTAGAATTTTTTTGGAAGACATTTTTTTGTTCTTCCGGGTTTTGGATTTGCCCTGAAATTATATTAGCTTTAAAAAAATGTTTTTAAAGTTTCTTATATGATGTCAGCCCAAAGTTTGCTTTTTATTTTATTATATTTTATTTTTTTAATGATATTTCGAGACTACTGGAGATAATTTGTCCTATGAGAGGAATGAAAATGACTTTAGGTTATAGATGTTGAGTTTGCTGTATTTTAAAGTTTTGTATCTAAATGTAAATAAAATTAGATCAGATATGTTTACATTTTTAATATCAAATTAGAAATACAAGAAGACTCATTTCTCATTATCTTGACATGTCCTCACCGTGAAACTATTTTTTTTATTTTTATTATAGCTACAAATCAAATAAACATCTGTTTTGTGAAATCCAATAATAAGAAGAAGAAGGAGAAGAAGAAACACCCCCCCCCACCCCACCCGCCCCCTTCCTGGTTGTTAAACCTACCTGGTCTATGGAAAACTATACTATATATCCAGACACAAAATCTGCTCGTCCCAGGCTGCAGATTTGTCCACAATGATTATACTTGCAAAACTAAACACAGAGTCACAGCTGCGAATATGCAATTAATAAAATGGTTAAATTTATGCCCACTACCCTTCACAGAAAACTCCAAGTACCACCAATTGAGTTTTGGTTTACATGAATTAGGGGCGTTCAAGTCAAAACGGGACTTTTGATTGTGCAGAAAAACAGAACACAGTTATGAGAGTAAAAATTCCCTTTGTTTCTCTATACAATCCCCTGCTACACTAATGCACTTATACCAGTCTTTCACTAGTGCTTAGAAAATAGAATGTTTTCTCAGTACGCTGGAGCAATGATCGGGCTGCCTTCTTCATGTCTGAAACACCGGCCTCCCAGGAACTCCTTTAATAGCCCAAAGACAGATGCATCTCTTCCGCAAGTTGGCGACAAGTAATTCATGTTTTTTTTTTTTTTTTAAGGATCAAGCGTTCGACTCGCTGAATGCTTACAGGAACAACTGCTAGCTGGGGTTGTCATGTACAGCCTGTTTTACTGCGGCTCCCTGTTTAGACTTGAATGACCCTCAAAATTTTCTGCTTCTTGTTTGAAGCCAGAATTCTTAAACCTGAATAGTGGTGCTTTAAGAATGAAACATAAAACAAAAATGATGAGGGCAACTGAGGAATCCTATCATGGCAGGTAAATACCTATCCTTATCCACAATTTGCTGTTTTAAAAAATTTGGAACATCATATGAAAAAAACATTCATATCATTGATATTTCACATGCAAAATGAGAGGCGACATGCACCAATTTACACCTGCTGTGATAAATAAATCGAACTCCCCAATGACTCATTCACGCACACGTAGACGTGCCGTATAAAGCAGAAAGAAGATTACTGGTGTCTGAGTAAGCTCGCTCTCTTGCTTTCTCCTTCTCTCTTACAGGCGTTCATATCGTCCCCATAATTTGACTGGTAAATAATGAGGAATGCATTTCTGCATTCGCTACTCTAAATGAGCCATCATAGTGACTCCATAGTTTCCCGGTGTCAGTATGTGTTAGTGGGCTGGGCTGAAAGAGGCTCATTATAACAAGCTGTAAAGGAGGAAACGAGAGAATGAAAATGGCATTTAGAAGCCATTAATATAATTAGATAGAAGGAAGGATAGAAACTGTTTTCCTTACGTACTTCGAAAATGGCTTGTTTAAACTAAACTAATAGAAAGTCATCAAGCTGTGAGCTCAAATCTCAATTAAAATACAGTTTTATTAATGACAGGTGAACGTGTGTTAGCATGAATTTAATGGGGTGAGCTACAGCAGGCTTGTTAAAAGATGCTATGAGCTAGAAAGTCACACACAAAGACACACACACATACACACATTATTCTGTCACACATACAGTAAGCCCACTGGCCTGTTGCCAATCAGTGCTTTCACAGACCGGATGCAGCCCTGCTCTACAGCTCTCACGGCCAAAACACACCGGATCGGATCAGCAAGATGCATGTCTTTCACCACTCTGGCTTCCTTTTGTCTCTTACTTTCACTTACTGTATTTCCTTTCAACTTCGTCTCTACATGAGTCTTCTCCCAGAAATAATATTCTGAGATAAAAGTGAACAATTTTAATGGATGTTTTTGAAAATATCACCCAACCTTCCCACTTCTTCCTAATAAAAAGCCTTGTTACTAATCCCACCTAATCCTGCATGAATCCCATCCAATCCTCTCCATTCTTACAGAAATGCTTGACCAATCCTGCTCAATCCCACATTTGTTCGTCCCATCTTGCAGCACTTTTAATGAACTCGGTCAGCTCTGTTCCTCAAATTATAAAGAAATTAACTAACTCATTTAACTAGTCACAGCAGTGGAAACTAGAGATGGGAATCACCAGGGAGCACCCGATACGATGTCATTGCGATACCTATGTGCCGATTCGGTATGTATTGCAATTTTGCAAGTACCGCAATTATATAAATATTCCTATTCGATATCATTTTGTTACAATTCTAACCAAAGTTTGCTCCTAAAATACAGAATTTGTGCTTTGTGAATAGTTTAGAATGTGCCACCTGCAGGATTATAGAGGAACAGCAACATTTCTCTACCTCAAATGCAAAGCATATAAATTAAAATTTTATTTTAATAAATTGGTTTTGGTCAAAAGAATTGTAATGCATAACTGAATCAATAATTAGTGCAAACCAGGATAAAGCAGCATCCAATCAGAATCCCAGTTCTAATCCACACCCATACCAGAGGTCATCCTTTCTATTCTATAAGTCATTATTTTTCTTTTAAAAAGGCACTTTTTCCTAGTCAGGGTTGCTCTGGATCCAGTGCCTATACTAGGAACACTGGGTGGGAGGTGTGATACACACTGAATAGGATGCCAGTCTGTCACTGAGAATCACAAACACACACATTCCCCACAGCTGGGAGCAATTAAGATTTGTCAATCCACCTACTGGGATGTTTCTGGAAGGTGGGAGGAAACCAGAGAACCTGAAGGTTTAATCATTAATGGATACAAGCAAAATATGACACAGATCTGAAAACAAACTTGGGATCATACAGTACCAGGAACCTTGCGTAAGGTGGCAGTGCTACCACCACCATGCTTCATCATGCAGCTACATTTATTTAATGCTCACTTTAAAGTGAATAAAGCTGATTTAGCAAAAATAGGCCAGTTGGATTTCAATCAATTTTATTCTAAAGAATTTTAAAGAAAGGATGTCCTCTAACCCTTATCTTCTGGGAGTTTTAACAAATTGAGTCATGCTAATTCGCAGGCAGGAGATCATCTTATCCTGTGCTAGAAAGCGAAAATCCTACTGTAAGAACGGGGACATTCCAAATTAACAATGAAATTGGATGGATATGGTATGGAGGTTGTCATTTCCTTAATCTACAGTACCATGTGCAGAGCTTTGGATGACTCAGACACCACATGATTTCTCTCTCAAAGTGTAAGAAGACCTGCCTGATACCTTAAAGTGTCCTGATTAAACATCTCACACAGTACCCTTACTGTATGTCACATGACTACAGGAACCGTTTTCCATCTTTGGGATAACTCATCATCTAGCCTTCACCTGAGAAGGCGATTGGTCGCTTTATGAGCTGTGCACAAATGTATTCGCCTCCCACACAGCCTGACCCACTGGGCTCTTTTAATCAAATAAGTGTTTGGTGTAAGGAGTTTAGGAATCAGGGATTTTTATCCTTTCTCTATTTATTTGAAAGAAACAGACTCAGGATGGAGTGCCTCTTCAGTGTGTTACATAAGAGTAGGGTGGAGCTCTGCTGCCTCCCCTTCTCTGGTTCCTTCACAATTTTATGAATCTTTTTTATATATATATATATATATATATATATATATAAGCATAATCATCATAATCATCATATAAATAATATTTATGCCTATGTGCACTATTGATTGATGCCATAACGCATCAGTAACACTGCAAATCAGGCTGACATTGTCCTCTGTTTTCCTCGAGTACATACGAGGGGGGGGAAGCCAGGGCTCGCTCATAAAGCATATGATAAGCCGTTACAGATTAGATGTTGCATCTTTGTGTTGTGCTGAGCTGGGAGAATGAAAAACGAGCCGTGATTCTTGGGGCAGCTCTTTAATAGGACGGGAGATGAAAACAGGCAGGATGCCCAGCTTGATGTCTCTTTCTCATTCTTTTAGCTGGAACTGGATATAATAAAAGATGAATGTCTGTCTGTCCACATACAGCTTCCTAGACTATACAAACACTATACAAAACACACCTACACCTACACCCCCGAGCATGCACCTATGGTGCTATGAAGAACCATATGAATACGCCAACCTTGTAATCCATCGATGTATTTCAGTCAACACCTTAAATATGTTTTTAAAAGGTGCCATTTCTCCCCCAGGTGAAGCGACAGTGCAAAAAATTTTAACTCAGAGTGTTGAATTTAACTCTTGCATCCCTGAATTAACACACAAGGTGTGAATGATGTTGAATTGCACGCAGTGTTGAGCTTGTGCATTATTGCAGCAATGCATTAACACTCAAATTTGTGTTTGAAACTTGAAGAATAAAGTGTGTTGTATGAGATAATTAAGCACTGCGAATATTAACACTGCATTAACACTGGAGTGGGTTGTTTTGCACTCATCTCATAACAGGCTCAGGCAAGTGCAAATTAGATCCAGAATGGGCGAACAAGTTTTAAAAAAAAAATGCCCCAGGTTTTATAGCCGACTTTAAATGAAAAATGCATAAACAGAGGCAGATCTACAGTAGTGATCACTTTGGGTTTGATTATATGACTCAGATAAGAAATAGGAAGAAACAAATAATTAAAGTTTATAATAATAATAATAATAATAATAATAATAATAATGTGCATTCCTGATACTCACCCTCGCGCAGGAGAGACTTCATGATTGATTTGGATTTAAATCCCTTTTCTTTCCTTTTATTTTTTTCCTTCCAGTAAAAATTCCAGTAATTCCAGCTAAACGGTCCCGAGACCAACTTCAAAAGGATCAAAGGATCCCGGATCCCCTTCCTGTGTGCGCGCGCGCGCCGGGTGAGCGAAGGGATGCGCCGCTCGCGGGTTCAGCCGACAGAGGCGCGAGACGGAGAGCCGAGTCTCGCGCCGACGGATCCGCGCTCACTCATCGGGCATTCGAGCGCGCGAGCGAGGTTAGGATCCCGGACCGAAGACTAGATGCGGATACACACACGCACACATACACATATACACGTATATATACACACACACACAAGCACGCACGCAGGCACATGCAGACGCGGGGGTTCAAACACGAGCTCACGAGCCCGATGCGCTGAAGTCAAAGTGTGTGTGTGTGTGAGAGTGAGTGCAAGGGAGGGGAGAGAGAGGGGGGATGAAAAAAAAGAAAAAGAAGAAGCAAGAACAATAATAACTGTCCGGTGGTGTTGCAATGAAGAACGGAATCCTGAATGGGTCAAAGGTGATCCAGATGTGAAAATGCTGTGATGGATGTAGTATTCCTGCAAATAATGTCAATGCAAAGAAGTGATGGAGGACTGGAGACGAGCTGCGCTGCTGGGAGAGGAAAGAATTGAAGTGAGGGATAGAAAGAGAGAGAGAGAAGAGGAGGGGGGGTTAAGAGAGAGAGAGAGAGAGAGAGAGGAATGCATTGAGTGTGTGTGTGTGTGTGAGGGAGAGAGATAGAGAGAGAGGAATACTAAAGGAGAGATAGATGATGCATGAGTGAGATGCATGAAAGAGGGGCAAAGAAAACTTAAACAGTGATGATGATGATGATGATGGTTGAGAGAGAGAGAGATCTACGGAGGAAGAGGGGTAGTTAAGAAAGAAATGCATGCAGAAAAAGAAAACTTAAGCAATGCTGTTGATGATACAGTAGTTGAGAGAGAGAGAGAGAGATGGAGAGAGGGGGGGGTTACGAGAGAGGAATACACTGAGTGTGAGAGAGAGGGTGATTAAGGGAGGAATGCTAAAGGAGAGATAGATGATGCATGAGGGAGTTGCATGAAAGAGGGGCAAAGAAAACTTAAATGAGAGAGAGGGATCTATAGAGGAAGAGAGGTAGTTACAATAGGGATTGTGGCTGAGTGACAAAGAGTGAGAAAGAGGGGTAGATAAGGAAAGAAATACAGTACATGCAGAAAAAGAAAACAATGGTGGTGATGGTTAAGAGTGAAAGAGAGATATAGGGGGGAAGAAATCCATTCAGAGAAAGAGGGATGATTGTTAAATGAGGAATCCATAGAGAGAGTGTGTGTGTGTGTGTGTGTGTGTGTGTGTGTGTGTGTGTGTGTGTGTGAGAAAGAGAGAGAGAGGAAGTGTGGAGAGATAAATGTTTTACAGCAGCCATAGAGCGCTAATGAATCTTTCATGATTTCACATGGATGGCCATTTGGATAAGGGCGCAACAAGCATGTGGTCACCTTCAAACACAAAAACTGTTATTAATGCACTGGCTGTGATTTATTGCGGTGTTTAATGGACTCTGTTGATGAGGTCAAAGTACCACGTACAGGGCAACTTCACAGCTTGTCTGGATTAGAAACCGGAAGGCTTATCAAGATTGTCAGTCAAAATAAAGAGTAATGGAACACTAGAGTGGTTTATTAACTGAATAAAGTGAGAATTATTAGGAAAATAATGATCAATGACTGGGTGATATGCCCCATGATGGATTGGCACATAGTACTGTGGCCTCGCACCTGCACGGTCCAGGTTCGATTTCTGTGTGCATGGTGTTTGCTCCCAATGCTTGGTGGGTTTCTTCCAGGTACTCTGGTTTTCTCCTACAGTCCAAAGACAATGCAGATTAGGTGAATTGGCATTCCCAAATTGTCTGTATTGTATGCGAATCTGCCCTGCGATGGATTGGCACCCTGTCCAGTGTGTACCCCGCCTCATGCCCCAAGTCTCTGGGGATAGGCTGCAGGCCCCCCATGACCCTATACAGGATAGGCAGCATAGAAGACGAATGAATGGGTGATGTGCCCTATGATGGATTGGCATCCTGTCTAGGGTGTACCCTGCGTCATGCGTGGCATGGTGGTGTAGTGGTTAGCATTGTGTCCTCTTACCTCCAGGATTCAATTCCAGCCTCAAGTCCGTGAGTGGAATTTGCATGTTCTCCCCATGCTTGGTGGGTTTCCCCAGGTACTCCAGTTTCCTCCCACAGATTAAGCTACCTAAAATGACCAAATTGCCTGAAATGGATTGCCCCCACCTTCTCCCTAAAGTCTTCTTGGATAGGCTTCAGGCCTCCTGTGACCCTGTACAGGATAAGCAGTATAGAAAATAAATAAATGACTGGGTGATGTGATGCAGCCTAATTACTGTGAGCACCACAAATTATTTTCCAATAAGAGTACCTCCATTAACAGCCTGGGGACCATCTGCCATACAAGTCCCTGTAAGTGAGCTGTTACTATAGAAACCACTTTAGACTATATACTGTATACTAAATAAATCACACCTAGGAATCCAGTAGTTACTACACAGCATAACACACCTTGAAACCTATAACGATATTATTAAAGCTCTTAAGATAAGATAATTATCAGAGAAAGTCCTGAGGTTGTTCTTACAACCTTGATGGTCATTTTGGTTCTTTTACACTTTTTCTGAAAGTCTTGTGGCGTCCATGGGCAATCAGGCAAAAATTGATTTACATTCACAATCCATCCTTCTCCCTCAAAAACTACTCTCATGTCTTAGAGCTCATATACAAAGACCTTTTGACAAAACGATTCCTCTATAAAAGTTTAGACGAAAAACGGTTAAATGTTTATTGACCAGCCTGCAACTGCTCTTAGACGTTCATTATAAGAGAATCTTGAGTAGACTGCTTCTTTTCGCTAAAATTCTTGCGGTAATTGCACACAGACTACAGATGGCGTAGACAAGAGTTTTGATTTAAAACTCATTTAGCCAAGTCATGCAATTCTTCTGCAGACTATATATCCATTGTAGAAAATGTTCTCTCCCTCTTTTTTTAATTTTCATAGAAAGGTGAAGGCCGACATATGCTTTCTCAAGATGTATGAAACCAATGAACCACAACTGTTGTTCACAGGAAAACCAAACATGCTCTGAGAAAAATGCCATCTACCCTCTTCTGCATACCCGAGTTCACAGATTCTCATGATCACCTAGTGTTGCTCTGATTGACAACCGAGAGGGAGGAAATGTTTTCCATGGCAGCATGGTGGTTCTCCTGATGCTTGGTGGGTTTCCTCTGGCTACTTTGGTTCCTCCCACCGTCCAAAGAAATGCATATTAGATTAATTGCCGTCGCCAAATTTCCTGTTCTGTGCATGCTTGTGCCTTGGATTGGCATCTGTCCAGGGTTGGTAGCTTGCCTAGCACCCCGAGTCCCCTGGGATAGGTTTTAGGCCTCCCCTAACCCTGAACAAGATAAGTGGTATGGAGTGTGGGTGAATGAGCGAGTGTGTGATGGAGTGAGTGAGTGATGAGCGAGTGAGGAATGTTTTCACTTTCACTATTAGCATTTTATGTTAACAACACATCTAAAGTAGAACACTATCCAATTTGCCTGTTGTCCAAGCTACCAGTGAAACTGCATATCTACTCAGTTCTTTATACCATACTCCAACTTCCATCTAGGATGGGTTGCACCATGTCAAAAAAGTCATGGCTGAAAACCGAGCCAGCCAACATTCTTCATAAGAGCTTTAGGCAACTCTACATAATGTAATAGGCAAAACAAAAATAGACTATGATGGTAGATCATTGACCGAAAACCCCCCCACACACACCTTATTGATCGCTGTAAACCGCAACGATTCACCTTCATTCAACCTCACTTACTCAACTGCCATAAAGTCCCTCTGGTCTTGGTGGTCTCTTCCAATTAAATTTAGGCAGAGCAATTTGGTAAGAGTTTCCAAGAGTGCAGGGTCGATGTGGGCCTGAAAGATTTAACTATTGATGGTGCACTTCACAGCGCAGTCCTTGAAGAAGTGCTATTTAAATTGCCAGTCATGACCACATGAAGACCAATGTGTTTTTTGGAATTCTGGAACATTTAAAAGGTTGATGGACTTCATCCAAAATCACGTTTTATTGATTGTTTCCTTTAGTCCAGTCTTCTCCGGACCCTTGGAATGAACCTTGCTGAGTTGGTGAATTGTTATGATTAAACACAAGCAAGAATCTGGCTGTTATTGGGAAAATATCATCGTTGGGATTCCGTCATTATCCTAGTTTATTTTGTAAGGTGTTCTTTTCTTTTCAGATTCGACAAAAGGACATTTTTATTTCCATTTCCAAACTGTTGTAAATTAATTAAATGGGCATCAATATGGACTGTACTTATTATATTGCCTATTTTGACTTACAGTAGGTTAGTCATACAACGAAGGTTCTCAAGGGTTCTTTGGTTAATTGCTTAATTAATTCTGGCTTTCCTCTCCGACGCCTAAATAAAAATAAAAAAAACATTCACTTGTAGGGTTCTACTTAAAAACCTTAAGCCCTTCCCAATGGCTCGATCTAAGGTGGATTACTATGACGGCGGGCCTGCAGCCAGCGCCTCTTACCATCTGCCAGCTCCTCGCTCGACCAAGAGGAAGAAAACACAACACGCGTTCAGCACCTCAGCCAGCTCCGCTGTGCACACGGGAGGGGTGGGGGGCCTTAACTCACCGTGGTTGGCAGCAGATTATTAGCCACCATCCGGGTGTCATCAGCGCCCTATAACAGGGCTGCCAAATGGCAGTACGGTGAGTAGTATGTTCTGGGTGCGTAACTCACAGATATCGCTCTGTGTATTTACTCCTACAGGCTCTGAGTGCGCTGGAGATTCTCTGAGACAGGGCAAACTGTAGAGAAGGGGCCCTCGCCAGAGCTCGACTGGCACAGGAGTTGCACCCTGCTCATCTGATCTTCACTTCCTCACCCTCCGAAGTGATTCACCCATTTTGTTTTTTATGTCCCTGAGTCTGTGTTAAATCCTTGTTTGTCCTAATTTGCCCCACCTTAGATCCTTTGTTTCTGTATACTTTATAACAATTGACTAATAGACTCCCAACAATAGAATTCCAATAGACATATTTTTAATTGGCATAGTCGTTAATTGTAATACAACAGTTTTTTTTTTATTTCAGTTCTACATTTTTTTTTAACATTGACTTGTATTTCCTCCTCAACGAACAAGTCTCGCAGATTTATTTAATTGTTGGAATTACTGTTTTAAATTGCAAATTAAATTGACTTTTTAAATTTATTTGTGTGTCTTTGTTTGCAAAACTGCACAATCATGATGTTTATGTACTTCAGTGTTTTCTATTATAGCAGTCGAACTGAAAATGGTCCAACACTTTCTGTTGTCTAACTTAATCCAAGACTGAGCCATGTGGCTCGTGGGTTAATTGCTTATTTTTCTGTGTTTGAGTAAAAAAATGACATGTTGGGAGACATCTTCAGGAAAATGTCCAAAACACAAACCGAGACAAGGAAGAAATAATAAAGAAAAATTAGCCAGGGAAATTGAAGGGATCCATGGGAAATCTAAAACTCATTCTTGAGCACAATACGCCCCCCAGCGACTAGAACGAGCGGGAGAGAGAGAAAGAAAGAGAGCGAGAAAGAGGGAGATGGGGGGAAGGGTGGGAAGAGAGAGAGAGAGAGGAGGGAGTAAGAAACAGAGCTGATGCACTTACTGTACAATAAAAGAGGCTGATATTGAAATATTTAACACATGGGCTAAATGTCCAGTAATGGCTCCTACATCCTGTGTAGTGGACTACACGTCCAACACGAAGACATTTGGACTGCAACTATTGGTCAGGAAATGATTAACCCCCTAAGAGCATAAACAGAAACCATCAGCCACCATTGGAATATTTGAAATCCTGCATTAAATATTTTTGAATCTGATTGGCTAAAAGGTGTGGAAACATTTTCTATAACAGTATTTTTGACTGCAATGCAAATTCCAGGTTTATCTTAATGCACTTGTTCTAATACATTATAATTGCTGTAGTAAAAGCATACACAGGCACTTTGCAGGACAGAGGGTGCAATAACATGCCACACACTACAAGCAATTATTACTACTAGATATAATTGGAACAAATTCATTTTGCAGACACAGAACAATTCTAAATAGATAGAAATGCTTTATTTAATGTAATTGTTGACAAGCTGTTGAGGTATATGACAAATAAAACATTTCAGGACATGCTGGTTTTTGTAGGAATATGAGACACTGCAGGTTGATTCGTTTCATATAACATCATCCTTCATTGTGTTTTATTCTTTTCTAAGGAAGCTTGAGATACCCTTTTTACACTTACGTAAGTGTACTGTATATGCTTACATTGCGATTCGTTTTGCTCTCAATACACTTTGGATAAAATCGTGTAAAACTGTTGACTTTTGATCCACTGGTAAGCTTGCAGAACAATACCCTCTTTGACAAAATTGTGTTTCTTAAAGTTTCATCAGATGGTCATGAGTTTCATCTTTATAAACATATTACACTTGGCCCCTTGTCTAGATCAAAAACACTCACTCTTGGAATTCTATATCGAACCCTAAAGGATTCACGCAGAAGTTGTGCCCCAGAGATTTTCACATAATGTTTAACAAGACAATTTTAAAGTGTGCAGTGTTCCTGACATTCATGACCAGCAAAACCAAGTTCATTCACATCCAAAAAGGTCGTTCTGCTTTTATCTGCCCTGTAAGAACCCTGGCTGATGGGGAAACCTTATGATACTGGGTTCTGCATACGATTTTGAAGAGGTTTCATTTGGGTATCTTGTTTGAGGGATTGCTCACATTCTTGCAAATGAAATCTCAAAATTCTTTGAGCCATATAACAGTGGTAGGTTTCTCCTCTGCCAAGCAGAAAGCCTGGGTTTGATTCTCAGCCACTGGATGCAGCACCGGTCCCAAGCCCAGATAATATGCAAGGGTTGCGTCAGGAAGGACAACCTGTGCGTACTGTACATTATTTAAGCCATATTGAAAGTTTGTTGGGAACTATCCCGGGAACTCTAGGTGTGAGCCGGATAGACTTCAGATCCAAGAAGATTAATGAATAAATGAAGAAAATGTTGGTGTGGATTGGTACCCCATCCAGGGTGTACCCCGCTTCATGCCCCTACGGCATGCATGGACTACAAGTCTATCATGGAGCACCATAAATTCACACACTCATTCACGCCTAATGCCAAATTAAAATTTTATTACTGTTTTTGAGGTAGCCATTTGAACTATTTGAAATTCCAGAGAGACTGTAATCCTCAGGATAGGACAGGGGACCGCAGAGCTTTGTAGTGCTGATGTCCACGTTCCAAAACACTGTTATAAGCCACAGCATCCTTACTGCTGAATGAAATATTATTTAATTCATACAGTCAAGCTGCTATGTTTTTCAATCGCACTCTACCCATATGTTAGATAACAGTAGCATTCTGTGCAGTCTTTGAGTTAGGGTACACAGTACATCTGCTTCAAATGAGTCTGGGATGACAGCCTGTGTCGATATCTCCTATTCCAGTGCTTTCAAAGAGTTAGAAGAGTGTCTTGTTACTGATGCTCTTTAACACATACTCATGATGAGTGACTCACCAGACTAAATTGCAATGATAATAGGAGTGACTCAAGGTATAGAAAAAACATGTTACATACACACTGAGCCATACGCTTGTTATGATTCAATTTCAGTGTTTACCTACTACACCAGAAAAAGATGGGGGAAAATCACAGTGTTTGAAATGTTCATGTCACTTGGCATCAGTTAATTGTGTAGATAGCTGTTTTTTCCCCTTGGACCTACCGACAAAAATTGTTTTATGATGAGAATTCAGAGGTTTGTCTTTGGATTAAGCTAGAGGAACTGTCAAAGCAATTCATTTTTTTTCTCTAACTATCTCTAACTAAAGAAATACTTAATGACCCAGTGAATTAGTTCTTTTATAACAGGGACATTTAGCTCTAATTTCAAAAGGATGGAATGTTTGTAGTCTTTAGGTTTATTTAATTATTTCGTTACTCCTAGAAAATGTAATACTTATTACATTTTCTAAGAAATAAAAGACAGTGATATACTCACACACTCACTCATCTTCTATACCGCTTTATCCTGTATTCAGGGTCACGGGGACCTGGAGCCCATCCCAGGAGGCGTAGGTCACGAGGCAGGATACACCCTGGACAGGGTGCCAATCCATTGCAGGGCACACACCAATTAGCCTAAACTGCATGTCTTTGGACTGTGGGAGGAAACCGGAGTACCAGGAGGAAACCCAACAAGCACGGTAAGAACATGGAAACTTCATGCACACATGAGCCTGGTCAGGAATCGAACATGGACTCTAGAGGTGCAAGGCAACAGTGCTATCCACTACACCACCATGCCGCCCAGTGATATACTGTTACAAGAAAATACTAAACACCATGCTAACGTGAATCTTTTGTTTCACAAACATTATAATTGCTAAACATTTTTTTAATTAAAGAGTGACAAAGATAAAAGGATTTATTAAATAAAAAAGGTACCCCCTACTATAAACGAGGATAGGCTTCAGTTCCAAGAAGATAAATGAATGAATGAAGTAAGTATGGGTGTGCCCTGCGGTGGGTTGGTACCCTATCCGGGGTGTACCCCACCTCATGCCCCAGGTCCCCTGGCTCAGGCTCCAGACTCTGTACAGCGTAACCGGTACAGAGAATAAGAGAGTGATAGAGAGAGTAAGTATTGTTGCTTTGTCACAGAGAGTTTCTTCTGGGTTCTAGGACTTCATCCCACCTCCCAAAAACATGTAAAGTACTTCAGCCCCTGAATGTGCATCAAGCCCGGCGATGACTTGATAGGGCTGTAGACAGCTCTTGCCAAGTACAAGACCAGGACAAATAGGCATCAGGTCAAGCTCAGAGTTACTAAGTTCAATGCTAGGACTAGCCGGCATCAAGTCTTAAAGGGAAGGAGGCCAAACCAAAATTGAGACCAAGTGAAGGCAAGCCTTTACATCAACTAGTTGGTTTCATTGATGTATGGCTCCAATGATTACTATGAATGTTACAGATGCTGGCACACAGATGGCATTAGGTTGTTCTTGAGAGTTTGATAAAACTTTGACTTTGATAAAATGACATTGGACCACCATTCCCTACATAATAATGGGATAATTTTAAACAAGTGCCCCAAGTACAACATTGCAAAACTGATTTTTTTTTTTTTTTGGCATGTAATCTGATGCCCTGACTGGGACTCGAGCAGTATCATGGGATCATGCTGCTGGACTAGTAATTGCACATATTGCTGTGTTAATCAATGAGTACCAAACAATGCAGTGCACATCAACACTTAACATCTGAGATCCATTCTGTGAAACTTGACTTTATGCAGCTTGGATGTTGTAAAACCACCATATTCAAGTACAATGTGGTTGCTTGGCGGCTCCTGCAGTGTAGCTGCACTGTGCAAGGGAAACATGGCTAAATCATTCATGATTTTGCACCTTTGGGTTGTTTTACTAAGCATTTGTTTCTATTTCAAATTAATACTACTTCTTTGACACTTGCTGCTACAACAGTCAAGAGACACACAAGCACTTTGTGTACAAGAGAGATAAGATACAAGCACTCTTTATGGGAAACATCTCGGGTTACTTAGCTGTAACCCTGTTCCCTGAAAAAGCGGGAACGAGATGCTGCGTGAAAACGCTATGGGAACATCTTTTTGTGTTGCC
>JAQMYG010000014.1:20612592-20623435 GCA_030014215.1 Clariallabes teugelsi | reverse complement strand
GACCATGCGCCTCGTAGGCTAGGGCAATAGCATCTCTCCCCAATGTGACAGCGTTTGTCTAGTGGCGACCGTCCCCCTGTTGCGGCCCCAGTAGTATATGAAAAGCTGCTCTGACTTACGCCACTGGCTAGTCCGGTGGACGTAAATCTGAAGAGCACGTACTGGACACAGTAAGTGAAGTCTTTCCTGCTCCGGAGCTGTAAAGGCGGAGGACAGAATGCTTCGAGAACCACTGGGTGCATGGTTGAGAATGGGACTTTCGGAAGATAGTTCGGGTGAGGATGCAGAATAGCTTTGACTAGCCCAGGGGCAAAGTATAGGCAGGATGGGGAGACTGACAAAGCCTGCAGATCTCCAATTCTTTTCAAGGACGTAATGGCCATAAGAAAAACCATCTTGAGAGTCAGAAGCCTGGCGGGCGCTGACTCTAGTGGTTCGAAAGGGGTGTCGATGAGACCTTCGAGCACAATAGCTAAGTCCCAAGAAGGGACTGCCGCTCTGGTGGGCGGCCTCAACCGCTTAGCTCCACGAATGAAACAGGCAACTAAAGGGTGCTTTCCCACAGAAACCCCGTCGGTCAGAACATGACAAGCGAAATAGCAGCTACGTACGTTCTGAGAGTACTAGAGCATAAGCCCGAGGACAACTTTTCTTCCAGAAACTCCAGCACTGAAACAATTCAGTGGACTGGGTCTACATGTTTTGCCATGCACCAACTTTCGATTACACTCGATTTAAGGGCATAAGATCCTCTAGTGGAGGGAGTGCTAGCACTTAAAATAGTTTCGATGACACTGGCTGGAAGACCAGCATCGCTTAATTGGCCCCCCTCAGGGACCAGACGTGAAGTTTCCAGAGCTTGGGCTGGGGATGAAGTATTGTCCCCTGCGCCTGAGACAGAAGATCCCTCCTCACTGGAATCACCCACGGCGAGCCGTTGAGGAGAGATATTAGGTCCGAGAACCACACTCTGGTCGGCCAATGGGGCGCTATCAGTAAGAGGCGCAGACCCTGTTGACGGACCCTCGCCAGGCTTCCCGGGAGCAGAGCTACTACTTCGGGGTGGAGTTTAGTCTCGTATATGGAGTTTATATACGAGACTACCGTAGTGTTGTCCCCCCACACTAGGACATGGTAGCCTATCAAATGCTGGAAGAAGTGCTTCAGGGCCAGAAATAGAGCCATCATTTCGAGGCAATTGATGTGCCACGCGAGAAGATGACCTCTCCAGCTCCCTTGGGCTGGATGGCCATCCAAGACCGTACCCCAGCCCGTGAGGGAAGCGTCTGTCGTTAGCATGTTGCGACGACAAGAAGGACCTAGAGTAGGACCCAGAGTCAGAAACCGGGGTCTGAACCACATAGAAAGGTACGAAGCCCCTGGCGCATAACGATTATTTGCCTCTGGGGATTGGCCCTCGAGTGAAAACCCCTGGCTCTTAGCCACAACTGAAACGCTCTCATGTGCAGAAGGCCCGAAGGTATCACTATGGACGCAGCTGCCATGAGATCTAAGGATCTCTGAAAGTGATGAACAGTCACTTTCTGGTCTAGCTTGATTTCCTTGAGAGTGTTGAGAGTGGATTCGACACGAGCGGGAGACAGCTGTGACCATATTGCGATCGAGTCCCATGTGACACCCAAATATGTTGTCCTCTGAACAGGAAAGAGTACGCTTTTCGTGGCGTTGAGTCCCAATCCTAAGGAACGGAAATGAGCTAGGACGACATCCCGATGTCGAAGCGCTAGCTCCTAAGACTGAGCCAGAATCAGCCAGTCGTCTGTGTAATTCAAAATACGGATGCCTTGGAGTTGTAAAGGAGCCAGAACTGCATCCATGCATTTTGTGTATGTGCGGGGTGAGAGAGCTAGACCAAATGGAAGGACCCGATACTGGTAAGCTTCGCCCCCCGAAAGCAAACCTCAGGAACTTCCTGTGTTGTGGCAGTATTTCTATGTGAAAATATGCGTCCTTCAGATCCAAAATTGGACGCAGCCCCCCGTTCTTCTTGGAAACCAAGAAATACCGACTGTAGTAGCCTGACTCTCTGTCTGGTAGGGGAACATGTTCTATGGCCCCTTTTTCCCGCAATGTCTGTAACTCTAGAGTCAGCAGATGCGCCCTTTCCGGTTTGACGGAAGGGCTTCTTCTTCGTGAAGAAGACAGTACGCCGGTCCGTCTTCTTTGAGGCGGATTGCGAAGCGCGGCGCGCCGCACCCCAGTCTTTACGAGGGGGTGCCCGGCTCAAAACACTCTCCTTCTGTGCTTCATGCTTGTGCGTATAGCTTCGCCTCCCTAAACCTGGTGGCGACCGAGTTAACGTCGTTGCCAAACAGGCCGGAAGGCGAGATGGGGGCACCAAGGAGGAATGCACGATCCTTATCCTTGATGCCTATAAGATTCAGCCACAAGTGCCTCTCCGCGGGAGCCATAGCAGCCATAGAACGGCCGATTGCACGGGCCGTCTGCTTTGTTGCACGAAGAGACAAGTCTGTGGCTTGGCATAATTCCAAGAATGTTCTATCATCAAGAGCCCCGCCAGTGCTCAAGTCTTTCAGCAGGTCAGCCTGGTAAGCCTGCAAAACCACCATGGTGTGCAGTGCAGCACCAGCTTGGCCTGCTGCCTGAAATGCTTTTCCCCCCAGGAAGCTTCTGTGTAGACTACGAAAGTCTACACAGTTTGGAAGGAAGTGTTGGCTTTTTCAGGGAGGATGATGTCCCAGGAGAGAGATAGCCCGCAAGCGTCCCTTCTATCTGAGGCATCATCATATAACCCCGCGCTTCCGCATCAACGATGTTCGAATAAATTGAAGTCGATGGCACGAAAACACGGGATGAATATGGCTTAACTTGTCATGGAGGTCGCTAAAGAAGGGGAGAGAGCGTCGTTGAGGCTCCGCCACCCGACAGAAACCTGTCGTCTAGTTTCGAGCGCTTGGGGGATGCTCGCTGCTGGGGTCAGTCGATATGCAGCCGCTCGACCGCACGCATTACTACTTCGAGTAACTCATCATACTCTCTGTCTTCACTAGAAGAGCGCCCTGAGGTGGCAATTTCCATCTCCGCGGAAGCGAGAGAGGATGTCTCTCCTGCCCATTCACAAGAAGCACCGGAGCGCGCTTGAGAAGCGGGTGGAGGATTTTCCCGATCCGGCGAGAGCGCGAGAGGAAGGAGGAGAGAATCCGTCTCGTGCACGTCTGCCAGATCCATGCGAGAGCCCCAGGAATGCACCGTGGCTTGCGGCTTCTCTTTAAAGAAGGCGAGCCGCGCGCGAAGCACTTTGATCGGGAGGAGGTCACAGTGCTCACACTCTCTTTGAAGCCCGAGGAGAGCTTGACTTTCCCCCAAACACTCAAAACAGTAAGTGTGGAGATCACCCTCCGAGATAGGATTATCACACGGACGGACACATCTCGCTTGAAGCGCAGCCATATCGGTGAGTAAAAGATTTTCCTACCTTTGCTGGTCTACACACACGTGCAAACACAATACCAATCCTGAAGACAAAAAGATCTGAGGAATGTTTCTGGTTCACTCCTATTTATAACCTGCAGGTGCACTTCATCAGATGATGTCACCTGACCGAGGTTATATAAGCCAAAAATTTGGTGTGTTTGATACACACAGGCTTCACAACCGGCAACACGAAAAGATGTATAGCGTTTTCACCATAGCGTTTTCACGCAGCATCGAGTGTAGCTTTTGAAAGGGAACTGCTGTGTTCAACCCACAGCATAAAAGCTACACCATTTTATTAAACTCTTTATAACTTTTAAAAGATATGCTGTCCTGATGTTGTGTTTCAGGTGGAGGAAGACACATCTTACTTACAGCTTTATGACAATGGGTATTTTTCAGAAAAAAGGAATGGCTTGTGAATATGTGATATAAAAAAAGTCAACTTGAGTATTGTTTTTTGAATCTCTCTTGCAAGTTGCACCAATGCCCAGGACTGAGACAAGTCCAAGTACAAATATGTCCAAGGGAAGTCCATGTCAATACAGAAAATGTCTCGAGACCAAAATGAAATCAAAGCCCAGACTCGTGTCATGCAGCCCACTGAGCTCAAGATCTTGCAATTTTGCACTATTGCTTTCTAGTAATGACCCACTTTTCCTACCAAACATAGATGAGAACTGGTTCAAATAGACTCCTGGCATTTAGAACAGTTGTTTTCACAATTTTTGCCAACTGGAAACTCTGTATAGCTGATAGATCTAGACTCACAGATATTTCAGGAAACGTTGTCTATAAGCTACAGTACACTGCTGCCAGATTTTTAAAGTAAAAAGGAAAAGTTGAATCCTTTTACATAACGGGTTTCTTCTTTTGAATCAAAACTAAACCTAGATTTAAAACAGTCGTGAAAGAATGCTGGCATGATGTCAAAAATAAGATTGTCTACCTGAAAGTCCCCAGAATAACAGAATAACTGATTGTCACTCAATGGTAATTTGTCTTAATTGAAATGTTGCTTGTTGTTATGTCTCATATGAATACTTAATTATTGTAGAATACTGACATTTACTTCAGTCCAGTTTTTAATAAAAATTGTAATTGCTGGAATTTCTTTCCATTTTTGCTAAAAGTTTACATTCAGTGGTTTAACCATTAGGAGTCTGACTTTCAGAAGAATATGTTTTTGTTTATTAAGCCACACAGTGATCTATAAATCATTCAAGCATTCATTTAAATCATAAACCAGTGAGAAACAGGTGCAGATGATGCCAGATGATCAGGCCGGTGATTAGTATACTGGTGATGCTGAATGCTGAGTGGCTGGAACAGACGAGAGGGGAAATGAGGTTGCTGCTGAGGTTCTTACATACTGTAAACAACCAATTATTAAATTGTATCTTTAGGCAACTTTTCAGTTTTATTGTTACCATAAAACATTTGTTTCAATTTCTTTAATTGAATCTACATTATTTGATTTAATGGAATAAGAAGAAAAAAAGTGGTGTGGTTCAAGATTTTAACACACATTACTGTACGTTAACATGTTAAAGAAATAATAAAACATGAGACCTTTTTAAATTCATTACGTCCTTTCCATTGCACAATGCAGTATGTCTATGGTGGTTGAATGTCTAGGATTTTTAAAGGACAACAGCTTTCTCTACATTTCTTAAAAACCAAGCTTTTTAAAAAATTCATCGTCCGGGCTACCACATTGTTATTCTGAAGTGCATGAGTGGAAGTCTAATCATAAAAGCCAGTCATGCAGCCTCAAAGAGTTATAAATCGAGTCAGGACTCAGTTCGAACAGATGATGATTCAGTTGGAACCATTATATGACAAGTAGACAAATGTTGAAACACACTAAAGAACATTAAATGAGCTGAATCACAACCATTTAAAAGCTTTACAACTTTAATGTTCTTTGTCCTACTGGAGATCAGGCACAATTCTGAAGTGTTCACAAGGGAAGCACAGTGGGGCTTTTTGTCGGTGGTGTTGTTGTTGTTGTTATTGTTGTTTGTCAGAACAGAGCTTTCCAATTGCGCCATTTCTGCTATGAACGTTCAGCACTGAAACACGCAATATGTGATTCATCATGTTGCTTTCTTAAAGGAAAGTCCATCGCTTCAAAACATGCTATTACACTGGGAAGCCTTGGTGTGGAAAAGAAACCTATACATGCTGTACAGCTAATAGCTGGGAAAACCATTAATGTGAACACATGGATTTTGCTATTAAAATGAAGGCATTTGTATATAAATGGGGTTGATGTCCAACCTACTCCTCACCAAAACTATTTTTTTTTCGCTGTGTTTTGTCCAGTAAATGGAAACGCACTTAATTCCCAAGCTAGTTAAATATTCAGCTCATCTCTCACCTCTCTACAGTTATTGGGGAACATCCAAGGCAGAAGCCATGTTGGCAGGTACAAATCTCTATTTAATTGGTGTAATGAAATGCGCAAGCTGTTGGATTTCAAAGCTGCTAACTCGCACTAAATAATCCATTCGTGGTGAAACCACAGGGAACAGCAGTCTGAGCTGTCATTAAATCCTGATCTCAGATCAATCTTGGAATTTTTATGTAGTGATTAAACATACGATCTTGCAAGTGAGACAGCACTCAGGCTTAGTGGTTAGCACTGTCACTTTGCACCTACAGGGTTCGGGTTTGATTCCCGCCTTGGGTAGGTGTGCGTGGAGTTTGCATGTTCTCTCTGCGCTTGGTGGGTTTCCTCCGGGTACTCCTGGGTTTCCTCCCAAAGTCAAAAGACATGCAGATTAGGCTAATTCGCATGGAATAAGAATATGAGTGTGTATGTGTGTATGCACTGCAATGGATTGGCACCCCATCCAGGGTGTATCCAGGCTTAAGTCTCCTGGGATAGGCTCCAGGTCCCCCGCAACCCTACTGTAT
This sequence comes from Clariallabes teugelsi, assembly GCA_030014215.1. Taxonomy (NCBI): domain Eukaryota; kingdom Metazoa; phylum Chordata; class Actinopteri; order Siluriformes; family Clariidae; genus Clariallabes; species Clariallabes teugelsi. Next base: position 20,617,057 of record JAQMYG010000014.1, on the reverse strand, counting down.
ATACAGGATAAGGTGGTATAAATGATTGATTGATTGATCTTAGAAGTGAACCCTCTTAGACGGGGGGACTGACATCTAATATCTACAGTATTAGTAGCGTTCCATTAACTTTTTTTATTAAGCTCTTAATATTAATATTTAGGGCTTCATTATTCCATAAAAACTACAGTATGTCATTCCGACATATCTCACTTTATGTAAATGTTCCTCATAGCTTCATTCGTGAGCAATGTTTGCCATTTTTGCACGATTCTACAATACATCAAGTGACGTATAATACTGTATAACATACCACATCTGACATCAATGCATCGTAATCATGTTCAGGTTTCAAAGTGATCTGTAAAAAGTTTCTAGTGTCAATTTGGTAAGATTTCTAGGTTGATTTTATATGCGTTGAGTATCTTCATGTCAGACATGAACCCGACCCTTTACGTTAGAGTGAAAATCTACTTTTAGGTTCTCCTTTGAATGCATTTTGAGAAAAATAAATTATGAGATGCCAGAAATATGGAGATCAAATCTACAGGTTTTGCCAATCTTATGCCATTGCTGCCAACTGCCAACTTTTGATTGTGCAGAATAACAGAACACAATGACTTTTGTTTCTCTATATAATCCCCTGCTACACTAATGCACTTACAGTATGGCAGTGCTTTACTAGAGCTTGGATATTATCAATCTAGAAAGTTTTCTCAGTACACTGGAGACATGATGGACCTTCTTCATGTCTGAAACACTGGCCTCCCAGGAACTCCTTTAATGGCCCAAACATGTGGAAATGGCTTTAAATGAGGTCAGGACTGTACAGGGGACGTGGCAATAACTCCCAGCCGAGTTCCTGTCATGTATGTGGTGCTGGTGAATGATTGTGTGTACACTTCTCACAGACAGATGCGTCTCTCCTGCAAGCTGGCAAGTTAAAGTTGTCTGCAGATTTTCAAGGATCAGGTGTTCCACTTGTTGATGTTCACGGGAATGAATGCAGTGTTCTACGAGTGACTTGAACATCCCTCTTACGTAGTATTCTGTTTATTTCTATTATGTTCATTAGTTGTGCTTTCGCAAGTCCAAAATAATCCTCTTTAAACCAGTAGTTTTACGTAAAAAAGATCCAAGAATATTTCAAGAAAAAAATGACCTTCTTGGAAATGGCAGATGTTTTCAGGCCACAGAACGCCATATAGACAAGTTTCAAACATCAAGAACCTTTCAGAGATTTTTTTAGGTTATGGTGCTTTAGGGAAATTCGCCCTGATGCTTGGAATGCCGGGGGAAGTTAGTCATAAGTCATAAACCATGCCTGTATTTCCTTCAACAGCTTCTGAGGACACGGAGCTCCAGCCGGGAACACAGTGACAAAGTGGTTGTGTAACATGTCGCTCTGGTGGTACATTTAAAGCCGTGCTATTTGTTTATTTAGTGCGGCGCTGACATCCATGGAAAATGTCACGTATATTTAAAGTGTGGCAAAAAAAGGCAGCTTTTTAAAAAGACGAGAAGAATAAAGAGGCGCTCGGAAATTGCGTGACAAGCCGCCGACGTGGACGCGTATTCATCTGACATTCTTTAACAGCCATATAATCAGGAGAGACCACTTTCATTTACTTGTCGCATCAACATCCACTGGAGGCCTATTATCCAGGGATAAGTTTCTACAGCGTGACAAACAGTGTTCTGCCATTTTTGCACCGGTTCCGCGCTCACACACTGGCGCATTTCCATTCCGTCGACTCCGCTCGGCGTTGTGACACCTTCGGCGTGGTGGCTCGTTCCATCACGAGGCCTGAGAAGGCAATTTCCATGATGGAGCTGTTTTTGTGCTCTGTCCAAAACTCGTTAACTCATTGGAATAAAGACAATGTCGACTCATTCACATTAAGTTGTAATTACACAGATCTTATTCCCTCTCACTGCCTCTGTCTCTCGCTTGCTCCGTCCCGCTTTTGCCTCCTCGTTCTCCCCTCCTCTCCTCTTCCATTTTGTCTTGTTAATTAGAATCTGGAACATGGCAGTACGAGTTAACCTGCCTTGAAGAAAAATGGCTAGACTGCTCCCACTGCTTCACTTTACTGCTTAAAATAAAAGGCATATAACCTTTACTATAACAAATATAGAAAAGGGAAAACTTGGCTGGAAGGAACGTCCTGCTGATACAAAAAAGTTTCATAATAAATAATATTGCTGGAATATCAGGAGTGCCAAGATGATGTTTACTTATATGGTATGTTTATGCTTCCCACATGAATTAGCCATCTGTAGGAAGCCAAGGGAGCAATACTGACTTACTGTCTGGGTTGGAGAAGCATACTATCTGTCCTCTGTCAATCACACAAGCATTAGCTCACTACCATAGGCGTCAGGGAGCTTATGTATGCAGAAGAAGGATTTGGATCTGCTTTTGTCTGAGGTTGTGACCATGCCCTGTGATGATTTTTCCTTGTTCACGGGAAGAAGGAAAAATATATTTTCCTATTATTTTTTAAATAAGTTCCATAGTTCCATAGTGCTAATGCTCCAGCTGAAATACCCATCAAATAATGCATGCATCATGTGCCATGAGCTACTGCTGAGCAATTAGCCTATATGTTTGTCTCACAATAGGAGACAAATCTAACTCTCCTTTAAACCCCAGCTCTTACTCACTCATCGCCTATAACTGTTTTATCCTTTATGCAGGTTGGCGGAGGGCCTGGAGTCTATCCCAGGGGCTCAAGTCGGGGTACACCCTGGACGGGGTGCCAATCCATTGCACGGTGCACACACACATACACACTCTCACATGCTCATTCACAGACAATGGGCAATTTGGGAACACCAATTAACCTAATTTAAGAAAACTAGCACTGATGGAGGAAATGGGAGCACCTAGAGGAAACCCATCGAGTATGGGGAGAACATGTAAAAAGCATGGAAAGTTTTTTTTTCACCCCTCACTGTTTTAAATTAGTATACCCTCACCAGAAATCCATCTAAATATCTAAAAGAATGTTGCACAATAGGTGCCCTTTAAATATCACTCTATCCAGCAACAGCAGACCACAATTATCCAAAAATTTGGCCCATTTATGTCATGAATACGAATGTTGATTAATGTGTATTGTTCTTGTTAAGTTATCAAAGATTGCTTTGATATTTTCTTTGAAGCTACCAGCAGTTCTGGGTTTTATTTTGTCCATGGTGTATAATTACAAGGAGTTCATATGGAAGAGCGCTTTCTGTCTTAGAGAGGAAATTAGCAGTTGTTGTAATGTCTCTGCAATCAACAGCTTTTTTCCTAGCACGCTCCCCTTGACTGAGTATTTCCATCAGTTCCCCTTGCACCTGTACGTATAATTAGGGGGGGAAAAGGTTGTGTCATTGGGATTGCTGTGTTCTAAATGAGATTAGGAACAATAAATGTGAAAAATGTGTAGATCAGGGGTGTTTAGCTCAACCTTGCGAGGTTCAAACTACATAAGTCACATGTACACAGGTACGGATAAGCGAAGAACATGAGCGGATGAATGGCAATAATTTTAATGCTTGAAGTGGCTTGGAAATCACAGTTGATGTCTGAGTTTTGTCTCTTCGTGTTAGAGAGCCAGTACAGTACTATATTTGGGGGGAGAAAAATGCAAGAAGAAAAATATTTTGAGTTGTTCATGTTCAAACTTTTTTAGTAACATACAGGACTGTGTAAAAGTCTTGATCCACCCGCCCCCCTCGTTTCTTGTATTTTTAATGTTGGCTTAAGGAATAGTTCTCCAGGCTTCCTGAAGGACTTCTTTGGTTCTTATCTTTGGCAAGTTTTTGCCTCTCATTTTCAGTTTCAGAGTAATTTTTTGTTCGTTTATGAGAGGGGAAATGAGGTTGCTGCTGAGATGGCTACATATACATTTTTTTAATGATAAGCCACTAAACCACCATACTGCTGGGGTCATGACAGTACTGATTATCCAATTAAGAACTATCTCTACTATATTACCAAAATTATCTGAACATCTTACCATCGTGCCTATACCTCTTTGTTGAACACTCCATTCCAGATTTAGTCCCCTTTACTGTTATAATAAGAGCTCTGCTCTCCTGGGAAGGCTTTCCACTAGATTTTGGATCATGACCATGGGGATTTGTGCTCATTCAGCTACAAGAGCATTAGTGAGATCAGGCATGATGTTGGGTCAGGAGGTCTGGAGTACAGTCGGTGTTCCAGTTCTTCTCAAAGTTCATGATCTTTAAATATTCAATGATTTATTTATAGCTGTGTTGAAGTGGTTATGTTTTACTTTGAAGTGCTACCACTATTGACTAGTAGCACAGATTCTATTAGTATTAGAGTGGAAATATTCTTGCTGTTAAACCATGCGTTTGCAAAGTCAACCAGCAATGTCATGAGTCTAGTTGTTCACATATACTCAGCAAAAAAAGAAACGTCCTCTGACTTTCAACTGTTTTTACTTTCAGTAAACTTAATGTGTAAATA
>JAQMYG010000014.1:20428022-20447842 GCA_030014215.1 Clariallabes teugelsi | reverse complement strand
TCTGGCATGAGTGAACCTGTCTCTGTGTGTGTGTGTGTGTGTGTGTGTGTGTGTGTGTGTGTGTGTGTGTGTGTGTGTGCTACTTGTCAACAGGCAAAGCCAGGCAACTACTTGGGGCCATTAGTGGGCATCTGAAGGGTGACAAATTTATTCTATTTTATTCTTACTGTATATTTTAAGACTTGGAAGTCGCTACCCGCAGATCTGCCCGCTTGCAGATCCTGACGCCTGCATGCCTGTGAATAGATTCTTTAGTCAACTCGCTGCTGCTCCTCACACTGCTCCAGTTCTCCCTGTCCTATGCATCGCAGTGTGACCCAGGGTTTCAGTAGCTATGAGTTCGGCCTGACTTTCTGTACCTGTTTTTTCACCGCAGAGAACGCTGCCTACAGTAGGGCTGTATGTGAGGAACTCCTGTGACACGCTCACAGTATGACATAAGAGTTGATGATGATGATGATGATGATGATGCCTAATGTTACATTCTGCTGGTTGTAGAAGCCCCCTGCAATATTTTTTTTGCCTAGGGCCCTAAAAGACTGAGGGAATAACAGGGAATATCAAAGCGATGAGTATGACATCATAGTGTTGATGTCATAGTGCTCTTTTAAGGATTGTTTATTTGTTTATTTATTTATTTTTCTATCATCCGGGTTTTTTTTTTTTTTTTGAGGCCTTAACATACTCAATAAAAGTAAATAAATTAATAATTCTATCAGTAGCAATAGGGCCCTTGCACACTAAAGGTTTTAACTTCCTAAAAAAGTCATGAAAATCAGCCCACATGTTGGAATCTGCTGTCATTTGGATGCCCCTCCAAAAAGCCTATAAATTACAGAATATTAGGTACGTTCGTTGTTACATAATGGGTAAGAATAATGTATAGCGTGTACAGAGTGAAAGCAGGGACTTGGGCAATACTAGCTATGACAGCATAAGCAAATTGGACAGCTGAAGGGAACATTAAGGGAATTAAAGCATCAGGAACATCTAGACAGTAAGGTGTTATAATATCCCAACCTTAATATAACATAAGCATAGTGTAATAACATTATGTTTCTTAGCAATCTTTGTGATGTAAAAGAAAGCACTTGGAGTAATATTATCTACATGAGCTTCAGATGATAAACTTTACACATTCAGCAACTTTATAAAGCTGGTGTCTCTCATCAGGCTATTCTGAGACATACAGCAGTGTCTCATCAGCATAACAACGAAAACCAGGAGCCACTCTAGGATCAGACCTATTAATAGAACCTTAGTAATTATTATCTCATATACATGATTTATATAGTATATAATGATTTGTATGCAGAAGTATTTGTATGTGTGTAAATGTGTACAGTATTACAGTGTTGTAAAGAACCATACAGCAGTACAGAGAACAAAATGTCCACATTATTACTCCAAAAACCCCATAATCAAATCTACATAGTAAATTAGCCGACATAGTGTAAATGCAAGTTGGTTCAATATTTGTCATGCCAACAAAATGTCAAGTGTAAATGCTTGTTGTGAGGCTACAGTAAGATCCTCTACAGCTTGCGAAACAATATAAATATATTAGACGATGAGTGGGAGGGAAAAAAAAAAAACATTTGGTCTGGAGTCTCTGAAACCATGACTGCTGAATCATTAATCATTAACAAAGTAGACAAAATACTTATATAGACAAAAACTAAATTGCTGGAATACTAGACAATCAACATAAACAAAAAGTAATGTAGGAGAGGAAAGTACTTATTCAGCAATTTGTTCTTTATTTAATGGTTGGTTGGTGGGTTAAATGCCAGGGTCTAGTATGAGGAATTCGGATATGAAATTGGTTACAAATTATTAATATTCTTTTTTTTTTTTTTAATAAAAAGAATATTAGAATTGTTATTGGGACTAAAATGTAGTGACATTTTGTGTAAACGTGTACATCCCTAAACAGACCAACAGGGGGCGCCGTTGTATTAACCTACATTGTTCTTTCTGTTGGTCGTGAATAACGGATTTGTAAAATCTTGCAGAATATACTGTATACAAGGTGCCCCAAAAGTCTTAATGTGTTAATATGAGCGAGATCATGATGAGGAAGAGAGAGGGAGAAAGAAGACACTGTGTCTGTTTATTTTTTTAAGGAATATTAATTAAATAGTGAGAGTTTTGTAAAATGTGAGAATTGTTTCCTACGAATGAAGGCTTTGGGGAATCCCTTTGTCAGAAAAAAAAAAAAAAAAGTATACACACTTCAGGAAAAAAAATTATAAATTTATATTTATATTTAAATAATATTAATAACATTATATATCAGTGTTTATAGATAGATAGATAGATAGATAGATAGATATGTTTGTGTGTGTGTTTAATTTTGTCAATTTACTGCAGATATTATTTAAAACTGCTTTCCTTTTCCATAACATATTTTAATATTACAAACATTGTGTATAACTTGTTTCTATATAACATCTATATACCATTTTATAACATCACTGTGTGTGTGTGTGTGTGTGTGTGTGTGTTTGCTAGTTCGTTGTTAGAGGGCAGTCCTGGGTACAAGACGCACACATACCCACCCACTCCCCCCTTCCAAACTCTCTCCCTCTCTCTCTCTCTCTCTCACACACACTCTCACATACACACACACACACACACATAGAGACAGACTTGGCCGAAAGTTTTTGAGTTGTTGCTCAGGCCAAAAGCAAGCGAGCAGAGAGAACAGAAGGGAAACAGAAGGGAAAAAAAACCCTTCTCTAGTTCTGCACACACACACACACACACACAGACACAGACAGGGAAAAACAGAAAGATGCGAACTGGTTGCTGTGTTTATTCATCTTCTGTCCGACATACGACGCGTTGGAGAAACTGAAAGTGGATTGTACAGAAGGAGCGACTGGAGAACATCGCGGGTTTTTCTAGTCTTTTCTTTCTGGATTATCAAAATGCGCGTTTTCTTTGATGATGTTAAAAAGTCGCGAGCCGTTTGGAACGCGAGCGCGAGAAGTTCCTTTGGTGGAGTAGAAACTTTTTTGGAGTTTTGCATCCACATCTAGCGCGCGCTCTCTCCCTCTCTCTCGTTTCCGTCCCGGATCCTTGTTTCTTTTCTTTTTTTTGCACGTTTTTCACGTTGTTTTTTTGTGCGTGAAGGTATGCGGTGCGCACGGAGCGCCTGGAAGGATGCTGCTGCTTCTGCTTATACAATGGAAATGAAGAGCACTTTGGCAGCCGTGCTTTTGCTTTTCTTTCTACTTTTTTGTCCTGCTTTCAGCCAAGAACTTAATCCCAAGGGCCGGAATGTGTGCAGGGTACCAGGGTGAGTGTACATACTTTTGTACCAGCATGCACTTTTGAATACTTGTGGACGCAGAGATTTATACAAGGCCTGGGCTCGCACCACGAGCTTACTTTTACAGCTTTATATATTTTTTTATATCCATGAACAATTCACCAAGTGAACCTTGACTTGTGCGCATTTTCACTTTTTCCATCCATCCATCCACTCTTCTATTATTATTATTATCATTATTATTATTCACTTAGCCTGCAGTGGCCCGATCTAGCATTAATCATCACTCCGTGCAAGCAGAAACCAGATGTTCACATCTGGCGCAGCGAATGAACCGATAGGGGGCGTCGATACGTCGAAGTGTCGCCTAATAAGTGGCGACTGAAGTCGTGGCACTAAGCTGGGGCACGTCCCAAACCACATACCAGCCCATTATACAGTATAGTGGCATCAAAATAGTCTCCCGATACAGAACCCATATTTAGAGTCAAAGTACAAAATATCTCAATTTGCATACAAGAACCTGAAATAAAATAAATAGGGGAATTTATCTCTGGTGTTGTAGTTGTACTGTAGTTCGGCTACAAAGTAGCTAATCCGAGGAGTTAAAAGAGAAATGTTCTGGCTGAGGGATCTATGTGTACTTGGCGGCACTGTGGCTTAGTGGTTAGCACTGCCGCCTTGGAGCCACCTCCAGGGTCTGGGTTCGATTCCCGCCTCGGAGTCCATGTGCATAGAGTTAGCATGTTCTCCCCTTGGAGACATAAGCTAATTGGCATTCCCAAATTTCCAGGGTGTATCCCCGCCTTGTGCCCTAAGTCTCTTGAGAGGCTCTGTATACAGGGTACAGTGGTATACTGTAGATGAACTCAGACAATCAACAGGCAGGCGGCACGGTGGCTTAACAGTTGTCGCCTTGCATCTCCAGGGTCCGGGTTCAATTCCCGCGTCATGTTCCGTGTGCATGGAGTTTGCTTGCGTACTCCGGTTTCATTCCACAATCCAAGGACATGCAGAAGAAGTGCATATGTCATGGAGAAGACCTCAATGTCTAGAAGAATTAGGTTAATTTGCATTGCTTGAAAAAGATCAGTTCAACCATAGAGTATGTTCCTGATTTGGTCTGAAGAAAGCAGGATATGTCACGTAGAAGACTTACAACACCAAGGTCTAGAAGAATCATGCTTGAAATATATTATAACTCAGAGAATCCTGAGAAATTTTTTACATTATGAGAAAGCAATATGGCAGAACACGTGCAAGCAAGTTAAGAGATGAGTTAACAATGAGAGAGGGAGAGGGGAACTTTTGTAGCATATGCTTTGAATCACCTTCTGGTTCTTGTTCACAGAAATCAACAAAGGAGCAAAACGTTCAAAACCCAACAGGTTCAATATTCTATGGGTGAAAAATGATAAAAAATATATATAACAAATAGCCAAAATATCATTCTATACATTCTAGCGAGTCCACTTTGTAAAAGAAATCTAGGCTCAAGTACGACGTTGTCTGTTCGTTGTCACATAACTAGAGCATGGATACACATACTGTATGTGTGTGCCCTAAGTGCCAGATCATTAACACATCATTAACAGTGCACCATACATCTGTATAGAATCTATTAGTTTGGTTTATAAAACAATAAAATGCACCATACTCCTCTACGTACATTAGTTTACGAGCAACTATAAAAACATTTTTTTGTTTATACGCTGCATAATGCTTCATATGCGCATCGTTATACTGCACGGAGCGATGGTTTTTACGGCATGATGGAATGCGTGACGAGACAAAACAGTGTCTGCTGTTGTTGCTATAGTGTTTTAAATGCTTTAGTGCAGTTTTCCTGTAGGGAATGTGGCATTACATCACGCACCAGGGCATTTTGGTGCAACATCATATTATTATGAGTCAAAATCACAACCATCCCCTAGAAATTTGGACAGATATACAGTCATTGTTGTGATTGATGATTTTTGTGATTGATGATGTCTCGGAGCGGTTAGTTTTGGCGTACTGTAAATAGTTCAGTTCCTCGCCAAATGGCAGAATTGTGTACTATGAGCATACAGTATATCATTGCTATATTTAGCATGTAAGCTGATAATACGTCATGACTGGACAGAAGATTCTAGCAGCTTGCACCACGGGATCGTGATAAAATTTATACCAATAACAGTGATATGCTTTGGACTTTTTTACTCGATACGGAGAGTTCTAATCAGCCAGCCAGACATAAACAAATGACAACAGCCAATCCGTCTCCAGTTTTTGGCTTGCGTGTCAAAATACTCGCTCTATTCCCATCCCAAGGCATTGTGCACTGTAAGTTAGAGGTGAATAAAGTTTTGCAAGTGAAAAAATAAGTGAAGCCGTCAAGGGGCGTCAGAGGAGCGGTGAAATTCAACTTTTAACTTTCATCCTCCAAAGCCGTAGGCAAAAAAAGCGACACGTCAAATGGTTTGGATATTTTGAAGCTAAAGTACGAAGCACAGAATTTCCTACAGTCTACCTGAGCCTCCAATAACAAACTGGACAACTGGGTCAGAGCATCTCCATAAAGACAGGTCTTGTTGGTTGTTCCCGGTGTGCAGTGGTTACAAGGAACGACAACTGGTCCGTCCACAGAGGCCTTGTGGAGTCCATGCCTCAGTCAGTCAGAGCTGTTTTGGTGGCAACCTAAACAATATTAAGCAGATTACATAACTTTAATTAACCTTACTTTTTAATTCTAATGGAAAGACAGTCAAGATGTACTGTATAGTACTGTGGTTGTTTATGTAACAACCTCAGCAGCGACCTCGTTACCGCTCTCGTCTGTTCCAAGTAGTGACGGGTCGTTCATGAACGATTCGATCTTTTTGAACGAATCTTTAACGTGACTCAGAAGAACGAGTCGTCTCGGAGAGTGATTCGTTCATTTTCTACTGTACATGCGCAAATCATCGCAAAACCTCCGTAGGTTTTCCATAGGAAACAGAAATGAGCGATTCTTCCTCAGTGACTCTTTTACTCCGAGTCATTCGTTCTTTTTTCACATGACTTCCATAGACTCTATGCAGTGCAATAGATTCAAGAGTACAAACGACTCAGACTAGAAGATATAGGAGGTGAGCTACTCATTCTGTTTATTATAATATGTCCTTAGTTGCATTGTAATATTCTCATTACTGGAACTATAGACAAACTCTGTGTATGTAAACGTATTGGGAGTCTTTTTTATTGAAAATGCAACATTTTATTTTATTTCTGATAAAAAGAACGAAATGGACTCAAAAAAAGATTCGTTCATTTTGATGAACGAGATTTAAAGAACCGAGTCACTAAAATGATTAAAACTTTCCATCACTAGTTCCAAGCATCACCAGCATCAGCAGTCGACTAATCACCGGCCTGATCATCTGTCATCATCTACACCTGTTTCTCACTGGTTCATGTCTTAAGTTAGATGTTTTTGTGCTTGAATGATTCATACAGTAGGTCACTGTGACATTCCTCTGAAACTGCTCAGGTACAGGGACCGGACTAAAAATACGAACCAAAAACTTGAAAACAAGAAAAGACCTTTAAGAAGTCTGGATAACTATTCCTCTATGACTACATTAAAAACATCTGAAATTCTGTCTCTTTGGAAGCAAAAACATGAAGAAATGACTTTTGCATAGGACTGTAACCTCGAAAACATTAATTTAAATCACACTAATTAAGTACATGAAGCATGTAGATAAATATTAATGTTATACTGTAGTTAATAAAAACATGTCTAATAGGAACTGGAAGACAAATCTAGGCTTAGAGTAAATTACAGTTACAGTCAACGAGTCAGTGGATGAAATCCAAACTACAAAGATGTGGGGATTTAGTAAAACACTTGATTGTCTCCCTCTATGACTGCCAAAAGAAATAAGTGTTGCGAGTGTTGTTGTTTTCAATTCTGAAGTCTGTTATGGTAATACTGTACACTGCCCCGGCCCAAAAAAGTCAACACCTGGATTTAACTATGCAAAAAGGTCAGTGCCTTCAATCGGATAATTTCTGCAGTGATTAATATGTTTCAGCTGACGAAGAAGTTATTTAACCCAAACTGATGCAGTGAGAAGCTTCTCATTCCTTAAACAACCGTGTCAGAAGACGTTGTCCTGCAGTCGTGGCGCAGATGTTACTCTGTTTCAAAAGGGTCAAATTATTGTCTTGTCCTAAGCAAAGAAAACAACTAGGGAGATGCTGGAACTACTAAAAATGGGTTAAGAACTGTACAAGTCATTATTAAAACCTGTGAACAATCATCTTTGAGGAAGAAATGTGGTTGGGGAAAAAATCAGAATGATCATGATCGGAGAACAACTCATGTCTATGTTTAATTGGCACTTTGTGACTGTGTGCAAAAATATTTATTTTTTTATCTATATATATTTTTTTATTTAATTAAATTGTTTAAATGTACATATGACTGATGCACTTTTACTGGTTGCCACTTTTAAATTTCGCTGTACATGAAAATGTTACAATGACCATAAAACGTCTTACTCTTACTTTTACTCTTAAGAGTATTTCCACATGCGCGATGTGAAGAGGACTCAAGGGATTGGGACTAAACAGCTGTGTTGCCTAAAGAAAACCACTTATCATTGAGACTATTTATAAAAAAAAAGGCTTCAATTTGCTAGGGAGCATAAAGGGTCGTGTGGTCTGATGAGTCCAGATTGACCCTGTTCCTGAGTGATGGCTCGTCAGAGTAAGAAGGAGAGATGAATAATGTACATTATACCTTGTACAAGCTGTGGGGGGATGTTATGATCCCTCTGTTGGTCAGGTTGAGGATCAGCAACATTATGTGCCCAAAAAAGGAGGTGAATTCCATGAATGTCATTTTTTATTCTTCCCTGATGGCACGGTCATATTCCAAGATGAAGATGCTAGGATTCATCAGGCTCAAATTATGAAAGAGTGGTTCAGGGAGCATGAGACATAATTTTCACACTTGGATTGGACACTACAGTCTAGACCTTAACCCCAATGAGTATCTTTGGGATGCGCTTCGACTCTCCCATCATCAATACTGGGCAGTGTTTAAAAAGAGTAACGCTAAGAGTAACCGTGACACGGGTTTGTCCGTTGCATTCAATTACAATTAGGAGCCATATCTTTAATCAGCTTTATTGTGTATGCGGCTCGTATGATTCCAGGGTGATTTGCTAAAATCAAATCTACCGAACCAGAATGTCATCTGTGCTAGTAAGTACACCAATGGTAACAGAATGAGATGTAAAGATCGTACTGAAAGAAAGATAGAAAAATCATGATCAACCTGTATCCTAAGTTCCCTGGGATCGGCTCCAGGCCCCCCACAGTATAAACACTATGGATAATGGATGGGTGTTTACTTTTTAACTATAACTATATTATTATCTGAAATGTAACCACTCTGAAGAACCACTTTGTCCCTAAAACGCTTGTTTCTCCATATACATGCCCATTATGACAAACATTTCTCTTGGTAACCGTTATATAAACCTTATTACCGAGACTACTTTCAATAAAAAAGCACGTTAAACAAAATCTTATTATTGAATTACAATATATTTTATATATCTAGGCGGCATGGCATGGTAGCTTAGTGGTCATCACTGTCGCCTTGTTCTGTGTGCATGTTCTCCCTGTGCTTAATGGGTTTCTTCTGGGTTCTCCAGTTTCCTCCCACAGTCCAAAGACCTGCAGATTAGGCTAAATGGAGTTCCCAAATTGCCCGTAGTGTGTAAATGAGTGTGTGAGTGTGTGTGCTCTGAGCTAAATTGGCACCCCGTCCAGGGTTAAGTCCCTAAGTCTATTGAGATAGGCTCCAGCCCCCCTGTGAGCCCCCTGTATACAGGATAAAGCGGTATACATGATGTAACGTCAAATATTTATGTGTTACTGTGAAGTGCGCGGAATGAAGGCGTGAGATCGTGTATCATTTTTTAATGATACTGTATAAGGGCCTTTTCCATTTAAATTTCAAAGTAGCATATCTTTTCTTCACATCGGCCGACTGCAACGAAACAAAGCCTATATGTTACTCATCTTACATCCCTCCAAATAATTCTTTCACAAATAACTTCAATGTATTTTACAGAGATGCCAACTTTTATATGTATAGATATGGTACAAATTTAGGCTTCTAGATAATAAATCAACTTTAAACACATGGCCTTCTGGAAGTCTATGCAAAAGCCCACTGTGTTATTTATTAGAAGTTCTATCTGACAGTAAATGAGATTAATTCAACATAAGGAAGATAACCTTTCGTGACCTTAGTCACTTGTTTAATCAATGTTATCATGATGACTTAGGGGTGCATGCATGCAGTACGTTACCACCTTTCCCTGAAACCCATATCACAACCAACAGTTTAAGGGGGAACTTTTTTTATTGTCCAGACGTTTCTTACTTGCACGGCCTCCTTCTTTTGAAATACGGGCAGATAACAGATCCCTCATTCTAGATTAATATCGGTTCACATGAATCAGATCCCAATGTACCGAAAATAAGCTGGTGGGAGGGAAGGAGGGAAAATACCCTAGCAGGAAGTTGAGTTATTTTCTCGAAATTGCTCATAATTTCCACTTCTTGATTCTTGCTGAATCAAGTTGCACCCCCACCGGACCCTCCAGTTGACTGGTGACTGATCTTCATCTTGATTTCCACTCGCATCAGCTTCCACGGCTCCAAGAGAATCAAATGAGTGCGGTTTGACTCTCTTAACCGTCTCTCTGTATGGTATGTGTAGTTTGACAAAGAGCAGACAAGTCAAGATTGTGGTGAAGCTCATGTCTGGAACACACACACACACACACATTCAGAGGCTAAACAAACCTTGACTTAAGGCAGAGCAGAGTTCAGTGCTCCGCTGGAAGTAAAAGTGTGGACAGGGCCTCTTGGGGGTCACATGTGATGGAGGATGAGGAGCAGCATCTGTGTCATATCTCTCCAACACTACAGATTTATGCGAGAACGTGGACTACTGAGATTCAGAAGGAATGCAGACAAGAAAAAATGTGTGAGAGGGAAAAAAAAAGAGAAGAAGAAGCTCTTGCTCTTTTGTTATTAATTATATTTAGGACAAATTTAATATCATTTTTATTAAACACCATGTAATTGCTGTAATTCCACTATAAACACTATAACATTTCAATCTGATTGAAATGATTTTGATTAGAGATTCCAAATTAACTGTTAACATGGACGCTGATCCAATTACATGGGCATGTACCCATTGAGATATTAAATCTCAAAGCATTTAATATACAGTGCAGTGATTATTATTTCATTTATTAAGGGAAAAAAGCTGTCTAAACCTACCTGGCCCTGTGTGAAAAAATAATTGCTCCTAAACCTAATAAATGGTTGTGCCACCCCTGGTTGGCCAAACCTGCAATCAAGCGTTTGTGATAACTGGCAAAGACATTCTCCTTCAGGATTTTCCGGTAAAGCGCAGAATTCATGGTTCATGGTTCATCTATAATGGCAAGTCGTCCCAAGTTCTAAAGTGGCGATTACTTTTTCACATAGGTCCAAAAAAAACAAAAAAATCAAGAAGGGGCAAATACTTTTTCACGGCACTTTTTCACCTTGCACAAAGTGGTTTTACCTGCTGCAAAGCTTTTAATCTGTCATAAATATAACCGAAGAAGAAAAACTGTGACGTTAGATCAGGTTTCCCATCTTTTCCATTAAATCCAGCCTCCTGCATTATGATTGGCTATAAGAATTCATCCTTATCTGTGATTGGTTTGATGATTTACTACGTATGAAATGGCAAGGCAGTTGGTGATCCTTCCTCAGCCGGAGACCCAGTGGATGAAAGTAAAGACTGGTTGTTTTCATGGAGTTTACTGATCAGGAATGGAAGCAAAATTGAATTACAGTATGTGAGGTCGTCCCATGTGGGGTAAACATGCGCAGAAATAATATATTTCTTCCAACTAGAGAGAAACGAGGCTACTATAGGCTTATAGGCTATTATAATGCAACCTCAAAACAACAGAATTAAAAATTTTTCTTACATTTATGGCACTTAACGTCTGACCACTATTCCATGGTCCTTTCAGTTTCTAACGAAATTCCGATCGGAGCATGTATCTCATGTCACACATCTCATAGTGTTGTTATGTTACTTCTCAGTCTCATTTTCTTTCAGAACTTTTACAGTTAGGTGCAACTTCGCTCACAAATTACTTTACTGTAATATGGTGTTTGTACGGCGTCCAAATTGCATCACATCCGGTTTCACAAGACGGATCTCCTTTAGCAATTTCTTTCCCTTTTTGGCTGAAAATTTTTGGTAAATTGCTGTTGTCTGTTTTTTTTTTTTTTTTTTTAACTTTCATGCTGTATAGGAATGTGAGAAGCCTGGAGCCCATCCCATGGACTCAGGGAACTAGGCTAGGGATGGGGTGCCAGTCAATCGGAAGGCACACAAGCACACACACTATGGGCAATTTGGAAATGCCAGTTATCCCAATCTGGATGTCTTTCGAGTATGGGAGGAAACCCACTAAGCACAGGGAGAACATGCAAACTCTATGTACTGTACATAGACCTGAAGACAGGACTTGAACCCTCAGCCCTGGAGGTGTGCGAGGCCACAGTGCTAATTAGTATGAGATTTGGGGAGAAGTCCCACTCGGGCCACTGGCTTATTCCAATAGATGTATTTCAGTTGAAAGATGAAAATAAATGCTGTCTGGGTCATCCGTTCAATATTATCCCTATGTTGTGTTGATGGTCTGACCTCATTTCATCAAAGTAATGCTACATCCCGATATCTGTCACATTGCCAAATTACGAGTGCTAAAAACATTTTGACAACCAAAAATTCCTGCTTCCTGATTTTCATGCAGACGAGCCAAACGATAATTTACATTCCATGGTTTAATGATGTGGGATTGCATGTGAGGGGAAAGGACCAGGGGACATTGCAGTCATTACCTTCAACAGTCAGTGCACATGTGCACAATGGACAATTTAACACTTTTTTCATTCCATTGATAGAAAATAGGTTTGATGTTGTCATTTTTTAGGATGCATCATGCATCTTGCTGCAGAGCAAAGATTGTTAAAGGTTTTCTCCAGGAAATGCATGTCAGCTCAAGGACAGGGCCAGCAAACAGTCTGGGTTTGATCTGATTGAAAATCTGTGGTGGAAATTTAAAAGATTGGTCAATGCCAAGACTCCATATCATGAAGCTGATCTTTTAGCCACTATTCCAGAAAGTTGGAGCAGCTTGATGGAGAACACTCTTCATTAGTGTAGTCAATGTATAAAAAAATTGAATAAAAAAAATTAGGACTAATTGTGATTTTTGTTGATGACGATCTTTCTTTCGGCTGTTCCCGTCAAGAGGTCGCGACAGAGGGCCAGCCGATTCGCACACAACTTGCCATCCTAACGTTAACATCGGATGCCCTTCCACAGACCACCCTCTCATTTTTTTCAACCAGGCTTGGGACCAGCATTGCATGCAGGGGCCGGGTAGTACTGTATGGGGTGTGGCACCCCACCGACAGCAGGGCACGAACCCCAAATCAACAGCCTGAGCCATGATGATTATGATGCCGTATTTTTTCCTCAACATTGTAGGCTTAGTAGTTAGCACTGTTGCCTTGTACCTCCAGGGTCTGGGTTCGATTCCCTGCCAGGTTCGAATCCTGTTTCTCTGTGCATGGAGTTCGCATGTTCTCCCCATGCTTGGTGGGTTTCCTCCAGGTACTCCGGTTTCTTCCCACAGTCCAAAGACATGCAGATTAGGTTGCTGAGCGTTCCCAAATTGCCATTGTTAACCATTGTTAATATTGGGACAAAAGCTGAACTGGGGTTATTACTGTATAAGCCTTTAAGTTTTTTTCCTCAAATGAGTATACAGTGTCACTTTTGAGAACATGGAGATACGTGGCCTGAAACAAAAGTCCAGGTCACATGACCATGTTTGGTCCGATAGGTTCCCGGCCTTCTGTGACCCAGTACAGCATAAATGAGTGAGGGATTATTATGGTTT
The DNA here is from genome assembly GCA_030014215.1 of Clariallabes teugelsi. Lineage (NCBI taxonomy): Eukaryota > Metazoa > Chordata > Actinopteri > Siluriformes > Clariidae > Clariallabes > Clariallabes teugelsi. Next base: position 20,434,531 of record JAQMYG010000014.1, on the reverse strand, counting down.
AATCGTACACAATCTGATCAAGCTCATGGGTTACCAAGCACGAGACGGCTCTTGTTAGTAGTAAACTTTCCCACCATTCAAACTATACGAATGAATGGTTGTCCACTACTACAACTCATTTAGCACGATTGTTATGACTGAAAACATTCACAAACATTATCCTCGTGCTAATTTTCATCACTCCACATGGCTTAATCCTTCCTCCAAATTACCTTCTATTACAGAAACAAAGGTGGACACAGTCAACAAAATCTGAAACACAAGGGTTCTTGAATGGTTCATTGGAGAATTAATGATTCGGAACTTACAAATAAAAATAAATGCTTGGAAGGCTTTGTGTTGGGGAAACTCTGCTGTAGGTTTCTACATACAAATAGCCTTTATTTGTTAAAGATACGTTACTGGACAGTAAAACACTTTCTTCGCCTATCTCAACTGGGGTCAAAGTGCAGCTTCAGCCATGATATGTCACCCCTGAAGTGGCGAAAGCGACCGGGTTAATGGCCTTGCTCAAAGGCTCAACATTGGTAACTACGTGGGGGGCTTGAACCACCAACCTACTGATTACTAACACAAAGCCTAAATCCTATGAGCTACCGCAGTCCCATGAGAGTTTTCCCAGAGAAACAACCAAAAAATACTTGAGAACTAATGTTATATAATTGACAATAATTTGGACTAGTACCACACACAGTTATTGTTTTTCCACTGAAAATCTAAGCATTGTTAGCTTCAACAAGGGTTATATTTGGAGACAGTTTTAGATGTTTAGAAGAAAATAATTAACATTGTACTGTAATTTGTACCACACTTACCCAGACTCAAAAATGGGCACTTCAAAGGGTTTTTAAGGGCTTATTGGCTAATTTAGGGGTCTTGGCTTCCCAAAAATGGTTTTACTTGGAACGCTTTCTGACAAGTAAAATGTTGTAGTCCATTTAGAGTAAGGTCCCTCCCAAAGAAATAACCAATAAACCATTAAGCTTCTCTTAATAAAAGAAGTAGCAATCAAAAAATGTTCTGGCTTTCAAATTATATTCCGCATATATATATAACCGCAGTGATATAAAGGGCTGTTGTGGAATTTGGCAGAAGGTTATAATATGTTTTTAAAAAATTTATCAAGAAATGTATTTTTTTATATCAATTAATATTTTTTAATGAGTCATTACAAGACTCCTTCTTTAAATAAACATCAGGAGAAAATTATTAATTAAACAACTTTTTAAAATTTTTTTATTATTAACCACAGGGATGGAGAGGTACTCACCTCAAAACCTGTCTCTCATAAATCTTTCACATAAATCCCCTTGTTTTCTTATTAGTTTTATTTATTTTTTATTTCTTATTATTTTTAAAAGCATACAGTACACCATCACACCCTTTGTTTTGGGAGGAAAGCAGGTCGCATTTGAAGGTTTCTTTTAAAACATTTGACAGCCTTAGTTCGGACGCTATGACGTCCTATCGAACAGTTTTTTATCATTAATGATAAACCGGTTGAGAAAACTAGTATGTATTGTTAAGGTTCTGTTGCCCAGGTCTAGTTGGCCTTGCTGTAAAACTTTTAGGAAGTTAGTTCTCTCAAATGAACATACTGTACTGTATAAGACTCTCAAATATTAGCCCAGTGACTATACTGATCCGTCCTCACATTAAAAACGCAAAACATTATGCCCAATATTGTGTAGGAACCCCTTGTGATATCAGGGCAGCTCTACCTCCTGGGGCATGACTCCACAAGACCTCAGGGGGCGTTCTGTGGTGTCTGGCACCGGGACGTTATCAGCAGATGCTGTGGGTTGCGGGATGGGTGGGCATGGAACACACTTGATTCACTCACTCACTCATCGTCTATACTGCCTTATCCTGTATACAGTTTGTGGTGGATGTTGGAGCCTACCCCAGGAGACTTAGGGTGACTGGGGTACACCCTGGACAGGGTGGCAATTAATTGCAGGGCATACACATACACACTCACACACTATGGGCAGTTTGGGAATGTCAGTAAAACTAATCGGCATGTCTTTGGACTGTGGGAGGGAACCGGAGTACCCGGAGGAAACCCACTAAGCATTTATGGATAGACAGGCGGGAATCGAACCCAGAACCTAGAGGTGCAAGGGGACAGTGCTAACCACAAGGCCACTGTGTTGCTGAACAGACTCGTTTGTCAGGTGCATTCAATGGACATCTGGTCAGATTGGGACCTGGGAAATGTGGAGCCCAGATCTACAACCCTGAACTCTTAGCTTCATATGCAGCAGTCTGTGGTGCACTGGGTGTTCTGGTGCCTTTCTGTCATGTCCATTGGTTTTTCTATGGGATCGTACTCGATGGGATGGGCTTCGGTCTCTGGCACATAATTGATAATCAATGCTATTCTAGTCCCCAGGTGGTGGTGGTGGTAGTGTTGGGGCTGATTGGTGTATATCTTGCTTGGAAAGGCTTTATTTTCGTCAAACGATTGGCCAGACAGAAAACATGGTCACTAATGAGATCATAACTGGGAATAGTGATAGATCAGTGGGCACCTGAAATCCAAAAGTTTGTGGGTGGGGCATTTAAGACTGTCCAGCTTGGGTTGGGTTCCAAACCGAGTTAGAGACGAACAGTAGTATGAGGACAGGAGACATTGAGGGATTTAAAAGAGGAATGGAGAATTTGAAATTCTTCAAGATGAGCTATAGTTTTCTCTCAGTAAACACTGTTCTCAGTATTCCTTCTGTTGCTTGGATCTCCCACAAAGAGGTTTTCCGGACATTTTGTTCAGTCTATTTGACAATGAGGTCTGGGACAGGGACCAGTGAAACTAATCTCATCAGTATGTGTGGCCTTATACTGAACCCCTCCGTCATCGTCGCACGATCCCAAGCGGCCATTACACTTCAAACGGCGCTGCGTAGTTTACGGGGGCAGCTGCTTAACAGAATAAGGGCTCACTAAGAAACAAGCATTTGCTGTGTGCATGTGTGGATGTCCATCTGTGTTACTGTTGTATGTGAGTGTTATTTGAAGCATCCGCCATCGTGTTTGAGAGAAGCCACAGATGGTAGCCAGACGTCTCGTATATTCTGTGCGAACCACACAAGCTATGAGATGTCGAAAAAGATCACACAGGGGCAGATTTGGGTCGGAGAAACAGCAACATCTGCACAGGCTAGATTTTTTTTTTTTTTCAATTATGAAGGTTGTGAAAAGCAAATGTATTCCTGATTAGTTAGTTTTATAGCTTTGTCAACTTTAAGGCATTTGTTAACATGGTTTCAAAAGCCAACAACATCTGTGATAGTGAACGGCTGTCAATTAATAGACAGATCAAATAATCAACACTTGTATTTTGTGCTTTTGTATTTATTTTAATGACATGGCACTCAAGTGGTACTCATGGCTTCAAGTGGAAAAATAAGTCCCTCTGACCGAAGCCTTAAATGTAGTACATTCAACATTTAATGACATGGCGTTCAAGTCAAACCAGGACTTGTGATAAAAATTTCTTGTAAATTAAAGCGTAAAACCGATTGACAGTTATAGAAATCCTCAAGCACAGTACGGTGATGAGACTCTTAGACGCAGTAAAAACTCTTAAATGTTTGAAACAACGCCGTACATTTGTGAATGAGGTGGCTGGGAGCCCACTGCAGTTGTTCCCATGCACATTCGGCGAGTGGAACTTGATGCTTGAAAAACGACAGATAGCCAGCGGCAATGCTGGGGCAATGATGGTGGGAATGCTAGTGCTAGTGGCAAAGCTAATGTTAATAACAGTGGCAATGCTAATGGCTAAAAAAATCCTAGTGGCAAACACAACAACAACCATGCCGAACTTCACATGGCTTTGTGAGCAGCTTTTTAAAAAACTCATCTGTTTGGTCACAAACTTTGGTTTTAGTTGGTCGTGATAATCCCGCCTCCAGCCCCTGACGTAAGCGATTCTTTGTTCTGTCTCAGAAACGTGTTGGTGCCACCATGAAACAGTTTTTTTTTCTGTCTGATTGTCGGTGCTTTGGCTCCCCAAAAGCAAAGAACTGGTTCAAAATTGGGCACCGGCTCCGAAACCAGCTCCGGAACCGCCTTGGTGGAAAATGGGCTAGGGTGTCTGTATGAAAAGAACTGTATTTAAATATATTATACTCAATTTAAAGATTCTTTGGTTGTTATTTTATGAGAACCCTTAAATGGTGTTGTTGTACAACATTGTTCCAAAGCGGACAAGGCTCCTTAATTTTCCAATGACCAATTAAAGACAGCTTAATACTGTTCACTACTTTCTTCTTTATATATTGAACATATCAGCTTCAAGTCACTTTGGTTGAATCCTTATTAGGTCTAAAGAGATGTCTAAAGGTTTTCTATCAGCACTAAACAGGACCCCAAATAAGACCACCATACAGTATTATCCAACGTACTCTTGCCCATACAGAACCTTGAAGAATCTGGGTATTACATATATTTTTACATTTCTTTTTGTCATTCCAAAAAAACCTTAAATTCTCTAAAAAGGGGAAACAAAAACTCGAAGGAGAACCCTTTTTGGAAGTTAAGAACCCATATTTAACCCATGAACCCTTAAATAACCCTAAAATAAATAGACTGATTTATGCTTCTACAGTGTAGCCTGACGTTCACCTCCCATTTCCCCCCCATACTTCTTAAACCCACTTTTTCTTCTTCTACAACTTCCATTTTTGAATAAAGTTGAAAGTTGAATGAGCATGGACCAAATTGTGGAGAGACTACAGGATCAAGGAGTTCGTAAATATGTATATTTGCACAATTCATCTTTGCCACACTACATCAAAAGCCAGAAGGCAGAAAATTCTCCGTGAGAGATTCCCAAAACTTTGGATTGGCCATAAAAGCATACATCTGTTGTTCAACCTCTTTTAGCTCCAATTCCAAGAAGATTCGCTTGGTTTCATTTGCCAATGTTGGTAGTACATAAAAAATAAAACTCACCAGAGAATGACGAGGACACTCTGCAACAGAATCTCCACTGCCAACTAGGGGTTTGGTGGTGTAATTGCACAGCGCCGCAGACACACCAGTGCAAGTATGTTCACAACTCTGTAGGCCACTGGCGTAGCCTATGGTGTAAGCTCTGCGTAGTCTTGATGCAGAAGCATAAATCAGGATTTAATGTGTAGAACAAACCCTGAATTTCTGGTCCTTATTACTCAGGCTAAAGGTTGTTTTTATGACAATTTTATTTCCCCATAAATCCTTGAAGAACCGTTTATTATAAGAACGCAGAAATTAGTTTTTGTTTAATTTGTGGTACAAATGTTCAGTAATTATTTCTTCTTAATATTTAGCATCTGTCAAGTGATACAACAAAGTACAATAAATAAAACTTGGCTACACTCTTGGAAGAAAGGGTGTCCTCAAGGGCGTATTAACAAGTCGGTGAATAATGAAGGGTTCTGTCACAGACATTTGTTGTAAGGAGAACTGAAGATCTCTGAAGGCTTCTATGTTTTCTAAGCATGTAGGATCATATCTCAAGTGGCATAGTAACGATGTGTATTATCATGTAACTTTGTGTTAAGATGCTGATGACATTCACAGCTGCTGTATAATTAAATAGAATATGACAGGTGGAGACGTAGACGTCAAGGGTGGTTGTTGATTTTTGCTGCCACTCAACTGTCAACTCCTGTATTCATTTAATAGTACTTGTGCATGGTATAACATGACATGATCTGATAATATTAACCTGTAATATAATTTATTCCAATATTATGAACTTCATATAGTTTTTTTTTCTTTTCTCTCTCTCTAGGTCTTCAGGATTTGCATGTTGCAGTGGATGGGCACAACAAGGGGACGAGTGTTTAACACGTAAGAAAAATACTTTATTTAGTCAACCTAAAACTTGTGGCACATACAGTACATACACATTCCCCCAAAAAATCTCAAATGGTGGTGTCATTGTGGCTCACGCTGGAGTTATATTTGGACCGTGATCGAAGCAAAATACAGTCTGTGTGAATATAAAGTGGATAAAACAGTCATTGGAAACCCAGGATTGTGGTTTTAAGATGGCATAAAAAATTTTATTAACTGCATATACAGTACAAAAACAAAAAATGAAGATAAAAAGGGAGCACATGGAACTTCTTTTTTCACTTTAAATGCATGAGTTTTACAGTGCTTAAAAACAGGAATAAATTTGCTATAAAAAGTTAAATAAACACTCATTGAGCTTGCATAAAATTAAAGAATTATGACTTTCATTTTTTTTTTTTTAAATATAAGCAAATAATACATTTTGAAGAATTTATGTTTGTTGATTCTGTAATTGTGACTGTAAATTTTGTTTTGTTGTTCTGTTTTTTTGTTTGTTTATGTTCTTGTTACAAAATTAAACCTCAATATTTATGTAGGTCTATTTATTTATTTATTTATTTAGTTTTAGCTTTTAACAGTAAATATTTTGCATCTTACCAGACCATTTAGTGTTTAAGGTTTTTTTATTTATTTATTTTTCCCATCCAGAACAGCAACAT
>JAQMYG010000014.1:20382729-20394983 GCA_030014215.1 Clariallabes teugelsi | reverse complement strand
AGATTAATGCATTTTTTGGACGCCTTCAGCATTCCTTTACAATGTAGAAAGAAATAAAAATCAGGAACCATCATGGTTCCATCATAGAAAGTGTTCTAAAACTTTTGAACGGTAGTGTATATGAAAAACTACTGTGAAGTAGATTAGAAGATCTGCAGTTTCCTGCTTCCTCCATGCTTTTGGCCCTGCAGAGCGACAGGAAGGAGCGACTGCCAGCATTGTTGCCGGATGTCGTTGGGTTTCTACTCCTCTCTTTTCTGAAGCTGCTCCCATATCAGCGTTCGGTCGTTCTCAGCAGCTGGCATGGAGCGTCACCATGAGAGGAAAAGCGATGTTAGTGCAAAGGCGTTCGGCCCTGTCGTGGGCCTCCAGGCGCAAAATGCTGAGCTCAGCGCTTCTGCAGGCAGAACCACAGGAGTGAGATCACATCCGTTTATGTGTATATGTGTGTGTGGGAGAGCGTGTGCAATATATTATTTCCAGCAAAACTGAGCTGGCACTGTGATTTAAGATGGAGTGATTTAGCCTGAAATACATTATAATTAACTGGGAAACAATATAAGCCAATAAAAGCTTTGTTTTTTTTGGTGGTTTTAGACTTGCGATATTTAGCTCACCTCGTTAAATTTATTTCTGTCGTAGTCTAGCAAGTGCTAGAATGTTTATTCATTGCAAGTTGAACGAAAAAGACCCTTCCACCGAGCACACAAGTACTGTATTACGTTTCATTTATTCATTGCTCTAAAGTAGCAGGTTGGGTCAGAAAGCTCCAACTTATGTTACACTTTATCCAGAGCGACTTACATTTGTATCTCATTATACATCTGAGAATTTGAGGGTTAAGGGCCCAACAGTTGCAGGGGTTTGAACCTGGAACCTTCCATTCAGTAGTCCAATGCCATAAACCACTGAGCTTCCCCTGGCCCTCTTGAACTTTAATACATCAAATGCATTTCTATCGCTTGACTGGTGCATCTTACTAATTAAACACTAAAAAGCAAAGTGTGAAAAAGCATTCTGATCTTTAAAAAAAAACATTCGTAAACATTTGTCAGCTGAACGCAAGGTTTTTATTTTTGTGAACATTGTGGTTAATCACTAAACTGGTACTTAATGTCCAACATTCTCGAGGTCGTTACGGACTCCAAAGTTCAATTTTAGGAGGTTCATCAGAGTTTTAACCACCAAAAAGAACTAAAACTATCCTAAAAAAAACTTTTTGCTACAACTCTTGCATTCCTAGTCTCAAACCTTTTCTGAACCCACTGCAGTCGTTCCTGTGGACATTCAACAAGTGGAATGGCGGAAGAGACACATCTGTCTGTGGGAACTGAACACACAATCGTTCACCAACACCACTTGCACGTACAAACCATTTCCACATGTTTGGGCCACTTAAAGGAGTTCCTGGGAGGCTGGCGTGTCAGACGTATTGGAGAAAACTTTCGACCTTGATGGGGTCCAAGCACTCGTGAAACGCTGGGATCAAGTGCATTAGTGTAGCAGCGGATTATATAGAGAACTAAAGGGAGTTTTTTACTCTCAGAACCGTGTTCAAAAGTCCCGGTTTGACTCGAACACCCACGTCATTTGTGGTTCTTGTATTCTTGTGCATCGGTCAGCACGAGTGCAGCATTAAAAATTCGATTATGTCTCTCTTGGCGCATAAGTGTCCGAAATAAAGACGATTCGCACACAGCTGTCTGCCTCTTCCCCATCACCGCTCTCTTTTCCTCTTTTGTCAGCATAATTCGTGCCGAGTTTATTAAAGAGGATCTGGCTGTAACGGAAAACAGACCTCTACCCGTCTCTCTCTCTCTCCCTCATTTTGTCTCTTGCTTTCTCTTTTTCCCTCTTTTTTTTTTTACCCTCCCTTTCTCTGTCTCTCCATAGAGGAAGTTGTGAAGCCAATCTTGGTTTCAGGTTTCAGAGAGGCCAGGTTCTCTCTTTCTCTCTCTCTCTCTCTCTCTCTCTCTCTCTCTCTTTCTCTCTCTCTCTCTCTCTGTTTCTCTCTCAACTGTGTTTCAAAAAGGGACAGAGAGAACGTGTATGAGCAAAAAAAAAAAAAAAACACACTGGTACACACTTAAACTCATTTCTCTTTTACCAGCACACGTCAGCAGGGTCAACCCGCACTGACCTGGTGTAAATCCCGCCATCCGTGTGTCCCGCTGTGACCAGAGCCGGACCACCAGCTACCCTGAAACGCAATATGCAACCTTGAATAATGAGAAGTTTCAGTTTTATTCTGGACAAAATCTCGACCTGATGCCTCTGTAAAGAAAAAGAATCAGGTCATTATGAAACGTCTTCTCATGCGTGTGTGTGTGTTTTTCTCTCTTCCTCCCTCCCACTCTCTTTTCTCGGCTGTTTCACTGACTGAGCATGTGTTTTTCATTATCAGTGTGAGATTAGAGCCGTGGCGTTGCTGCTGTAGTCTGCTCTCTCAATATCACCTCTGATGTGGTCACCTCTGGACTTCAGCGTGTGTGTGTGTATGTGTGTGTGGGTGTGTATGCGGTACGCGGTGCGACTCTAACCAGCGTACATCCGGTCCCTGGCGAGGTGATGTCACCAGTGCAAAAACTCGAAATCTGTAAACACTGCCTCTTTTCGTCTCTCCCTGGAGCTCAGGGTGCAGCGGGGAGGAAATGTCAGACCTCGACCGTGATCTTCATGCTAAAACAGGCTCGTTTAAAAATAATATATGGCGAAAAGGAAATTACACTTTGGATCCTTCTATCTAGCACTTTTCGCTCAACATTTGGCAGACGCTTTTATCCAAGGAGGCAGAACACGATCCAAGTACATGCATAGTACAAGCAGCTGAAGGTTAAAGGTCTTGCCCAAGCGCCCCGCAGAGGCTCTCGGGTTCCAAAAGCATGGAGTCAGGGTTGGCTTTTTTTTTTTTTTTTTTTTTTGGAATCCATAATGTTTCCACACACATTACAAAACAAGGCATTTAGTTTAGGTAGTTTAGATGGAGTTTATCAGATATTTTAAGTGCTTGCAAGTCATATTTCTCAGTTGCAGATTTTCCAGAGATATGATTAATGGTCAGGGTTCGGGTTTTCTTAAATCAGAATTTAGGCGCATATAAGTACATTACAATAGATCTTAGTCCTTACGAATTTTCCTGTTCTGCACAATGACTTTGAAGTTTGTTACCTAGAGCGCCTAAATAATTGGGGCCAAATTCGACAACCCTCGTTCCATGCAAAACGGCATTGCAAATTTAATGAAGCTTTTTTAAACTGAATTAGTATCTTTCGAAGTTATGCCATACTAAGTACAAATGTAACTCTTTTCTTTCCCTGGAACTAGCCGTATGGCTAACCGGAACTAGCTGCATGGCTAACCTGAATTTTATAACAACCAAGAGCTATGGTAATGTACTTATATTCACCTCAATTTTGACAATTGACAATTTAAGACAGCCTTGGAGAAAAAAATAATAATAAACTAAACGGAATATCCCTTTAAGATGGCCACACCAATTTGTCCCTAGGTAAGAAATTAAACACTCACGCTGTAATGTTGGAAAATAATCTCATTTCCATAAACGTACATCACAAATTTTTATTTTTTTTTGCTCCTATTATAATGTAGTAAGTTGCTATAAAAAGTATGACATGGCATGTTATAAGTTTATAGTTACGGTCAGTGTTGGGGCAGGGGGAGCTAGTCCCTATTATCACTCATGTTATAGCAGCAATAAATGTCATTCTGTCGCATGGCGTTAAAAAGAGAGGGAAAAATTACTAGCAGCCTGTTCTCAAGAAAGTGCAAAACATGAACCACTGCAACGCAAAAATTCCTTCCATCCAGCCAGATGACTTTTTAGTACAATAGACATAAAGTTAAAGCTCGAATGGATCCTGAAATGGGCGTGGTCGTCAGCACTGATGCACTGGGTTTGAATCTGGTTTCCACAGTCCAAAGACATGCAGTGCAGGTTGATTGGTGTTTCCAAAATTGCCCATAGTGTAAGTTTGTGTGTGTGCTTTTGCCCTCGGATGGGTTGGCATTCCCAAAACGGTGTCGACTCCCAGGGATAGGATCCATGTCCTTATATAGATGCATATAGATGGATGGATGGATTCAGAAATGACAGAAACTTCTTCTTTGGAACACTTAGCATTGATTGACTCTTTGACCATTTATAGTATACAGTTACACAAGAGAAATTATTGATAATCGCATTTTCTGGTGTCATTATGATGAAGATTACAGTAGGTTCTCTTTTGAGTCTGGTTACTCTCAAGCTTTTCTTCTCATATTGCCTGAGGGAGTTTTTCTTATCACCATGACTTCCGACTTGCTCATTAGCAACAAACTGATGAATATAAAATGTATATTCAGATTTCTGTAAAGCTTGCTGCTTTTTGTTTTAGTTTAAATGAAATTAATTTAGAGTGAAATATCCTGTTACAGAGCACCGACACTGGAGACTCCTTACTCCTATGTTAAATACGCATCTCATCACTAAAAACATCATTGTATCAACAACTTCAATGCAAAGTCCACTGGTGGAAGGTAACAAAGTCCTTGTACTTAAGAACAGTTTTCACAAATTAAATACTTTAATTCATTAGTTTTATTAGTGGAAACATTTTTCTTTTGCTTTTTACTTTTACTACATCCTAAAACAAATATCTGTACTTTCTACGTCACTATATTTGTGTGTGCGGTTGCATTACATAAATGCAGTGGTGTGTAGCATTTGAAACAGTGGTGTGTAGCCACCTGCTGATTATTATATGTAATTGTGAGATTTGCCTTTCCTCCGTAAAATGCTCGATCATGTAGCAGATATTAGAACAGAAATTAGAAACAAAGATATTTCAGACAGCAGCAAAAACAGTGTGATCATAGTCTGGAAGCAGAGAGAGACAGAGACAACAAAGCGAGCGAGAGAGAGAGTTCTATTATGATGTAGTGCTTTTTCACATTAAATTTGCATGATTGAATTGTACCAGTTCAGAACATTTGTACTTTTTTCTCAAATAGAAATGTAAACTGAGGACTTCTACATTTACTTGAGTAATTTTACCTTTGATGTGCCTATTTTTACCAAAATACAAGAATTGTGTATCTGACCTAACACTGATTATACGTCTTCTTATCTAAATCATCCTCCAGTTTAGCTCGCATGTACAGTAAGGTGTTAACAATGTATTATATCGAATTCATTGCATGAAGATAACCCTGCAGCAAAACTACAATCAGAGCTGCTGTAATAGAAATTGAATCAACACCTCCTGACCAATCAGAATCAAGAATTCAACAGTAATGTGAAATAAAAGGGTGAATTTTACACTTCATAATGTAGAATTACAGTTTTCTAGTGTTAATGAAATTACAGGATGAATGGTGAAGTTAAATTGTGTGTGTGTGTGTGTGTGTGTGTGTGTGTGTGTGTTAATGAGCGCCCTGGGGACCTAGACTTGCTGGATCAAACAGCCAGCCTTCATTATTCACAGGAGGAAGCTGTACATAAATGCTGAGTGCTGAGAAAACCAAAGAAGTTTCTTTTCTTTTTTTTCTTTTCTTTTTTTTTTTAAGAAGAGGAAGAAGTAAATAGGGAGGATGAGAGCCTGCAGCTGAAAATAACTTCCGCTTCCTTATTATGCATACCGGGGGAGAGTATGTTTAAAGCAGGCATAGGGATATTGTGTGTGTGTGTGTGTGTGTGTGTGTGTGTGTGTGTGTGTGTGTGTGTGAGTTCGGATGCCCGACCATTAAAACACCAAAAAGGACAGGATGAGCTTCCTGATTGATGATAATCCAAGCACAAGTGAGTCATCAGGGATGAAGGGATGTTTGTAGTGAGAGGTGTAAAGCATCAGGAATAAACATCAGGAATATGAAGAACCTGCACAGACCACATGTGAAACAATGTGAATTTGTTTCGCAGATGTGGCTGTAGGGTTTGCGTAAGACTGAAGCATTCCTGTTTAGGCACAAATAGTCCTCGCATCCTCTCTCTCTCTCTCTTTGTAAACTTCTGTTCAAATGAACCTTTATGGTATTGTGCTGTAAAAGGTTGTTTTTTTCTGATTTTTGTTTTTTTGCACGTTTTTGTCACACATAACTGATTCAGATCATCAAACAACTTTTAATATTGCATGAAGATAACCTGAGGAAGTACAAAATGCAGTTTTAATTTCTTAAGGGAAAAAAATACTGTCCAAACATTTTACTGGCCCTGCGTGGAAAAAGTAAGGACTGATTACTGCCAGACCTGTTGAATCAAGAAATCACTTAAATCGAACCTGTCTGACAAAGTGAAGCACGTTAAACTATCTCAAAAAGCAAAACATCATCTAAAGAAAGTCAAGAACAGAAGAGAAACAAAGTAATTGACATGTATCAGTCTGGAAAGGGTTACAAAGGCATTTCAAAGGCTTTTAGTCTCCAGCAAACCACGGTGAGAGCTGTTATCCACAAATGGAGAAAACATGGAACAGTGGTGAACCTTCCCAGGAGTGGTCGACCGACCAAAATTACTCGAAGAGCACAACGAGGACTCATCCAGGAGCTCATAAAAGAACCCAGAACAACATCTAAAGATCTGCAGGCCTCACTTGCCACAGTTGAAGGTCAGTGTTCAGCAAAAAGACAAAGACTCACATTTGACAAAAAACATCTTGATTATTTTTGGGCAAATATTCTGTAGACTGATGAGACAAAAGTTGAACGTTTTGGAACGATCTGCGTCCCCATTACATCTAAATTTCATATAAAGAACATCATAAACAACAGTCAAACATGGTGGTGGTAGTGTGGACGTCTGGAGCTGCTTTACAACTTCAGCACCTGGACGACTTGCCATAACAGATGGAACTAGGAATTCTGCGCTCTACCAGAAGATCCTGAAGGAGAATGTCCGGCCATCAGTTCGTGACATCAAGCTCAAGCGCACTTAGGATACGCATCAGGACAATTATCCGAAACACACCAACAGGTCCACCTCTGAATGCCTAAAAAAAATAAACAACATTGATGTTTTCAAATGGCCTAGTCAAAGTCTGGACTTAAATCTGATTGAGATCCTTAAACATGCTGTTTGTGCTCAAAAACCCTCCAATGTGGGTGAATTAAAACAATTCTGCAAAGGAGAGTGGGCCAAAATTTCTCCACAGTGATGTGAAAGACTCATTGTTATCATACTCAGTTATCACAAATGCTTTATTGTTGTCTCCAAAGGTTTTTCATATAGGGCCAGGCAGGTTTGGACAGCTTTTTATCATCAATAAATGAGACATAGAGAGAAGGGGGAAAAGTGTGAAGAGAGAGAGAGAGAGAGAGAGATGTATAAAGAGGCATGTTGCAACTGTGTGGGGAAGAGAATTAGGACTAAAGTGAGAGAGAAGAGAGAGAGAGAAAGAAAGATGAATGAAAAGTGAGATGGAGAGAGTTTTAGAGGAGTAAGGAAAAGAGAGGAAGAAGAAGAGAGTGAAACAGAAGTGCAAGAAATAAAGACAGGATTGAGCAATAGGAAGGCAAAAGGGTAATGAAGAGAGAGGGAATAAGAAAAATGCAATAGTGGGAAAAGAGAGGGTGAAGAGAACAAGTAAAATAAGGGCAAAATAGAGGACATGAATGAACGGCGTTAGAGTGAGATTGAGAGAGTTAGAGAGTAATTGAAGGATGGAGAAATGAAGAAAGAGGAATAAAGGTAAGGAAGAGACAGAGAAGAGTAAGGGAAAATAGGAGTAATTAATGAAGGGAGATAAGAGAAGATGTGAATAGACACACAAGAGATGCAGAGAAAGATGTGAATGGATGAGAGCGAGAAAGAAGAAATAAAAGTAATAGGAGAAATTATGAAGAAAGTGATAAATAAGAGAAATATATATATTTTTAAAAAAACAGGAAATTGAGTTGGGATAAAGAGAGAGAACAGGAGGGGGAGAAGTTAGAACAAAAGATTAAGAGTGGAGAGGAGGAAGAGAAGAGTGCAGTGGAGAAATGTATGGTAGGGAAGAAGAAGGAAAGGGGGAGCAAATAAAAATGAGGAGAGATGAGAGGGTGAAAAGTGGAAGGAGATAGAGAAGGGAAGAGAAGAGAGGAAATGAGATAACAAGATGAACAAGGAGAGAAAGAAAAGGGGCGGGGGGGGGGGGGTGGAGAAAACCATTTTCACTGGTTATGTGTGACAGGAAACACAGCCCTCTGCTGGTTATTTACTATTAATGCACCATAATACTACAGTACATAAACATATACCATAAAAACAGCATGTCCGGTTCTTGCCCTAAGTCAATTTAACACACTTGTTTTTCCTCCTGGTATTTTGTGCAGTATGTTCATATGGTCCAATTCTACTTTTTTCTACTACATATAGAGTTATACTATAAAAACTACAGAAGTAAATTTCTAGTATTTTTTAAGTCCAGTCTGCTTATGCTAAAAGTGAAAAGGGGAGAAATTACCTTTAAATAGAAGTAACATTTTAAAAAAATTCCACTTTAAGCCTTCACTGTATTATTTATCAAAAATATACTTGCTCTATAATATTTTAATTTTATTGAACCTACAGTAATAAATAAAACATACCGTGCACACTGTGCTGCCCTACAGTTTGTAGAAAACTCACTGTTTGTCTCTGTACGTGATCTTTGCAGAAAGTCTGCATTGTTTGGTAAAGAATATTTTTTGTTCTTTAACTTTTTTTTAAAGTAGGTCAGATATATCAGATGGGATTTTCCAGACTACTACACGTATAATGTTGTTATTGTTGGAGCTGGTAGTGGCGGTTATGGTGGTGGTGGTCTTTTGTATTTAAATCCTCAGGGTCTGTCAGGTGTTTACTATAATTAGTGAGTACATGCATGTAATGCCAGTGCATTTCCTACATTTGTTTAACTCCACCCGTTTTGTCAGTGTTTGCTGAAATGTCAGCAATGGACATAAAACTGATAAAAACAACTCTCACACTCCGACAATAGAAGGCAGCTATAGATTGAGGGAACTGTGTAAATATTCCTGTGAGCTCTCAGAGGGCATGACCGCTGCCTCTTTCAAAAGCACCAGTACCGGTACTGAGTAATTTATAAGCCTTAGTGAGTGAGTTATGAGCAGCTTTTAGTTCTGTTTGGAGTAGATTAACACGTTAAAGCCAGTATGGTGTGAAGAAGGTTTCTGGAACGGTGGGAAACTCGAGAAAACTTTAGGGGCTCAGTTTCATCAGAAATTGTTGAACTAAAAGCAATGAGCTCAGAAATAGGCAATAAGCAAAATGTACAGTTTTGTTAATAGTTGGGATTTCAGATAGAATTTGTGTTTCAGTAAAACATACATAATAATCACACCATATGGACTATTTTTACCCATATAGCCCTTATAAAAAAACATTGAATATAAAAAAATTTAAAAAAACTAATAGGTGAAAAAAAAATTAAGATGATGTCTGATAAATGAGAAAGAAAATTGGCACAATGTTTGCAAATGCACAACATATGCTTTTGGCCAAAACATGGTACTGGTGCTAAAACGTGTCTCACCTAGGTGAAAAACTGAATTTTCAGGTAGGATCATATATCATCATTTTTCATAATACTTGATGCCTCTTATTTCCAGATCCATGCTTCGTTTTTTATAAACATGCATACACATTTATATTTTAATTAGTTAAAAGAAACACATTTGCTAAATACAGTTTCATGTCCTTTTATGTCTGTAATGTCCGGAACTTTTTTGAATTCAAATCTTTCAACGATTTTAACTGTCATTCAGATGAAAGTCAGCCAATTTAGAATTCTCATGAAAATGTGAAAAATAAACCTGTGTATTATTAAAAGTGTATTATTCTAAAATTCTAAAATTGTTAAGCTATTGCAATATGAATTTGACATGGTTACGGACACTACAGATTTTTTTGTGGGAAAAAAATCCTTAATTTTGTACGGAATGTTTTCATTTAAGCAGCAGTTTTTACAGGTCATGTACTTCTGGAAACTTAAACCAATTTTAATATCAATACCCATAAAGAAATATTAATAATTTGTATTTTAAATAATTATTGTTTTAAGCGAGACAGTATAACACTGAGAAATGGCCATTTTTGGGGCACATATAAACTCATCTCTCCAAAATGGCTGAAGTTAGCTATTTAACATTTTTAGGGAAGCAAGATTGGTCACTTCCATGTTGCATCAACTTCAGAAGTAGCTTCTTTGGCGCACACATTTTACAAATTTAGCAACATTTAGAACATTATTCAATTAATTAAAAAAATTATTTACTTGAAATTAAATGTTAAATAAATTTATTTGAATTCTACATTCTAATATAAGTAACCCGTAATCTTGAGGAAACTGAGATGATGCAGCTTCCTGTTGAACTTTATTTAAGTGGTGTATATTAAGGTAAACGGATTACTGTAAATTAAATAATAAGTGACTACAAACTGAAATAATTGTATGTATATCTTGCAAAATTGGATGATAAATGGATTTAAACATTAATACAAACATAACAAAAGTATTAAATATGATATTTCAGCTAAATGTAGAGGTAGTGGGAGGGGGTTTTAAACTGCTCTAAGGACTTTATTAGTTTTTGGTTTAAAATTTATAGTTTTAAGTCATTTATTTGAAGCATTCAAATACTGTGCACATCAGCAAAAACACTTTAGATGTGTTTCAAATGACTTTTATTTGACATAATAGTAGATGGATGTCTATTCTACACATTATTATATCCAAAGCCTTTTCATAACCATTTTAAAACACTACCTGTTTGCATTCATCTTGTGCAAAGAGACATGGCATTGAACGGACCAATCAGGCTTCGCCACATGAATACAGATATCAATGCACCTGTATTTCCCACAGACATTTTCCACTGCTGTGAGATTTGGCCATGTGGCTCTCGGTGCTGATCGTCTCGGCTCTCTGTGTCTCGGGAAAAACTGAGGAAAACACGACACAGAGTCCGGCAGGAGAAGAGAAAGTCATCATTGCCAGAGGAAAACTGATCGTGAGTAGTTTAATAGAGAATATGGACAGTTTTGTGGTTATGGAGTAAAAACAATACTAAGGCAAAATCATATGACCAATCACACAGTGACGACTTGGTTAGAAGTGGAAATCACAGGCGTTAAACTCAGATAGATGAAGATGAACAAACAGACCACTAGATTTGGGTTTAATTGCATAGTTGTATTATATACAACCATTTGTTTTTATTAATACAATTAATAATTGTAATTATTTCCAGAGTAACCAGAGAGTGGTTATAAATGGAGGATGTGCCACGTAAAGAGATTTACCAAACTTTATTTCTTTCATAAAGAGACTTTTATGTAACATTTATGGAAGGAGTCTCCAGTACAAGGGTTGGCAAAAAAACGCGGGATGAAGTTTCTTTGACAAGACAAGAATCTGTGTCTATTTATTTATTTATCTAAAAATTTATTTATCTTTTAAAAGAAACCGGTGAAAAAAAATACAGTTTAACATGATGTTTTATAGATGTTCCACAACATAAAACACTTACTCATTCATCATCTGTACCGTTTTATCCTGTATACAGGGTCACAGGGGGCCTGAAGCGTATTTCAGGAGACTGAGGTGGGGTACACCCTGGACAGGGTGCCAATTCATCTCAGCTCGCATACACACTCACACGCTCATTGACACACTATACGCAGTTTAGGAACACCAATTAGCACACTATAGGAACACACTAATCTGCATGTCTTTGGACTGTGGGAGGAAACTGGAGTACCCGGAGGAAACCCACCAAGCACAGGGAGAACATGCAAACACCCTAAAACCAAGACAGGAATTGACCCCGGACCCTGGAGCTGCAAGGCGTGGCCATGTGGTATATAAGGAATAAAATGGCTTTGGAATAAAATATGTTTGGACACACATACTACATTATCTCTGGTTTCCTCACAGTACCGAGCTGTACGTTTCTCTTACAGGACAACCTTCTTTTAATTCTTAATATATCATCATATTGCTATGAGCATGGTTGCTTTATTCAGCTGTAAAAGCTAGTCTGTTCCCTCCCTGTATGTAAACTGTGTGAGGATAATAATGACAATCCGTGGCACATGACCTTGTGCTCTCAATATCACTTTATTCCACTATTGTTCCTTACTTCCTGTATATTGATCACTAAAGCTTAATATTGCAACTTAGTACATGACCTTAATTCTAAAATGGCTTCTACTGTAATTATCAGGAACCTGAAAAAAAAGCAAAAAAAAAAAAAAAAAAAAAAAAAAAAAAAAAAAA
>JAQMYG010000014.1:20358793-20371886 GCA_030014215.1 Clariallabes teugelsi | reverse complement strand
GCAATGGAAAAGTACTCGAACTAGTTACTTTTATCAGAAAGTAACGCTGTAATGTAACTGATTACAAAATTACTGTCTTTAAAAAGTAATGTAATTAGTTACTTTAAAAAGTAACGTTCCGCCACACTGCTCTCTGGCAAACTGAAGGCTTTTTTTTCCCAATCAATTAGTCTCACTGATGAATGTTTTAAAAAAGGGCAATTCCTGAAGTTCTCCTCATATTGTGCATGTGGAAATGTCCTTTAAATTTATTTTTTGGACCACATTTCATTCTTTATGGTTGGTGGTCGTAATGGTTGATGATGGTTTGCCACTATCCTTCCAGGTCTTAATAATGTGATAGACAATTCTTAACCCAATTTTAGTAGTTTCTTTGCTTAATGCAGGACGATAATTTGTCCATTCTGAAACAGAATAACATCTTTATCACGACCACAGGATATGTCTTCTGACATGGTTGTTAATGAAATGAGAAGTTACTTACTGCGTCAGGAAGGCACAGAGGCACCTCCGGAGTCTGGGTTCGATTCCCGCCTCTGTGTGCATTGAGTTTGCATGTTCTCCCAGTGCTGGCTGGGTTTCCTTCGGGTACTCCGGTTTCCTCCCACAGTCCAAAGGCATGCAGATCAGATTTAATTTGTGTTCCCAAATTGCCCGTAGTGTGTGAATGAGTGTGTCAGTATGTGTGTACATGTGCCCTGTGATGGATTTGCACCCTGTCCAGGGTGTACCCAGCCTAGTGCCCTAAGTCTCCTGGGATAGCCTCAAGGCCCCCCCGCGACCCTGTACTGTATACAGGATTAACCGGAATAGACGGTGAGATGACTTACTGCATTAGTTAGAGATAAACAACTTGTTGCCAACTGAAACATTATATTCACTGCAATAATTGTCCAATGGAATTTTTTGGGCCAGGCAGTGTATATGTACTTTATTTGAGTAGATTTATTACATTCTACAACAAATATCTGTATTTTCTACTTCACTACAATTGTGCATTGCATTAATTAATGGCATTAATATTGTACATAAATATTGTACTTAACTATTGGATATAAATGTGTGATTTGCCTTCCCTTCAATCATGTAGCAGGTGTTTAAAATCAGAAGTCAAGATGGTTTCAGACTGCAACAAAAAATGGCACCCTCACAGTCTGGAAGGAGAGGGACAGTACACGATTTGTGTGCTTTGCCCATCACTGACCAGGACAGTATGATCCAACAGCATTCAGAAGTTTAAGCACCCATAACTTTTTTTTCCCCCCAAGGGACATATGGATATTCTCCTGTTTTTTGAAGCCTCCCATAGACATAGTCCTTAACACAGTGTCAGTAAATGGGAAATTCAGCCTACAGGGGATTCTGCCAATTTTACCAGAATGGTGCACATTTCCACCGCTATATAATGTAATATGCAAGCTATCCACTGGGAGAAATTGGAACATGATTGATGTCATTGGATGGATAGCTTCATTTCATACTGACACTTTGCTGATGGATTTTCTTTGAGGACTGATTGCTGCCTGTTTCACATGAGACTGATTTGATCAGTGGGTAAAAAGAGTCTCATTGTTGGTTAGAGACATGTGTTTATGTACAGAGGATGGATAGGAAAAGGGATGAATAGTTTTGTAAAGAGATAGTTTGAATTTAATAATATACAGTATTGAAACTGGAAAATCTTTTGGCACTGCATTGTTAAAATAAATCAAGTCCGTAAAGTGCATGAAGATATTGTCGTTTGTAAGAGGTACAGGAAGATATTTTTTGGGTTTAGTAGATCTACATTTACATTCAGCAGACGCCCTTACATTTTTATCTCATTATACATCCAAGCATTTGAGGGTTAAGGGCCTTGCGCAAGGGCCCAACAGTGGTCATATTAATATATAGCAATATTTTTAAGGATGGAAACTGTCATTAAACTACTGACACCCGTTGCAATAAAAATTATGTTCATTTGGCCATAAATAGGGACTCCTATTAAAAGTTATGGTTTTAAACTTTGACATTTCTTAATTAGATCTGAAGAACACTGACCGTCTAAAAGGCACCATGAGTTCCGTATAAATTTGACTTCTGCTACACAGAGAGAAATATATTTAACTGCACTGCAACTGTCATGCCCTTCAAGCATCCTGCAGAGACTTTTTGAGCAAAATGAACTTCCATGTGGGCACAAGAGAAAGTTTCATCAGAGCTCTCAGCCCAAGTCTTGAGCGTCCTTTCCTATAATCACAGCATGAGCTTAAAAAGCTCCTTAAAATTACTGTAAAGCAATTCCCAATCCGTTCCCTTCTGACCAGCAGACTTCATTTGATTTAGCAGGAGAAGTATTTGGTCTCATTTATCTTGCTGTATTTGCCTTGCCAACGCTGCCAGGCCCTCAATTTAGAGAATCACATTTTCAATTTGTCTGACCGTCAGTGTCGGGAGGAGGGAGAAACGGTGATCTGAGCCGCTGCAGGTGGTGGATACGTGGCTCGGGACGTTGATGAATATGGCTCAGCGCTGGTGTGGCTTTAATCTCGAGGCTTTTTTTTTTCGTGACAGCAGCACCAGCGAGCGAGCGCTCAGCCTGTTAGCGAGATGGCACTGGCATTAATGACTCGAGCTTCGGTGAGGACCCAGCGTTTAATACCCGGGGCTAGAGCTTCAATTTCATGACAATGAGATTTGTGTAGTGGGATTTTGCTCGCTCTCTATTAAAAGTTTATTCAGCAATCCTGTTTGTTAGAAGCAGGAGGGAATAGACCAATTTATATTGTACTGCAGGGGAATTGGTTGACGTAAAGCAGTTAATGAAGGAGTGGAATTGGTTTTGTGGCTTGTAGCAGCAAAAAATGCAAAAAAAAAAAAAAAAAAAAAGCAACAGACGTCTGGTTTTCATTTGTCTGCATTTTCATGCATTAACTGCATTTCAGTTTGTTGGGAAAGAAAGCATTCTATTTGTCAAGGTTAGGCCAAAGATGTGCAAAAGTTGTAGGTTATGAAAGCCAGTATTCAGTGATTCGATCTCAAATAGATTCCAAAATGTAATTTGGTCGGCCATCACATTCTCCACTGTAGCGTGACTGTAGAGACATGACCTGCCTGATGTGAATACAGTCCTGTATTTCTTAGTGAAGAATAGTACACTACTGAACCCTGGACCTGAGTCACATATTAATGAGAACTTAGTCACCAGTTAGCATCTGCTTAAGAGTTTCAGTGCTGAGAATTGTAGCAGGCACAAGGGCAAAGTGAGATGAGTGTGGCATTTCATATTAATCAGTATACGCTGACAGGTGGCTCACTGTTACGCTGTGGGGGGCACTTATTTATTTATTCTACTGGCATGGTTTGGGTCAGTTCTCTCTGTTGAGCGAAGACTCGCTCCAGATCATACAGAGAACTTTGACTGATCACTTTTTCCTTTGATTTGTTGTTGTACTATTTTTTTTCCCTTTCTATAGTGGGCCTAATGTACATTTACTGAAACTATTCAATTCAATTCAATTTTATTTGTATAGCACTTTTAACAATTGTCATTGTCTCAAAGCAGCTTTTATGTCAGTAGTATTTTAAAATCAATGCGAAATTTCACTGGGAGCCACTGCAGTGAGGATACTGTAAGACAGTGGTTCCCAAACTGGGGGTCGCGGAATAATTTCAAGGGGTCGCGAGAGGGATTAAAAATGTTTTATTTTTTTGTGATTATAATACACACTTTTCAGTATTACAAGTAAATGCTATAAATAAATATTTTCTGATTTATAAAGATATTACTGACTGAGTGTGAGCATTTAAATTGAGTGTTTAAAAAAAATCATTCGCGACTCAAAGATATGACATCACCGTGCAGCGACTGGCTCACTAGTGGGGGTCGCGAGATCTTGTCGATCTTCAATTAGGGGTCGCTGGCTTGAAAGTTTGAGAACCACTGCTGTAAGATAGAGGTGATGTGCTTGTATCTTCACATACAAGCATGAACAAATTTTTCTGCATTGTTTAGTTACAATGTATTCCTTATCTTGGCAATATTTCCGAGGTGAAAGAATACTATCTGGGTAATATTATCTACATGTGCTTCAAATGGAAGACAGGAATCTATAATCACACCGAGGTCTTTCACTGTTGCACTTGATGGAACAGAAAGGCCATCTAAATTTACAGTGCGATCAAAAAGCTTGCTTCTAGTTGCATGTGAAAAAGCAGTGGGCCTAAAACCGAACCTTGTGGAACACCAAACTTTACTTGAGAACATGCAAAATAGTCAACATTTAAATCTACAAACTGATAACGATTAGTCAAATAGGATCTGAGCCAGGAGAGGGCCGTTCCCATAATTCCTACTCCATTTTTCCATTTACATTCCTACACATTACAATCTGTGAAGGACAATACGGTGATCAAAGATGTCAAAAGCTGCACTGAGGATGAGTAACACGAGCATAGTGATGCAACGGTGCTCACATGTTAATTTTTTCACACACCTTTGTGTCTATATACAGGGTCAATGAAAAGTAACTAGGCATTAAAAAGTGGTAATAAAGTCCATATTTCAAATACAGATTTATTGAAACAAATTGTGCATGTACTTTATTACATAGCAAGGAAATCTTTAAATTTAAACATAGGCACTGGCCACCTCTTCTTGCATCGTTCACCAAGCCTGTGATCATCAGTTTTGCAGAACAGTTGAGCGGTCACCATCTTTGTTTACATCGCATGTGCTGCCTTTTGTGGCCGATGCCTGTGCTATCAACACAGGAAATATGAAAACCTATTTCGTATCGTCTATTAAAGACTGTTTTCATCATGACACCAGTGATACTACAAATCCTATAGCCATTAAATATCGCCCAGCTAATTTTCACCCAACATTTATATTCATCTTATATATTATGTGACTGTTAGCATGTGTAACCTAACTGCTGCTGTCCCACACATCATATCATTTCACACTCTATGGTTCAATCATACTGCTGCTGTCATGATATATCTTTCCTCTAACATCTAACATTTTTATTTTGCACATTCCATATAATTTATACACTTTTACATTATACATTTTAGATATTTCTATTTTATATTTTTAATTGTATATTGTACACTTTTATATTTAATATTTTACATTCTTTTCCTAGTGCAATTTGCCTTCTCTTACCTTCTTATTCTATTTCATCTTTTCACAAACAGTCGTATAAGCATTTCACTGCATATCATACTGTGTACGTGACAAATAAAATTAGAATTTGAACTGTTTTTTCCTCTTTCTCTCTCTCTCTCTGTTTTTCTGTCGAAGCACACATGGCACCCCTTCTGCCCTCCGGACCTGTCTGACTCATCCTGTTGCCCCGCATGAAAGCCTCTGGCTTGCTGCTGAGTTTGGCCCCATATGGCCTGCTTGGGATGCATGTGGTTACTGAGGACGGTTCCACTTGATGACCATGAAGATGGTCTTGGACTCGGCTGATGCTGGCAGTTTTTCTGTGATGGCTCGTGACTGCAGTCACTCAATAGTTTAGTTTAAATTCCCATGAATAAGTGGACGTTTTACACCTTTAAACACCTTTCCTATATTTAACTTTCAACTTCAACTTCAAATAACTTGTGGTTATTTGATCTGATATCACCCAAATGTGGATGAGTTCCCTGTTTGGTCTGGTTCCTCTAAAGGTTTCTTCCCGTTCCATCTCAGGGAATTTTTCCATGCTGCCGACACCCTTGGATAAACTGATAGTTATGCTCTATATTTTTTCCGCATACATTTTCAGATTTATTTCCATATTTCTTTAATGATCGTTGTTAAAAGTTATTCTTTATATAGAAATTGAATTGAATTGAATTGAATTCTAGAGATTGCCAAGTGAGACAAATTCCAAAACATCAAGAGTTTCTGGAAAACCCAAGTCAATGCACGAGTCTACCCACAAAAGTCACAGAGATCATATTTTTCCTTGTTTTATCTGTTGTGAACATTAACTGAAACCTGTATTGGTAATGTGTCACATAAATGAGCCGCTGTAACGGTGCTCATTTGAGTGGCTAACCAATGTGCAGGGCCTTGTGCCTATTCCAGGAGCCCCAGATGGGGTACATCCTGGATGGAGTGCCAATCCATCACAGGGCACACACACATTCACACACTCTCACATTGCCTAAATCAGAAAGTATTCAGTGCCAGTGAGCTAAATTATTCCAAATTAATTATTTTAAAAAGGTGTTCGGCCATACTGTATAAATAGTGCAGCTGGTCAGTTAAACTGTAAAAAAAAAAACAAAAAAAAAACAAGAAAACAAAGTACAGTGGAACCTTGGATTGTGAGTAACTTGATCTGCGAGTGTTTTGCAAGACGAGCAAGGTCTTGAGATACGAGTACTGTATATGTTTTGTCTGCTGAGTGTCACTTGATCACAACTGAGCCAATGGTTCTTCTCTATCTCGCACTGTGGGATTGTGGGTAATCATCTCAGTCTCAGTGCGCATGCGTCACTCTTATAGTCAACATCCATGCGCATACTGTACTGTACAGTACTGTTGTTTACTACAACATTGTGACCATGTGTGTGTTTGTGCACAAAGTATCTTTTTTATTTTGTGTCCAAGTGTAGTGACTGATTTCAGTAACCAGAGACTTTCTGTTAGAGAGGAGTGATTCTATGGAGGACTAAACATGACATAATTATAAATAAATAAATGTGTGAATAAATAAGTAAATATAGAAATAAATAAATACAAAAATACAATAAACTCTGGAAAATTGCTTAAAGGTATTCCTACTTTTGTTTATTATAATTATGTCATGTTTAGTCCTCCATATGATTCCAGGTTATAATTCTTTTCAAAGGTAAAGTGCAGGTTAATTTGTTTTATTTTTACTTTATATTTTGTATTAATATTTTTAGGTTGTGGAATGAATCATAAGAGTTTCCATTATTTCTTATGGGGAAATGTTTTTGACATACAAGCTGTAGAAGATAATTGTACAGATATTTTCCCACCACTTTATATAACGTATACACCCAAATTCTGTAACCATTCAGTATTATAAATCTGATGCTATTATGATATTATAAATTAGATTCTAGCTTTAAGACTAGTATTATTATTATTATTATAATTCTGTTCCTGATTCACAATGCTGAGATGATTTTTGATCATAGTCATGACACGGCATCTCAGATTCCATCAACAGTTCCTTAATGTTTATTTTTATTTCCAGCCCTCTAGCCTGGCCCCAGTTCTTCATATTTTACAAAAATACAATGCATTATTTTGGTATTATTGCATGCACTGACAGCAACATTTGCTTTCCAAGTTGATTTCCTATTTAGCCTACTTCGCGTTTCACTTGGCTACGCTTCACGGGACATGCGGGCAAGTGGGAAATGTTTCTTAATATAAAAACTAAGTATGGGAATAGATCTCAAACTCCATAACTGATTACAAACAGGTTTGGATACATGTATTCGAACCATTTCTTAAAAAAAAAAAAAAATGGCATGGTGTATGATGTACTGTATGATTAAATATACTAAAAATTAACTAAAAGAACTTCTTTAGATTACCACCCGTTCAGTATGATGCATGGGATGCTATGAGGCTATAAATAAATAAAACACGCAAATACTTCCGCTCTTCATGATGAAACATACCCGAGCTTTGCCAGTGTTCTTTTGGATGCTGAATGTTCCTTTAATATTAATTTGCTCTGCAGATCTGCTCAATGGTTCGCTTAGCGCTCATGCATTTTGAATTTCTGGTCATTAAAGCACTTTTAATGTCATTTTAAGTTCCTTTGCCAAACTCTGAAGTCAGCGCCGGCACCATCGCCAGTCCTCCAGTCCTCCAGTTAATGCTCATGCCGCGGGTCGTAGAGGCAGCAGAGCTCCTCAGAGAGCCGTCACGCTTTACGCTGAATTACAGGAACGAGTTTGCATTCCTGTGTGTGAGGTGAAACACAGCCTGGTGTCTCCAGAGTGACACTCACTTTCCTCGGCACCCATAAAAATGAATAGCACAGTAAATAATTGAACTATAATGAGATGAAAGTTGGATACATTATTCAGATGTGCAGACAGTCATGGCTTGGAAAGTGTCATTTAGAGCAAATGACGGTTTAACACTCTAGAGTGTGCTGTAATTTGTATTCTTTTTATACTGATAGCTAACTGTCATTTTTTATTACTTTGGCTCTGTAATGTAAGGGAAATACATCAATTCTGTGATTGCAGCTGAAGTCAAATAATGGCTGTTTTGGGGTTCAGCAGAAATATTACCTTCATGCTCCGTGTTAAACCATAAACAGATTTTTCTTCCCAATAAGTACCATTTTTTTAAACAGTTTATGGTTATGTTTAATGCTGTGGAACGTCTACAAAACCAATCAAATTCCTGTTATCGCCTCCATTACAGCAGCTACAACTAGCCTTCCCTTCT
Source organism: Clariallabes teugelsi (assembly GCA_030014215.1). NCBI lineage: Eukaryota > Metazoa > Chordata > Actinopteri > Siluriformes > Clariidae > Clariallabes > Clariallabes teugelsi. The sequence goes on along the minus strand of JAQMYG010000014.1, from coordinate 20,363,461 downwards.
CCAGGCTCTTCTTTTTTTATATTTAAGCTAATAAGATGGAAATAAATGTTTTGCCATGTTATTAATAAATAAGTAAATAAATAAACAAACCCTAGAAAGCACAAACCTGTCTGTAAACGTGCTGAGTGACTCCTTCTATTAATGGTAAATAAACACCCCCTTTTACAAACCCTTCATCGTTTCAACAATGAAAGATTTTTTTTCTAAACTAGTTAAAGGTTTTAGATTATATAGAACGTCTCTCATATGCTATGGTGTTATATAGCATATACCACACAACATACAGTAAAGATTTCATAAAGATAAACTAAAGAGAGCTAACACAAACACATACACTATTTGTCTTCTACAATATAATGTAATAAAAATGCCTGTCTATGCTGTCAGTTTGGAATATTGCACTGAATAAATGACAACATTTTATACAATCGAATGCCCAGATATAAAATGGTTCTATCAGGTTGTCCATTTTCATTACAGTTTAGGTTTTTATCTGTTTATGTCCAGTGCAATCATTCTAGTTCCCATATATCGTATTAAATATTCCAAGTCGCTAGCACATTTGCATATGTCATGCTCGGACCAGACTAGCAGAGACATACACAGAAACAGGTTCAAAATACCACAGAGAACAAAATGTCACAATGCAAGCGGAGTGAAAATGGCATTCAAGGGAAGGCAACGTAAAAACTAAATTATCAGGCAATAGGGTCAAAACTATAAATGAATGATATTTAAATAGACAAAAAGTTTTTTGGTTGTCAAAAAGTTGTGGCAACATTATGAAACTTTTTCGTCTTTTAAAAGTTAGACTTACTTTGATCAAAAGAAGCTGAAACAGCATTGACTACATTACAGTACATTAGAACAATGTTGAACAAACTTGACAAAATGTTGCTGATGTGACATCAAACTTAATAATAGTATTTATTTATATCTCTAAACTGGAAATGATTCATAAAATGCCCATTTTGCTGTTGTTGTTTTTTTCTTTTGCAACTAACCTGAGGCCCTGAGCAACACTTAAACTTCCACGCTTACGACTGGTCCACCAGGGAAAATGTTGCTTATTCTCTATACCGCTTATCCTGTTCAGGGTCACAAGATGCTTGGAAACTACCCCAAGGAACTCGTGGCATGAGGCGGGTACTCACTGGACATAGTGCCAGTCCATCTCAGGGCAAACAATCACTCACAAACTATGGCCAATTTGGAAACACAGACTAGCCTACATTCCATTGCATTGCCATTGGGAGAAAACCTGGAGTCCCTGGAGCCTGGGGAAAACATGCAAACGCCATGCATGCAGACCCGAGGTTTGGATCAAACACCATCCATAGAGGTGCAAGGCCACAGTGCTAATCACTACTCCACCATGCCAAAATTAAACCGCAGAGATGCAGTGCGAGTGCTTTGCATGCATGAGAAATTAGACATATCCACTCTGTTATGGGAAGTTTAACTGTGCGTTTTGTTTAAATCATTCCACAGTCAGGATTTCTGAATTCTGTTATAAACTTCAAGGACCAAAGATGTAATGGTGTATGTAATGTAATGTTGTGTGACTGAATGCTACAAGCCATAAATGCTATAAATAAAAGGTTGATATTTTTGTTGCCCTCTTTCCTGTTACAATACCCTCCACTCTTTTGGAAAGGATATCTAGTAGAATTTGCTGCACGGATGTTTGGATTTGCCCATTCAACCAGAAGAGGATTTGTGAGGTCAGGCACACCACTGAGCAACCAAAGGTGATGTTCATTCCAAAGGTGTCCAGTGGAGTTGAAGTAAGATCTACATATTCAGTCAGTACTAAAAACTAAAACCAGTTTGTCCATTCTCCTAATACCAGTTTGCAGACAAATGTTCTTCATGAAAGTTTAGCTACTAGATACATTTTATTGGGATTACCTTTTTTATGAAAATGGGCCATTAGGGCTCAGTGGTAAGCTTCTTGTCTGTGTGGAAGGCCTGGGCTACATACCCAGCCAATGAGTGCAGGGCATTGTTCTTGCCGGTTCCCATGGGAAGATTGGATCAGGAAGGGCGTCTGGTTTAAATCCTGTGCCAAATTGTATGTGGATTGGATGATCTGCTGTGGCAACCTCTTGAAAAGACAAACACTGATTTTTATGCAAACATAATCTCTACCTGAACTTCTGAAGCATCTAATTCTACTGGAAACAAGCTATTTGAAATGTTGAAGGCTTGTTCTGTTTGTTCTTTCCATTTACAGAAATTTCAATGAAAAGAAAAGGTGTTAAACTACTTAACTCTCTAATGAGTCATGCATCAACTTTTTCAAAGTCAAGCAAGTATTGGATCTGTTCAAGGATTCTCCTGATCATTACTTTAATTTGAGTGACATTTAAACTAAATGATAAAGAATGAATGAAGTGAACCATCTGGTCTGCATACAGCAGATTTTACACCAGATGCCCTTCATGGGACAACCCTTCCATTCTATGAAGGAGCCTAGCACTGAGCCATCAATGACCTTAGCATATCCCTAAATATACTGTGTATATATAAATAAAATGCCCTGTTAATTATAACTGCTGTTTTACACTTGAATGTGGACAGAGTAAAAGGCACTGTGATATACTGAACACATCAAGGTAGTTGTAAAAAGCAGATTGGGATATTTTACTATGATACAGTTGAGTAGACTGTAATCAATACAGGGGTACAATCTCTCTCTCTCTCTCTCTCTCTCTCTCTCTCTCTCTCTTTGTCTACATAAACAATCTGACAGCTGTTGGAATTTTGGAAGAGCTACCATATATCTGTTCAAAGGCTTCATTGATGTACTCTTTCATGGCTTTGTGCCCAACTAGGAACAGAAGGTAATGTCTGAATGTAGGTAATATGAGACTCTGCGCTTGCTTGATGGCACATTGACAATATGGGATAGGCTTGGTGGCTTTCTTCTTAGGATTTCAACTTTGTCTTGAACGGATGAGGTGGATGCTGTAAGGTGGAAGGTGGAATTTTGTTGGATGGTTTGAGGAGTGAGATTAGGTAGTATGCTATGGTTTATGATCCTGCACATCTTAGAGTCTGGACCTGTATTGGTGGTGATATTGGTGTTATTGGAATCTATTCTCTAGTTCCTTGACGAAATAATGGGCAGCGGTAACTCAGTGGTTAAGGACTACGGTTTGGAAGGTCCCAGGTTCAAACCTCAGCACTGCCACTGTTGGGCCCTTGAGCAAGGCCCTGAACCCTAAACTATTCAGATTTACTGTATAATGAGATGAAAATGAAATGTAAGTTGCTCTGAATTGAGTTGTCTGCCAAAAGCCATAAATGTAAAAGAAATGATGCCTGTAGCAGAGTCTGAAATACTGAACTAGCAATAGGGTATTTGCATCTGATTTTACACCAAATGCCATCATAAATATAAAGGGGCCAAGAAGTGTGTATACAGTACATTTCTCTTGTAATTATTCGTCTTGAATAGCACAGTATGGGTTTTCCTCCATCCTGTTCATTCAGCTTTTTACATCCTACACTCAATCTGAATTTCACACACCATAGTAGTCATGTGATGCAAACAGTCTACAATGGGAATTTTTTTTTTCAGTATAAGGTAATAGACGATCCTGATATATGAGAAATAAAGCTTTCAGAGATGACAGTAACAGCATTATCGCACAGAGTAATGTGTGAATGTCTAGCAGAGATATTTAACACATGATCTTATGCATCATCTTTTTTTTTTTCAGTTCACTTGACTGACTAAATCTCTGAATGCTTGCTGTATTATATGATGTACAGGTTTAAGCTATCTCAGGATTGCTGTTTCTGCTGAAGCTAAGCCTTTTCTGATTTTTGCAAAGAAATTTCTGATTTCTGAAAAATCTGACAGCCTTATAGAGTCTGGTGTGCAGGTGTACCTTCGTATAAGTGTTTTTTCCCTTTTATTCCTGCACTCTGCACTATAGAAACTAGGTATTTACTTTTTATACATATTTAAAAACTTCCACATCAGACTAAATCACTAACTAAAATCGACTAAAACTTGAGTCATCGAATCAAGTCATCTATCCATGGTTGAGATTTTCTGTAGAGCAAAATATTGTGCTAAATTTAAGTGACATTTGGTCAAAAATTATATAAAAAAAAAAAAACTAGACGTGTCTGCGACGGTGTCCATGTGGAATTTAATTGCCTCCTCATAAGCAAGTTTTTAAAAAATACTGTATATACAGCGCCATCTGTTGAATTTTGGAATGAACAAAAAATTTAGTTTTTAGTTAAAAAAAAAAAAAAAAGGTGTGACATCACGTTTATTAAGTAGATTTCAATTGCACTCTCCTAAGCACGTATTAAAAAATGTACAGCGCCATCTGTTGAATTTTGAAATGAACTAATGAATTTTTTAAAGTAGATTTTTTGTGATATGAGGGCATTTTTCATTTAAATTTCAAAGTAAATTGCGATGGAACAAAGCCTATATGTTACCTCAAGCTCGGCCAAAAGCACCCGTGAAACCCCATTAAAATTAGTTCAGTAATTTAACGTAATGCGTGCACAAACAAACAGACAAACAAATTCCAAAAACCATCTTGATGTGTTCTATTACAAGCCGGATTCCAAAAAAGTTGGGACACTTAACAAATTGTGAATAAAAACTGAATGCAATGATGTGGAGATGGCAAATGT
>JAQMYG010000014.1:20285425-20297250 GCA_030014215.1 Clariallabes teugelsi | reverse complement strand
TGACTCCCATAGACGCTATGCGGTGCAATAGATTCAAAAGAACGAACGACTCGGACTAGAAGACTCATGAGAAGAACCGCTGTGTAATGTTCCTGTGTAATGCACTGCATAGCATAGAGTCTATGGGAGTCACGTGACAAACAAATAAACAATTTGTATCAGAAGATATGAGAGGTGAGCTGCTTATTTTGTTTAATTTGTTTTGTTTGTCCTTAGCTGCATTGTAATATTTTCATTACTGGAACTAGAGCCAGGATTTGTGTATGTAGACGGGTCTGTTTATTGAAAATGTAACGTATTACCACTTATTAATCACTGGATGCATGTAACTTTTCAACTAACACTCAGAAAAGCCAAAGATCTTCATCCTGCCATGATGTGCCAGACCTTCATCTGGACTTGTATTGAATACTAGTTCTCCTACTTCTATGGATGTTCCCACAAGAATGGATCTCACTAAAGATTTGCTGTAATCATCCACTCCAGGACTCAGCACTTAAACAATAACCAATTTCTTTACTGGCAGTACATCCCAGTGTCCACACGGTGTGTTAGTGGTTAGCACTGTCTCCAGGGTCGAGCGTTTGATTCCCACCTCTGGTCTGTGTGCATGGTCTGAGTTTGCATTTTCTCATCATGCTTGGTGGTTTTTCCCTGGGTACTCCAGTTTCCTCCCACAGGTCGCAAAGACCTGTAGTTTAAGCTAATTGGTGTTTCCAAATTGCCTGTAGTGTATGAATGAGCGTGCCCCAAGTCTCCTGGGATGGGCTCCAGGCCCCCCCATGACTGTGTATACAGGATAAAGCGGTATATAGACGATGAGTGACATCCCAGGGTACCATGCATACACAAGTCACTAATCCACATACAGTACTGGCATACTTTTGTGTGGTTGGAGGAAATGAAAGAGCCTGGAGGAAAACCACATGGATATTCAGACAGTAACTCAAACTCAGGAGCTGTCAGACCTTAACTATATTATTGTACACCAAAATTTCAGCTCATATCTACACCAAGATCCCTTTCCTACATTGCTGAACTGTTTACACGACAGTGATAAATTGAAATTATTAAAAGTTTTTGATCGCTCAACTCTTTGACATCACATTGGAGATTTTTTTTTTGCAATTCCTGTTTTTCTCACTCGCCCTCGATTACCATATTACCTCTTATTAACCACTGGATGCATGCAAAGTTTGTGTCCTATTTTTCCCTAACACTCAGACAATCCAAAGATCTTCATCTTGCCATGATGTGTCAGACCTTCAACTGGACTAGTAATAGTAAATACTTCTTCTCCTACTGCTATACTGCTGCTGCGGATATTCCTACGAGAACAGATCTCACTAAAGATGTGCTCTAATCATCTGCTCCAGGACTCTCAAACAGTCACATCCCAGGATACCATGCATACACTCATCACACTAATCCACCTACCGGCATGCTCTTGTGTGGTTGGAGGAAAGAGCCTGGAGGAAGACCACATGGATAAAAGGCGGATATACTGTACAGACAGTAACCCAAACTCAAGAGCTTTCAGACAGTGACTATATTATTGTACACCATAATGTCAGCTGAAATACAGTGTATATATATATATATTTATACAGTATATAAGATCCCTTTCCTACATTCCTGAACAATTGAATTTATTCAAGGTTTTTGATCGCTCAAGTCTGTGGCATCACATTGGAGATTTTTGGCAACACCGTTTTTCCTCACTGGTTGTCAAGGTGACGCATTAAGATGGTCCTCGATTACCATATTATCTCTTATTTACCACTGGATGCATGCAACTTTATGTCCTGTTTTTTTATTACACTTCTTCGCATAGTCAGAAAAGCCAATGATCTTCATCTTGCCATGATGTGTCAGAACTTCAGCTGGTAGTAAATACTTCACCTCTGTCTACACCGCTGTGGATGTTACTGCTCAAATACAGTAATACCTCCTATGAAGTCTTGAACCACATACAGTACAAACCACCACAATCCACTTGTAATTCAGGAATTGGTAATGTTTTTGGTAATGTTTTTTAGTCAGCAAGTCTATTTGAAGTCTTCGAAAAGTTTTGTTGCCTGATTCTCTTCTCCTGTAGTGTGACGCACTGTATCGGACTTCCCAGTGATCCCAGGGATTTTGTACAATCCCAGTTTGAGCTTAAATTGGAACATAGTTGCAAACAACAATGATCGGGCCCAAGCACCTGTGCCATCGCTGCCTGGGCGCACCAGAAAGACAGTGGGCACACAGTTGGCATAGGCATTTAAAGGGAACATACCAATACCATAATGACATGATCAAGACCATCAAAAAGTCCGGATGCTGGAAAAAAGTATCACACATCACATATGATGTCACCCAATGCATTCTCATAACTTTTTGATCATTCTGTTTTGTTCTCCAAAAAAGATAAATAATAATATATTTGCGAGCAACGATTGAGCGGGCCCAAGCACCCTGTGCCATCGCATCCAGGGTGCACTGCACAACCTGTGTGTTATTTGAGCGTTTTAAGACCTACAAAAAGCACAGCACGACTTGCACACGTCACACTCTATATACAGTAGGGCTGATGTCAGTTTGGGCCCTAAATATTTGTTAAGTGCATTAGTGTGTGTGTGTGTGTGTGTGTATGCACAAGTTGTGCGGTAGTGTTTTTGTGATGTCACTGAACGTGATGTCACTGAAGGTGTCACTCAATATAATGTCACTCAATATAAGGCAGTTGAAAGTTGTTCAGCTCAATAAGCTCTAAATGTCTACCGAGTCATGAGACTCTCAGGCATCCTAACGGCAGCAGATTCCAACCTGTCTGCCAATTCTCATGAGGTTTTGATCATGTTAAGACCCCATAAAAAGCCCAAAAGTTTGGAAAAAGATCCTTAGGAAAACAAGAGGGTCCTGCGCTCCGTATAGTGCTTGGGCCCTAATAATTCTTAGAAGAACAAGAGGGCCTTTCACACAAGAGGGAATTATTACACACTATGACATCAGCACTATGAGACATCAGCACTATCAAGCACTACAGCATCAGCGTGATGACAAAGACGTAATATCCATTATGTCATCACGCTGATGTTGTAGTGCTTGTGCCCTAAAAATGTGGGAAAGGAACCTAATATATGATAAGAACTAATTAGAGTAATCTGGAAGTTCCTGAAACAATATCACATCTGGATTCATTTCCAGTCTAGGATCAACCACAAAACCACAATCCAATCCAGTCCAGACATCAGCGTACACTCAATCACTTAAATATTGAACTTAATCTTATTTGAATAATGCTTTTATCCAAAATTACTTCATGTTAATAGGATACAGCAGAGCATACTGCATGAGGGTTAAGTGCCACGCTCAAGGGTCCAACAGTGGCAGCTTAGTATTACTGGAACTCGGTACCAATTAAATATCCATCTTTTGAAGTTTTGCGACTCCAGAATAAATCTCTAAGTTTTTGCTTTTTGACTTGTTGCTCCTGTGCTTTGTTTTGACCGCCCTGCATTGCATTATTAAATTCTTGGTTTAACACCTGCTTGTTTTCATCTAATTTGGACTGTGAATGAATTACATTTTGTCTCCAGATCTCTGCAGTGAGACTACCCTAATGAACTGGCTACAGTAAAGGACTGAAACTTGACCAAATATCCTGACCCATGGCACAGTCATCTTTCAAAGAGGACCAGTGGAGCAAATATGCCCATGTTCTCTGGTGAGAGAAATGGCATACTCTTTCCCACTTGTCAAACACATTGACACTATCCAGTCATGGGTATCTCTGAGCTCATATTCCTTGGAGTGTGTTACATTGCCTTGTGATGCAGCAAGAACAGCAGTTTGTGGCTGGCTGGAGGTTTTGGAGAAGATTTTCTAGTTTGCGGCTGTAATATCATAGGGAAAGCTGGTTAGTGGGTGAGAACTGGATCAAGACCAGGTTGGGGGGTGAATTGGTATAATGATGCATTGAAATTGTTGTTGCACAGTTTGATGACTTTCCCGTCAAAAGCTGGTGTTTTAAAGCATAAAAATGAACAAATTGTGTTGGACTCTGGATCTGCATGACCACAGCTGTCAAATCAAATTGACCATATTCCAGTGCAATCAATGGTTGAAATCAAATTGCTATAAACAGCCCCAAACAGTAATTGAATTATATCTCAACCCAATTATTTCCACAGCCCAAGGGCATTCTACCTGAACCCAAAGTGATTACAAATAACCACTGGGGGTGTGGCTCAATCTGGCAAGATTGTTTCAAGCAAAGCATTTTATAACCCCTGCTATAACAATAGAGGTGTGAATAATGGTCCTGCGGTGCTTCAGCTCTTTCAACTCGTTTTTGAATAGATATTATAATTTGTTCATCCACATAATTAAAATGTGAATGATTATCATTGAACGGTTTCTCACTCCACTCCTTAGGGAGCTCCGGTCTGGCCTGAAACTCACTCAGTGTCCCTGATGCAGATTAGCAAAGTCGGCTAATGCTGCAGAATCCCGAAGTCCTGCCTTAGCTCCAGTTGCTAGAACATGAGCGAAATGTGTTTCGTAATACCTATAAAGCTTCCTACAGTAAATTGCTCATTAAAACGTAGAAAACTTTTTTAGAAGCTAAACGTCTCCAAATACCGTGACGTCCTCTAATCTTGGATGTTATACAGTACATGGGTCCGTGTTAAGCTTTAACATTCCAGATCACAAATAAATGACAACATTTTGGAATTTTGATGTAGTTTTGGATTCAGCATAACATATTTAAGACATTTTATTGTCGTAGGTGGTGATGTGATTTAGCAGAGGGATGAGGATGAAGAAGGGGGGGGGAATGAGAATTTGAGCTGGAAAAAATGTTTACGTCCTACTTACTGTATGTCCTCTCTCTCTCTTTCTTTCTCTTTCTTTGAGCAGGAAACTGAGCATCTGTGTGGCCATGAGCAGAGTAAAGCTGATTAGCAGGAAAGTGGCGAGTGCTTGGAAGCTGCACTTCTGCTTGTTTATATTTCACGTTCAGCCCGATAGCGGTGCCAAGGGCATTGAGCATCAACAAACAAATTCCTACATGCATTCTTATTCAGAGTTTGCTTTGTTTTTTGGGCAGTGTACTGATGAGATTTATTGATTCTGTAGCTTTACTGAACAACCTACAGTATACTATGCACTATAGGATGTACTAATGTGTGTATTGAAGCAAATGACATCCATCCATCCATCCATCTACTGTAGGAACCTCTGTAGTCCAACTAGGGACCTTGGTCAATGGTGACCATTCTATTTATTCCCATTTTTACCACTGTGGTAGGACCTCTGGTCAACATTCACACGCATTCAATCACATCGGTCAATTTGGGACCACCAATGGATGAAATCTGCATGTCTTTGGACTGTGGAAGGAAACCCACCATGTACAGGGAAAACATGCAAACTCCATGCACACAGACCCCAAGGCAAGGTGGGAATTGATTCCAGACCCTGGAGGTGCAAGACGACAAACAGTACAAACCACTAACCCACTGTGCCACCATATGATATATAAAAGACATAAAACACATAAACTGATGCTTTATTCATCACTAATATTATTTATTCATCCCTTTTTTCCGGTTTCGGTGACTATCATGGTGAATGCGGGGCCTATCCTGGGAAAATTAATGGTTTGGAAATACACCCTCAATGAGATGCCAGTCCATCTTTGCATGTGCCATGACTAGGAACTATGAAGCTGTGAGACGGCATCGCTACCTGCTGCACGGCCAAAAATACGGTGACATAAATCAATTGACCAGGATATAAAGCAATAGAGCAAGCAGCAAAGCAATTTTCCTGCAATTTTATACAGCTATTTGATTCCCCACCTGACGGACTGGTGCTGTGTCTGAAATAATGCCCTGCTGCTTATTCCCAACAAACAGAAAAGTGGGTTATGAGTTTTCAGTATAAATTGTATTATATATATATATATTATCTAGTTACTTACTGCAATGTGTTATGAAGTTTTCTAGGGCACTTTCTGTTCTCCAAAAACAAGGACCAAATACTGTTAAATGATTAAAAAATTAAGCAGCAAAGCAACAACAAGGACAAACTGACCCACAGTTCTAAGAGCACATCGAGGAAAAACCTTGAGTAAACTTAAAAAAAATAAAAAAACACACACACACACACACACACACACACACACACAGTTATCCAATAAAAAAACTTTACAAACTGTGGCTCAAGGTTTGTACAAATTATGCATAATACATTGAGGGCCAATTTATCCAGCGGTTCTATGGATATGGAGATTCCAAAAGTCACCATGCATAGAGGAAAACGATACAAAATGCCTCATGTTTGGTTTATATGATATATTTTCTAGCCTTTAAGAATGCCAGAGACAAAATAATAACGTATCGAAGTCATTCCCTTAGCTTTGAAAGCATTCCAAGTGCAATTACACGCATAACACCAGATTATTCTCTATTATTCTGTACAATTTGCATTATTCATAAATAATTGTGTTTTGTGTATGTGTGTGTGCCAGACTTCCTCCTATTTTATTTCATTTTTTTTAGTCTTGAGGAATAGTTCTCCAGGCTTCCTGAAGGACATTTTTTTGTCTCTCATTTTTAGTCTAGTCCCTGAGCAGTTTCAGAGGAATGTTTAAACCACACAGTGACCTATGAATCATTCAAGGATACAAAACCATCTAACTTTAATCATGAACCATTGAGAAACACAGAATGATGACAGATGGTGATTAGTATACTGGTGATGCTGAATAATGCTGAGTGGTTGGAACAGACGAGAGGGGAAATGAGGTTGCTGCTGAGGTTGGTATATAAATCACCAATTTTTAAATTGTATCTAAATTGTATCCAATTGTATCAGTATGTACTTTAAAACACAATAAAACATTTGTTCCCGTTTCTTTTATTTAATCTACATCATTTTATTTTATTCAATTTAATATGAGGAAATGAGCGATGGCGCAAGATTTTGGCACAGTACTGTATATTTACTTATTTCAAATTCAAATTCAAATTTTATTTGTTACATACACAGTCATACACAGAACGATATGCAGTGAAATGCTTATACGACCGGCCGTGACCTTAAAAAATAAAAGCCTATAGATAAGAAATAAAAATGAATAAAAAGAAATACAATAGAAAATAAATTTAACTAGGATAAAAAATAAAAATATTCTGTACAAATAAGGACATTCTGTCTAATATAGCAAAATATTAAAAATATAGAAAAAATAGAAATTTAGTGTAAAATATAGAAATTTTCTGTAAATAAAGAAAAAAAATGAAGAAAAATGACTGTATATCATTTTTATATATCATATCATAAATATATAAGTGTAACTGTGCGTGAGTGTGTCCAGGATTCAAGGCGAAGAGACCGAAGAGTCCAGGTTCGATTCCCACCTAGGGGTCTGTGTGCATGGAGTTTGTATGTTCTCCCGGTGCTTGGTGAGTTTCCTCCCAGTACTCCAGATTCTGCCCAGAGTCCAAAGACATGAAGATGAGGCTAACTGCCATTTTCAAATTTCCCATAGTGTGTGACTGTGTGAATGTTGACAGGAGGTCCTACCATAGTCATAAAAATAAGAATAAATACAATACTATCTATCTATCTATCTATCTATCTATCAGTAGGTGTTGTAACACAAGTCTATCATGAGTGGGAGGCATGACTGTATGGAGACCCGTAAGATGATGTAATCATTATGATATAATTTGTGTGTTTGTATTCAATTTGGTGGCACATTGGTTTAGTGATTAGCACTGAGAACTTGCACCCCCCAGGGTCCAGGATTGATTTGCGCCTTGAGACCTGCATGCATGAAGTTTGCATGTTCTCCCTGTGCTTGACGGGTTTCCTCCCACAGTCCAAAAACATACAGATTAGGCTAACTGGTGTTCCTAAATTTACCCCTAGTGTGAGAATGAGCATGTGGGAATGAGTGCCCTGTGATGGATTGGCACCCCATCCAGTGTGTACCCCACCTTATACCCTTAGTTTCCTGGGATAGGCTCCAGGCCCCCCACGACCCCGTATACAGGATTAAGCGGTATAGACGATGAGTGAGTGAATTCAGTTTGTTGATGCTGCATGTTAAGGTGAAAGAAGATAGATACACTGCAGCCCCACTGCCTCAAAAAGAAATGTATTAATTGATATGCCTAACATTTTCAAAAGCCCATCAAAATGACCAAAAACAACCACCTTGTATATACAGTAAGTGTAGCGTTTACAGAAATCCAAGCCTAGTGTAAAGTACCAATGAAAAGCAAAAGTGTAAAAAAAAAAAAAAAAAATACTGTAAGAGTTTCTGTTGTAAACAAGTACCCAGTATTCAATCAGACACCATCCTCAGTATTCTGTTGAATATTTGTCTCCTTTTTGTTGTCATATTTGGTGTCATCTTTGCAAGCAGGTGTTCGTTTGCCCCTGACAATGCGACTGCAAACTCCCATCATTTTTAAAAATCTGCTCCCGACACCGAAACCTCTTTCACCCACTGCTTGGCTGCGTCCTCTGAGCCAGATGTATGTTATTAGAGCAAGAATCTCTAGCTGTGATGGATTTGTGGCCTGAAAATGATCGCATTGTGGTTCCCACCTGTGGACCCCGAGATGCTGTTACGGGACACAGGTGCGCCAATGAAGACCTGATGGACTATTATGATCAGAGCCGAGTTTCTGTCTCTGTCTCTTTCCTTCGTCCCGGTGCCTGTGGAGACGGAGCGAGGTACGGCCTGCATCGTCTCCTCCATGTTGATGGATGGTCCTTGCTTCCCAGTTTTATATACACACAAACACACGTGAACACACGAGTAGAAAATGAGGAAGAAGGTCTATTTACTGTCACTCAAACGGCTACCCCTGACTGACTATGAAACGCTCTGTCAGTCACACTCTTCGCCGTATCTCTCCTTCTTTTCCCCTCCTTCTGACTTTCTGACAGCAGGTGGTCTCTCTCAGCTGCTTCGGTTGTCCTTTGAGGACCAGACCAACCCCCCATCCCCCCGCCCCCACTTTCTCTTCCTCTGACAGTGAGATAAAGGCAAAGTATGTGCAGGTGAAAAGCAATGAGGGGTAGTGAAGGAGAAATAAAACTCCAGCTCTGTCATTTTTAAGATTCTTACTGGCTGATGGAATGCTTCGTGTATGTTTAGACAAACAGTTCGGCGTTATTATATTATATTATATTATATTATATTATATTATATTATATTATATTATATTATATTATTATTTCACAGTGTGTCAACTCTAGATGAAAACATATGCCTGATTTAACCTCCTAATTGGATTTTTTTTTAATGCACAAGTTTTTTTCTTCCAGAACCACTTGCCTTCACTGGGATCTGTGAACGTACATACATTTAGAAATACCCCCCGATGTTCTCCTGTCACCTCTAACGCAGCTACCACCTCTAAAAAAAAAGAAAAAGAAAAAAAAAAAACGCAGCTTGCATCTCTACATCAGGTTGACGCACCAGCATAACAATGCGTACATACCTCATTGCGTACATACCATGCATATAAGAAATTATGTTTCCCCTATGTTCCCTATTTGGTATTTATATTACGAACGGAGCAGAAAGCAATTTGGGGTTTGGGAATGGTTTCTAAGCTGGCGATGACTGTTACTATGGAAACAGCTGTAAATAAGGTTGTGTGATAAATCGTGGAAAGGACTGTAAATCAGGGTTTATGATCCAGTTTGATATAAAGGAACGTAGGGCGCGGTAGACTAAGCAGGCTGAATTTTGAGCGTGTTATTATTCACTTCGACTTCAATTTCGAATCTGAAAGACGAACAGCCATCTTGTTTATCCATTTCAGGTTTAACAGACTGTCTGTAATCAAACAGGCTGCTGTTGACTGAAAATATTTGCCCTGAAGTGTTGCCAAGATGGCCGAGCAAGCAAAGAGACTTTATTTGGTCTGCGTGAAGAGAGTGTTAGGTTACATTAAAAAAAAAAAAAAAAGATAATTAGATGCTAAGTAAGCTAATCTGCTCCGCGATGTGGTGCACTGTTTGTACGTTCAGAATCTTTTGTTATATGTTCTAAGCAAAACAAGACTCAGTATGTGTATGTCTGGGTGTGGTTTGTTGTGTCTGCATTATTTAAAAACAAGGGTTTTAAGGATGGGTAATATATAACTTTTTTCCTCCTTTTTTTGTATGGAGTTATGTACAAACTGTGTGTACAGGTATTGGACTAATGATCTGAAGGTCCAATGCTCAGCACCGCCATGTTGCCACTGTTGGGCCCTTGATCAAGGCCCTTAACCTCTCAACTGCTCATCTGTAATGAGACAAAATGCCAGTCACTCTAGATAACGTAAAAGTCTGCAGGAAAATGGTTTTTCCAAATTGAGTGTGTGAGTGTGAGTGTGTGTGTGCTTGGCACCCCATCCAGGCTGTACCCTTCCCCGAGTCCCCTGGGATAGGCTATAGGCTTCCCATGACCCTGTACAAGATAAGAGGTACTGTATAGAGGGTCATTATGAGTGTTAGATATAAATAGGACAAAATCTTGGATTCGAGTAATGAACACGGCAGTCTTGCACAAAACCACAAATGTGACATGAATAAACAAAATGCTTAAGTTATATGGAGTAGAATCTCGAGTTTTGCCATTTTGGAATATCATGACTTCATGATCTCTTTCTTCATTACTGTCTTGTATTGTATGTGTTTTATGTTAATTGTTTAATTGTTTTTAACTGTTTACTCAGTATTTCGTGATAAAACAAACTTGAACTTTGTGTGGACTATCTTCTCTCTGAGTGGGGCGACATATTCAAGCATCAATTGATCTTTTCACCCCACCTCTTAAAAGGTCCCATACTGTATGTTGCTATATCTATAACAATTTAACACAGGTCTGAGCGGTCTGTCAAATGTCTGAGATAAAGCTTTTTTTTTTTAATACCTCAAACTCCCTTTATTTCACTCCACCTACAATTGTGCCATTTCAGTGTTTATGAAAATGAGCCACTGCTGAGCCACTCCCCTTTAGATAACAGCATAGCTGAGCAACAAGCCAAATCTTATCTGAGGTCACATTAGGGGTAAAACTAACTGGCCTGTTTAAACTCTGGTCAATACCTAAACAGAAAAATCTTTTTTATAGGACTGTTTTTCCTTGTTTTTCCTGTAGCCGTAAAGTAATATTCTAAGGATTCAGTAACAACCCCAGACTCCTCCTCAATGCCTTCACTCTGATTATGTCTCCATATTATGTCTTCTATTGGTATTGTCCTACTATGACAAGCATTCCTGACAAAAGCAGCCTCTTAGCCATTGCAAGGAAGAAGCTGTAACCTTCTCTGCAATTCACAAGGCACAAAAAGCCCTTACTACATGGCCATTTGTTCAAAAGGTCAGCATGCGCAAGACCCATCAATAGCACCTAGAGGACTTTAAGCCAAGGCCAAGACACATGCTGAGTAATGAACTGCACAGAATCTCTCTTTGGCGGGGATAAATGCCCCGAGAGGGATTCTGAGTTGCAAGTCATGTACTGGTTGTTTATCACATATAGAGGGGCAGTGTTGAGCTCAGAAGCTGTTAATACTAAATTTGGCTATTTCACTACTAAATGAGGGTGGCACGGTGGCATAGTGGTTAGCACTGTCGCTTTGCACCTACAGGGTCAGGATTCGATTCTCAGCCAGATTTGATTCCTGCGTCTGTGTGCATGGAGATTGCATGTTCTCCCTGTGCTTGGTGGGTTTCCTCCGGGAAGGGGGTTTCCTCCCACAGTACAAAGACATGCAGATTAGGCTTATTGGCGTTCCCAAATTGCTCGTAGTGTG
>JAQMYG010000014.1:20188825-20201538 GCA_030014215.1 Clariallabes teugelsi | reverse complement strand
GCACTTGACAATACTGTTCTTGCAAGAACTATTACAGAAAGGCTGACCTCTGTGTCTTAAAATAACAACTAACTGTCGTTCTTCTTGTTGTTACGTAATTACCTTAATTCCATATGTGTTATTTTATAGTTTCGAAATCCCCAGTATTGTTGTAGAATGTAGAAAGTAAATCAGTAAACAAAAACAAAGAAATTTGCAAGTGTTCTAAAACTTTTGAACGGTAGTG
The DNA here is from genome assembly GCA_030014215.1 of Clariallabes teugelsi. Classification (NCBI taxonomy): domain Eukaryota; kingdom Metazoa; phylum Chordata; class Actinopteri; order Siluriformes; family Clariidae; genus Clariallabes; species Clariallabes teugelsi. Next base: position 20,201,312 of record JAQMYG010000014.1, on the reverse strand, counting down.
TATATTTAAGTCTAGATTTTTTAATGAATTAAGAAAAAACTGTTTAGACCTGATTTTACTTTGTCAATCTGGAGTATTGCGTGTAGAATGATGAGGGAATATGTGGAAAACTTCAAAGGGTCTGAAAAGAGTGACCGTCGTATACAGTACCGGTCAAAAGTTTGGACACACCTTCTAAATTTATTTGCTACATTCTACATTCTCAGAAATCACGAATTAGCCTCAAAATCACCTCAGATTAGAGCCGTTATGAAGATTTACAGATCATAAGTAGCAGATATACATCTCAATATCTACTGTTCAGAAGAGATTATTGTAAATTTTGGACACTTTCAGCGTTATTTTACAGTGTAGAAAGAAATAAAAATCAGGAACAACCACAGGATTAGAATTTTGCTTTAGGCTGGTGTAATTGAATCAAACTTAATACTTCCTAAAACATTCATTTTAAATCCGTCTAAAGGCAACAAGTCCACGGCTTATATACTGACTGCAGATAGATTTGAAAAATACTGACCACCTTTCACCTCGATATCACCCTATGTGACATTACACCGCTCTCAGCTTGATAAGATCAATGTTGCAGACATGTGTGTTGCGAAAGATTTTACACTTACTGCCCTTTTTTTATTTATTAAAGTTAAAACGTTCACCACCATACAATGCTACTAATCCATAATCCACATTCAGAGCACAAGATCCAGTGACATAATATAGACCTTGACACTAGTGGGTTAATCTTTTAAATAACATGCAGGACGCATAACGATTTGCCTTAATTTCGCAAATCTGATAATTACATGCTCGTGGGATTTTTGGTGATTCGCAGGAGTGGAGCTCATTTAAATGCACGAATGAATAACAATAGGCGTCTCCTTGGAGAAGTCCGGTCCTGCCTCGTCTAAGAAAGAAAGTCATGCGGCAAGTAGAGCGGCACTGGAGCTCACGGCCGGCTTTATATTTATATTCAGGGTGGCTAGTTGGTGCGGAGAAACCTTTCCACAATGAATGGACATGTCGTTCCCAGTTGTAGGCCAATTCTAAAGAGCAGTAATTTGTGACTTGCGGGGGTTACAGACCTTCGGGACGTCCATCTTTTCAGTCTGAAGCAGCAATTCCTTCTTATCTGGTCGACTCGGGACTGATAAAGCTGTAAGACCTCGACGAGGCGCATGGAGTAAAAAGCACCGTGGTTTTCACTACAGACTGAGATTCATGATGGCAATGAAAGTGGACGTATACAGTATATAAAAAGCGCATGAGACACTTAAAGGGAAGTAAACCGAGCAAGAAGGAAGGAATGAAATGCAACATGGCATGCTGTTATAGGAAAATAATCATGACACCAATGGATTATGGAATATTTTCCCATCACAGCACCTTATAAAGTGCTTTATTCCTCTTATACCCCAGGATAAATCGTATGACCATACATATGCTTTATGTAAAAACAAGCATGTTGTTCAGTAAAAGCCTTAAAAAGAGGAGAAGTGCTGCTCACAGTTACAGCGTAAGGTGATTTGCTAGTGATCTCCAGCAGCTTGTGTTTGGCTCTGCGCTCAGACTCCCTGGCCTCCTGAAGGTCCTGCTTCAGCTGATCGGCTTCCTTGGCTCTGTGGACGGAAGCGAGTGCGAGTCAGGCAACGTGGCACTTTTATTTACTTGAGAATGCATGAGATGCTGCGCTGAGCCTCGGATCACGGAGATGCTTTCAGAGCCAACGCAGTGGAGAAGAAATTCATACGGCGAAGCAAAAAGACGATATCACAAAGAAGCGTTCATCACATTCAAGACTAAATACTACAACTTAAAGAGCTGTTCATGCATATAGACTGAATACAGGCATAGCTTTTCGTTTTTACCAAAATTACTACTTCTGTTATTACTAATACTATCTCAAATCTTAGTATTAGTACTGATACTACTCCTTCTTTTACTACTAATATAACTGTCACCTCTACTACTGCTTGTCACTTTTACTACTACTACAACATCTAAAGGTGTCACTACTATTATTTCTGTTAGTATTACTACTACAGTACTCTATTAGCATTAACTCTATTACTAGTTCTTTTATGACTATAAATAAATAACTCTATTAGTACTACCTCTACTACTAGCTCTGTTACTACTATAACTGTTTCTTTACTGTCACATCTAACACTACTGCTTTTGATATTATAAAAACTATTACAAATATGAGTATTACAAATATGAGTATTACTACTACAACTCTTTGCGACAAAAACTACGTTTTACTTTTAGCGCAACTATTAACATTACTTCTACTGCTCCTTCTACTATCACATAGTACTAGCACAGCTATTTTGTTACCATTACTAATATTGTTATAAAACAATGTTAGTACTATTACTACTACTGTTAATACTAATACTAGTACTTATAGTAACGGAAATAGTAGTAGAGCTGATACTAAGAGTTTTTCTAGTAGAATAAAAGAAGTACAAAAGTATAAAAGGAATATTGTAAGGATTTTTCCTAAGACTACTACTACTTTTAATGATAATTTCAATAGAACATGAATTACATATTTTATGAAATTTAATACTACTCTTGTATACGTCAACAATACAATTAATACTAGTACAGTGGAACCTTGGATTACGAGCATAAGTCGTTCGGGAAGCACACATAACACACACATTTCGCAGCGCAAGAGTAAGAAAAACACACACACGGATGTTGATTATACCAGTAAGAGACGAGCACTAAGACCCAGCAGGGGAGACGATTACCCGCACGGCACAAGAGAGAGAAAAACCGTTGGCTCAGTTGTGATCATGTGATCAAATCAAGAAGCGCATGCGTGATGATACTCGGTGCTCGTAAACCAAGACAATGCTCGTTTTCCAAGTCAAAATTTATAAAAAATCTTTGCGCGTCTTGCGGAACACTCGCAAACCGCGTTACTCGTAATCCGAGGTTCCACTGTATTATTAATTTTATTACTGATACTTCTACACCTGGGGGTGGTGATAATAATAACATTATTATTATTATTATTATTATTATTAATAATAATAATAATAATAATAATAATAATAATAATAACATCCTCTTCAAGAGGATTTTGTAGGACTGAGCCTCATTATTCTGCAGTTTGTAAATAATATGATTTATGACAGAACTTCAAGAATTTCAATACTTTTTTTTATCTGAATTAAAAAAAATAAAATTGTGCCATCAATTAAAATTTTATTCCAGTTAATTACAGGCATAATGTTAATCATAATTTTAAAATACTCAGAGAAGTATTTACTTGTATTATAAACATGCAATGTTGGAATAAAGAATGTTAAATTAAAATCTCTGGAATGGGACCAGCGCTGTATGTAGCGGCTGGGTAATATGGGGGTGTGGCAACCCACAGACGGCGGGGCTCGAACCTGGATCCTTAGATCCAAAAAAATCAACAACCTACAGTACAGCCTTAGCCGCCTGAGACACCACTCCTACATCTTACGTTTAATGTATACTTGTAAAAACAGTTCACCTTAAAGGTAGCTCACGTATACAACTTCAGTCTAAAACCTTTTTATAATGAAAAGCCAATAGGGTCATACTGTTTAAGGTCATATGATTAACTTGTGTTAAAATAAATAAAAAGTCATTCATTAAAATTTCTAGATTAATTACGTGCATTAACGCTTTTATATTGATAACCCTAGAAAAAAATCTTAAAAACATTTTAAGATATGCTTCATACTAATTTATACAAAGCAGATACAAATTTATATACTGTATAGTTCCAACTTTATTAAACATGGTTAATACTTCTTTTATTTTTTATTATTATTTCTTTTCTCTTTTTTTTTTGAGATCTTTCATAATTTGGCGATCAAACCTCATCCGGGCGATACAAACCTCCTCTCGGATTCTTCAGCCATTTTGAGGGCGAGTCTCTCAGCATCCAGCATCTTCTGCTCGATCAGTCTCTTTTCTTCCTCGCTGCGGATCGCGGTCATCTACAGAACGACACACCACAGCAACGATAAAAATCAAGAGTTATACTCCATTAAAAGTATCAGATCAGCTGGGTAAACCTAGAGTACGACTTTTTATGAGCTGGGAATGTTCTTGTATCCTCGACATGCTGCTATGAAAAGTGTCTATTGTATATTATCACACTTGAAGCTTTGAGAAGGGGGGACTTTTTCTTTTTTTTAGCAGTTATCTAAATATGTTTTGACTGCTCTCGTTTCCTTCATCCACTATTCCACAGCTTTCCTCCACTTGAGTTATCTTTTACGGTAAGAAGAGAACGTGACTGGAGTTAATTTCTTGGATTAATAACACTGTAAAGTGTTCTGAATTTGTGTTACACATCAGAGGAAATTTTTTTAACCTGTGAAAGGGCATAAATTCCCTGTCTCTGTGTGTATTACAGATTGGTGAGTTATTGTTTATTAGGTAAAATATTGCACAATTCTTATGAAACACCAAAAAAAAAAAAAAAAAAAAACAGCCTGGGCTGGGGAAGCTAGATTTATTATAAATAAAAATAAGAAATAATAATAATTATAAAAGCACAATAAATGAAACAATAAATCTATTGTTGGAGTTTTGTTTCTTGTAATGATAATCATTATTCCTTAAAATAAAAAAATAAAAAATAATAATATACAATTTTTATCGAAAAATTAAATTTTTAAAAAAGCGGCATGAAAGCAACATCAAAGTATTTTCCGAAAGTAACATGAAACGGCAATACGATACAAGCATATAAATAATAAACAAGGGGCGTTCAAGTCAAAGTGGGACTTTTACTTGTGTAGAATAACACGACAACCCAGTGTTTCACTAGTGCTTGGACACCATCGAGGTAGAACGTCTTCTCAGTACGCCGGAGCCATGATCGGACTGCCTGCTTCATGTCTGAAACGCCGGCCTCCCAGGAACTCCTTTAAGGGCCCTAAACATGTGGAAATGGCTCAGGACTGTATGGAGGACGTAGCAATAACTTCCAGATGAATTCCTGTAACGTGCGAGTGGTGTTGGTGGATGATCGCGTGTACAGTTCACACGTCTCTTCGGCAAGTTGGCGACAAGTTATGCATCGATTTTCAAGGATCAGGCTAAAGGAATGTTCACGGGAACGGACTGCAGACTACCTGGTCTTCCATAGTCATTCACGTAAATGTCAATCAAGTCTCGGTTTGACGTGAACGCCCCTTGTATATCGCACGATACGAATCAGTAGAAAGTGCCAAAAAGCATGACGTAGTATACTCTTATATGAAAATGGAAGGCGCTTATCTGCTAACATTATAAAATACAGATTAGGTCATGTGATACCCGTGTTATCCGTCCCAACTTCTTTTTTTTTTTTTTTTTTATAAATTTTTTGAAAATTATTATATAAAATCTTTTATACTCTGATCAACTGGGTGCTGAGCAATGACATGCTGACTGCGGGACAGAAAACTCCATATAAAGCACAAACTTTAATGCGATGAATCTCCTGCTCCGCCTCGGCTGCCTTCTGAGCCAGCAGTTTGGCCTCTTCCTCTGCAATCTGAGCCTTCTCCGCTAACAGGTCAGCAGTCTCCTCTGAACGCAGCTGCCAAGAAGGAGCACACACACATTTAGAATTTCTATGCAAGGTTTTGACTTCGTGAGCAAAAATTTATTGACCGTAAGCGTGGCGAGGACGATTTAACGCCTCGAAACAAAATGCCGACCGGGTGGTCAGAAGTATTCAGACATGCACCGTGATACCAGATCGCGACGCCATCGGATCACGGTCATCTGTGTCTAATCCGAGGTTTAATCTCCGGCTCTTCAATAATAGTCTCACTGTAACAAGCGCTGTCGATTGGTGAACCTTCCCCCCGCTACGATAGCATTCCAATACTTCTGGCCCTCGCGATGAGAATCTTTTTGATTATTAGTTTTAGATTATTTGGAGAGACTATTGTACAAGTCCCTGTGTATGAGCGGTTACTATATCATGTCCGAAAGAGTTTCTATTATTATTATTATTATACATCTATCCTTCGTTTCAGCCAGATGTATTAATTATATTATATTATAGTGCATTAACATTTTATTATCGTTCTAATAGAAGTGAAGCAACCCAGACTCCGTAGGTTTGTTGTTGTTGTTGATGCGTTTCCCTCAGGGTGTGATTCTGAGTCTACGAGAGTTTCAAGTCGAACAGCCTCACCAGAGCTTCATTGGCCATCAGAGCTTCATCCTGCAGATGAAGTAGTCGTCGCTCCAACTCATCCCTCGCTCGCTCGGCTTCCTCACGCAGGTGTTTCTCTCTCTCCAGCCTCTGCCTCTCCATCTACACACACACACACACACACACACGACTGGAGATCAGATCCTGTTCGGTTCCTAACACTGCAAGTCCTGAAGTTTCCTTTCTTTATTCAGTCCCTTCTTCGTTGTTCTGTCTCATGTCTCTTCTTTTTAATATTCCACTCCTCACTCTCTCCTTCATCCTTCTCTCCATCTGTCCTCCAATCTTCCTTCTCTCACCTTCATCCTGTTCTTCTTCTTCTCGTTCGTCCTTCATTCCTCTCGTTTCACTCCTCTCTCTCTCTCCACTCTATCCCTTACTTTTTCTTTTCTTCCATCCTTCTCTCCTTCTATCTTCCACTCCTCCTTCTCTCTACTTCATCCCTTACATCTCATTCTCTCCTCCACCCCCCACCTCTCCTCTGTTCCTCTCCTAAATCCTTCTCTCCCCTTCATCCTGTTCTTCTCCATTTTTTAATCTACTTCCATCTTCCACTCCTCCTTCTATCTCTCCTTCACTCCTTCAAACTTCTATTTCTCTCATCCTGTCTTTGACTCTTCCTTCTCTCTCCTTTATACCTTTCATTTTCTCCATCATCCATCTCTCAACCACTTCTCTTCTTCAGCCTTCTTTCAATTACTCATTTTTGTCTCCTTCACCTCTCTCCCTCTCTTTTCCATCCAACTCTTTTGTACTCCTCTCCTCTCCTTCTATCCGTCCGTCTTCCAATCTTCCTTCTCAGTCCTTCACCCTGTTCTTCTCCTCCTGGTTCATCCTTCTTTCCTTCCATCTTCCTCTCTTCTCTCCTTCATCCCTTTCTTCTCCTTTTATCTTCCACTCCTCATTCTCTCTACTTTATTCGTTCTGCCTTCTTCTCTCCTTCATCCCTCTTTTTTATCCACCTCTCCTCCGCTCCTATAACCTTCATCCTTCTCTCCGTGCCTGCCACTCTTCTTCCTCTCTCTTTCCTCCTGTTCTTCCACTCCTCTTTCTTCTCATTGTCTGCTTTCATCTTCCTCTCCTTCACTTTTTCATCCATCTCTAAACCACCCCGTCTCTTCTCTCTTCCTCACCCTTCTTCTCTCAATCTGCTCCTTCATTCTTTTCTCCTTCTGTCCTCCCCACCTTTTATCCCTTTCTCCTCCTTCACTACTTCATCCTTCCCTTATTTTATCCTCCACTCCACCTTGTCTTTTTTCTAAAGCCCTTTCCTTACCTTTTCTCCTTCATTCCTCTTTCCTTCTTTCCTTTGCACCTTTCTTTTCCTTTATTCATTCTCACCATTCTCTCCTTTTCTTTCCCAAACCTTATCCTTTTCTCCTCTCATCTTCCACTCCTCATTTTATCTCTTCTTCATCTTCTCGTCTCCTTCACTCTTTCAAACTTCTGTCTTTCGATCTTCCGTTTTTTTATCCTTTATCAATTTCTTCCCTTTCTCCTTCATCCTTCTCTCTCTTCCATACCTTTCTTCTCATTTTCTCCATCTTCCATCTCTCGACCACTTCTCTTTCCATATCTTCCTTTCCTTCCCCAAATCCCACCCCTCCATCTCTCTCTCTCTCACATCCCTCCTTCACTACTCCTCTTTCTCCCACCTGTTTGCGAGCTTTCTCCTCTCTCGCCTGAGACTTCATCTGCTGCACCTCCAGTGAGTCCACTCTACGCCTCCTCATGAACAGGTCATGGTTCCCAATGCACAGCTGAAGAATCTGCACACACACACACACACACACACACACACACACACACACACACACACACACACACACACACACGGAACTCTTAGAACTGTAAAAACTGATGGACTGTAGAACTGTCTGTAGAAAATGAGTTTCCTTTTTACGAGAAATATGATCTTCGAGGGGCGTTCAAGTCAAACCGGGACTTTTGATTGTGCAGAATGACAGAACACAGTTATTAGAGTGATTAAATTGTCTCTATATAACTCCCTCTTACACTAACGCACTTATCCCAGTTCTTCACTAGAGCTTGGACACCATGAAGGTAGAAAGTTCTCTCAGACTCCCTGCTTCACGTCTGAAAAGCTGGCCTCCCAGGAACTCCTTTAATGGACCAAATATGTGGATATGTCTTAGTCCCGGTTTGACTTGAACACTCTTCGTAGGATTAAACTTCCTGCCGATGCACGATTTTAGTAGGATTATTATATTTGTTTGGTATTAAATTCATAATTATTTATCAAAGTGATTTAATTATTAAATTTCTTTTTCAAATTTGACAATTTTTTAATAATTACATATTCTTTCACATAGCATCAATAAATAAACATTTAAAAATTGTTATAGTAAATATTAAAGCGTCAATCTACATGAAACAATAAATGTAACATTACCTTAGCATTAGCCACATTAGCAAAATTCACAGACACAGCATTCAATTAAGATCAATTAACCTGATGCATCCATACATTCTTACATTATTAAAACATACTCACCAACTTATTCACCCGCAGTCTGGAGGAGTTGAACCTGAACACGTCAGCTTTCTTATCCAGAGGTTTAATAGCAAACTGAGGATTAACGGAAAAAAAAAGAAAAAGAAAAAAGTCACAAACAGCGTGAGGAGGCTCTCGACAGCTTTTCAGAGCGAGACAGACAGGAACGTTAATTTTCCTTAATGAACAAAGTCCCGTCTTAAGCAGCAGGACGAGACTGATACGGGGAATAATCCAAGCCGACAGGGTGCATTCTGGGAGGATAAGCTGTTAAACTCTTGAGAAGGTAATTTCACTAACAGCGGCTAACAACAGAGTGAAGTGACGGAGAAATCGATGAGGTTCACAATATATGAGTAATCATACTAATAAACAACCTAGCACGGAGTTCCCGATTGTGATTGGTCAGATCGTGGTGTTCAATTTTCTATAACAGCACCTCAACATTATCTACTTACTGGTTACTATAGCAACAACTTAAACAACAACTTGTACTGTATAGAGGACGCTCCGTGTAAATGTCGAAATAAAATTTTGTAAAAATCTGAATTTACGCAAGAGTTTACGGTTTCTTGGTAACATCCTGAAAAATAAAGCTGCAAATTTTTTCATCTTAAAATGAAGAGAAAGAAAAGAAGAGCGCCTCCTACTGTCCGACTGTCTACAGCTACCATAGAGTGATTGAGCGTTTATTTATTCATTACTTTTTTAGGATGCTTCAAGACCTTAAACGTAAGTGGTATCTAACTGTGTAACATATAACTTATTAACAGGAATGCACAGGAAGTAGCGATAAAATTATTATGACATATAATATCGCTCTTTTAGATATAATACAACTTAAAGAATGCGGCATAAAAGGAATAAAACACCTTGGATTCATTTTTTTCCATTGTAGAAAAGTTTTGGAGTTACATTTTGGAGTTTTTTGTTTCTTGGCACGTTTATGCTACGTGAGTTGAATATATTTCTTCTAGAGATGTTCCACAACATTAACGGGTAAAAAGTACACAGTGGTCTCTTTTAAATCATTGTCAAATGTGTAAAGGTGACCTAACATGCAAAATTCACTTTTTAGTCATTTTTAAACATTTACATTAGGCACCAGTGTGAAATTAAAAAAATAAATGCTATCTCATTAAAGGTATTCCCTGACTTACGAACAAATCAGACTTATGAATGTTCTCCTGGAACGGAAGTGAGACTTACATATTTTGATATGAATTTAAAGCAATTTAAAGCATACTAATCCACTTGGCTATATATCTGTCCCCTTACCCCACACTGCCATCATGTGGCTGAAAATCATAATCGCACCTAGGGAAATGAACCTCACAGTGAAATGTAACAGTGTTGTCTCCGCGCCTTTAAATCACGAGGGGAATCCCGGACGCCATTTTTATCTCAGAGCTGTTTTCCACTGTATTGGACTGTGAACTTCTGTTTTGTTGAGGTTTTTCAGAAATTGGGATTATTCTCCATCAGGACAGCTTTACAGGACAGACATTTTCTATCATCGTGCTCCCGGAATTGAAACCGGTGAGGCCGACTCATTTCTCCCGCAACACACACACACACACACACACACACACACACACACACACACACACACACACACACATACAATATACCGGACTTTAAACATTTTATTATACATTCACTTACACACTGAAAATATTGTATATAATTGTAAAAAAAATGGTATCTGGTGCACTGCAGTGTCTATTTTTTGTACAATTTACGTGAACGACTTCCATGATCTGTTCATATCCGTGGATATTTGTAACTCGTATGTTCGTAAGTCGGGGACTACCCGTTTTGTACTGGCCAGGGTTAAAACAAGGCAATTAGATTTCCACCTATTGTGACCTCATATCAGAAGCACCCCTGCCTTCGCATGTTGCTCTCTGGAGGGGTGTAGTTCAGACACTAATATGGTGCATTTGAAGAAGGAGTGGAATAAAGAGGATTTGAGGTATAACAATAAATGCATTATATGAGGAGTATTTCTTCTGGAGCATAAACACACACTTTGGAAGAGCTCTGAAACCAGCAAGTGTTTAATGTTTCATAGATGTCCCTACTAGAGTGTTTATACTGTACCTCTTTGTCGCTGTAGGAGATGTTGCGGATTTCGTTCCAAGGGAAAGAGATTTTAGGCGTCAGTTTATTATCCGGCTCGTAAATGTGCAGTCCCAAAGCGTCGACGCCGAGCAGCAGATCCGTTCCCTTTTTATTCTTCAAAACAAAACAAGTACAACTTAGTTACAACACCATCATCATCATCATCAAATCCTTGGGCTACTGTGGCATAACACATCTTCAGGATGCATGCTGAGGTTACAAGAATCATATGCAAATGTGAAAAATTAAATCACAGCGTGTCTGTTAAAGATATTAACACCCCGGCATCGGATACTGTGTGTGTGTGAGTGAGTGAGTGAGTGAGGTAGAGAGAGATGAGATCTGGTTAACTGACAGTAAGAGTCACTTATACTCGGGTTAAACAGTATCGAGTGTACAGTGGTGTGATGGTGAGAGAATCAGTGGAAAAAGCAGCATCGTTATACAGGGTTACAGTAACACGAGTGCGGGCGGTTCTTACCTGGATAGGAAAATAATTGATTCCGTACATCTCCAAATCCTGGGCTATTTTTAAATACTCCATCTCGGCTTCGTCTCTAGAACAAGCAAGGGGGGGAAAATAAAGATGTGGAAAACAAACATAACACAACCTTTATTTAATACAATTACAATTAAAGGTGATGTAGGTCATTTTCAGACAGCAGTGAATATCAGAACATAACTTACACTGCGCTCAGAGTTTTTTCCGTATATAAAAAAAGAGATAAAGGTAGTCCCCGACTTACGAACAAGTTTCAGGTTATTTGAGTCTTGGGTTTAATCTTACGGTTTAGTTATGAAACGAGCACCAATTTCAGCAAGGTATGCAGCTTTGTTTGTTTACTTGCATTATGTTTCGTTCTCATCCGGTGGTTCGCCTCCAGCGAAGGGAACCACGCCGTTGCTGATTGGTTGGTGCGCTGTTGTAGAAATGCCGTCTTTCGGGAAAGCCGAGGCGTTGGTTGCCTGGATGCCGATGTTTTGCCCCATTGGCACACTTTAAAGATGGTTTAAAATAACGTCCATGCCGTATGCCTCTATGTTCATTGAAAGGCATGTACTCTGGAGGTCAACGAGAGTGTCAAAGTGTGACTTGGTGGTTCCCCCCCCAACTTGGGGCGAAGCTGTAAAATTGTCCGCTTTGTTTACCGGATCGCCGATTTACACCCTTGGTTTTGGGGTTTACTTCGAGGCATCTGGTCTTAGCGTGGCTCCAGGCACAGCAAATTTCCTTTCCCATGCCTTGTGAAGTCTCCTGCAACTTCGTTTTACAGACGCTCCTTTATGTTCGCGGCTCAGATGAGATTATCGGGATGGCGACATGCAGGCTGGGAGAGGGGCTCTGGAATGTGATCAATTGATTACTCTCTTTGGGATCCCTGTTCATCTCTACAGCACGTTTGTAAGTCCGATTTGTTGTTAACTCCGACAAAGTGAGTCTTATACGCCTTTGACACGAATATACAATATAAAGCACTATAAAGGAAGTTGTTACTCGATTGTTCGTAAGTCGAGGACTACCTGAACCAATGTGTGTTTGTTTTTTGGCTGATGATAAACCAAATGACTTATAATGCTAGAAAACACAATATGCAAACATGGGATTTTACTTTTTTTTTTTTTTTTACTGGAAAAATTAA
>JAQMYG010000014.1:20130817-20146222 GCA_030014215.1 Clariallabes teugelsi | reverse complement strand
CCCGTGCTTGGTGGGTTTCCTCCGGGTACTCCGGTTTCCTCCCACAGTCCAAAAGATATGCAGGTTAGGCTAATTGGCGTTCCCAAATTGCCTGTAGTATGTGTGTGTGTGCCCTGTGATGGATTGGCACCCTGTCCAGGGTGTACCCCGCCTCGTGTCCTAAGTGTTCTGGGATAGGCTCCAGGTCCCCATGACCCTGAATACAGGATAAAGCGGTATAGAAGATGAGTGAGTGAAAGTAAGTGAAAAGCAAAGCAATTGACATATACAGGTTCAGTCCCTGACTTACAAACGAGTTCTGTTCCGAAAGCACGTCCGTAAGTCTGTATGTTCTTAAGTCCGATAAAGTGAGACTTATACACCTTCAACACGAATATATGTACAATGTAAAGCATACCGATCCACTTGGCTAAATTTCTGTCCCCATTCCCCACACTGCCACCATGTGGCCAAAAACCGTAACCACGGCCTAAGGAAATAAATCTCACACGTGTCAATTGTAACAGTGTTGTCTCTGTGCCTTTAAATCGTGAGGGGAATCCCAGACGCTATTTTGTCCCAGAGCTGTTTTCCACTGTATTGGACTGTGAACTTTCGGATTTTCCGAAATAAGGATTATTCACATCTGATTCATTGAAACCAGTGAGGCTGATTCTTTCTCTCGCACCCCCCCACGCACACACAAACGCACAATATACCAGAATGTAGACCTTTTATACATTCACTTACACCCTGAAAATTATATAAATAAATTAATTGTATATATTAGTATCTGGGGCACTGCAGTGTCTATTTTTTGTACAACACACGTGAGCTTCTTCTGTGATTGAACCGGGAGTAGAACTGCGGCCCGTTTGTATCTGCGGAAATTCGTAACTCGGATGTTCATAAGTTGGGGACTACCTGTATCAGTCTGAAAAGTGCATTTGGTATTTACTCAAATTACTAAAATTTGTTTTATGATCCGAATCATTTGAGTGTGACAAGTATGCCAAAAATAAAAAAATTAATCAGGTTATAATCAAGAATGAAATCGGTTTTCATGGCACTGTAGTTAGACAGACAGACAGACAGACAGACAGAAAACGCCCGTAAGTGTTGGCACATTGCAGAGAATTGGCAAGTCCTACTTTCCCCTGACAGTAGAACTAGAGCGTGTGTGTGCATGTTGTCTTGCTTGATATTTGACAGCAATTAATGGATTCGAGCGAAAGTTACGTATTGTTTGATACTAAACCACAATTGCTGTTAGGAGTGTTAAACACAGTCCCATGGCAGTGGTTAGTTTGTAATTAGAGAGATGCAGACCTGACCATTCGCGTAACAGGCGTTTTTCCTGATTGGACCAGTTGGCAGCATCATCATCAACTCTTATGTCATGCTCTGAGCGCGTTATAAGCGTTCCTTACTAAATGTAACAATAGACAGCGTGCATACGACAGGCAGGAGTACAGAGTGATGAAAAGTTGAAGCAGCGCAGCAGCAGCGAGTTGACCACACAATCTATTCGCAGGTAACAGGTGTCAGGATCTGTCAGGATCCCCGGGCGTGGCATGGGGCCCTCAGTGGTCCTCACAGGAGATTTTTCTGCATAGCTCATACACACTTCCTCATATGCAAGCGAAACCCGGTACACATTTAGAGCTCATTGAGCTGAACAACTTTCACACTGCATGTCATGGGCTCAACTCAATAGGAAGGTGGTTATTTTGGGTCGTTTGCCAAAACACACTCGAAGGAATTTGATACACTCCTCCTAAGGGATTTATACGATCCAATAAGATCTTTATATGATCTTACTGTATATTTAAGATTTAAACCTATGCCAAAAAGTGGTTAATAACTTTCTGTGGGACATCATATTGAGTGACATCACGTTCAGTGACATCACAATGAGCAACACCATTATAGTGTAATGCTTTTTTTTTATTCCAGCAGCTGGGGCTTTTTGGAGGTCTAAACATAAAATTCCCCCTTTTCTATAATTATTTTATAATGGTATTGATATGTCCACTTTAAATGCATGCGCTCACTGTGCCCGCTGTCTTTCTGCTGTGCCCAGGTGATGGTGGTGCAGGGTGCTTGGGCCCGCTCATCGCTTCTATAAAAAAAACTATATTTATTATTATTATTTCAGATTTTTGCCATATTTACAAACTTGTACTAAAAAAGAAAAGTTGAGGAGGGTTTAACATGCGAAAGTGTGTGTGTGTGTGTGTGTGGGGGGGGGGGGGGGGGGGGGTGAGAATTGTTGGTTACAATACATGAAAACAATATAAATGAGGAAGAGAAACAAGGTGCGGGTTCCTCTATAATCTTTCCTCTTTCTGTAGGCGGAGAGAGGCGGTGCGTACATGTGGAGGTGTGGAGCTGGAGAACACTCGCCCTCTCTCTCACTGTCTCTCTCACACACACTCACTCAGTGCTCTGGCTTTCTCACTGCTCTCTCTCCCCGTCTCTCTCTGTCTCTCTGTCTCTCAGTGCTCAGTCCTGAGACAGGTTGAACATGGGCTCCTCTCATTCTGACCTGCAAGAAGAAGTGCTCAATGTGCTGTCTGAGAAAACCGGCTGTGAGTACACCATCTCACTCTCTCTCTCTCTCTCTCTCTCTCTCTCTTAGTGTCAGTGTGTGTGTGTGCGTCTTAATCGTGAAAAAAAACATCCTAATCTAACTTAGGAGGAAGTTTGGTTACACTCTTGTGGCCACTTTTAGGCTTAGTGTTCATATAATCTCCCCCTTTGCTCTTTCTCTGATTTCATGACACCCCGAGGAGTCAGACGACAGATTTGTTGTTTGGTGTTAACGAATTATTGTGCTACATTATGACACTTCTCATACATCATAATCATGTAATTGTGATGACGGAACACGTCAAACATTAACACCAATGACATTTAATGTAAAGACAAAAAAGAAATACAGTATACGTGACCTTATGGTGCCGAAGGGTTTGATTCTGGTGTAAATCTTCCACACAATATGATACAAATTTGATATTTCTCTACTCTACGGCTGAACTTGATCCGATTTCAGGTCATAAGCCCAAATCTTCTACATGTTCAGTATGATATGATCGTGATTCTTAAAGCATCTTGTACAGACCGATATCCTAGATGATCCTAGACGTACACTACCAGTCAGAAGTTTGGACACCAAGTCTAATTCCGTGATCTTTCCTGATTTCTATTTCTGTAAAACAATGCTAAAGGCGTCCAAAATATACAAAAATCTCCTTTGCTTATGTTCTGTGAATCCTTCATAACGGCTCTAATCTGAGGTGCTGTTTGTTAATTGGTGATTTCTGAGGCTGGTGACTCTAAATGAACTTCTTCTGGTCTTGCTTTGCTGGGAAGGTCTTCGTGAGAGCCAGGTTCTTCATCATCATGGTGCTTGATGGGTTTTGGACAATACTGTTCTTGCAAGAACTGTTCCAGAACAGCTGACTTTCATGTCTTCTGACTGTTATTGTAGATGTTGTTACTTTAATACCTAAAGCCATTTGTGTTATTTCATAGTTTTGAAATCTCCAGTATTGTTCTAGGATGTAGAAATTAAATCCAAACTTGTGTCCAAACATTTGATTGGTATTGGTACCTTATGGTGAGGTTACATTCCGATAAACCTGTTATTACTTGAAAATCATAAATCAAAAATGTCTTAGCATTTACTGCGTTTAGCAGACGCCGTTATCCAAAGTGACCCAACAGGGCCAACTTGGTGGTGGTGGTGCGGTTTGAACCTGGGACCTTCGGGAGTATAGTCTAATGCCTTAACCACTCCCTTATAATATGCCTTAATGCCTTAACCTCTTTACCTAATGAAATGACATACTGGATATCAAGGCATAAATGTGCTCAGAAAACTTATAGTACATTAGCCTGGCAACAAAGATCAAAAACCTTTTTCACAATACACTGTTGAATACCACACCACTGTTACTACCATCATACTATACAATCTTGATTCTTGAGTAAACCAATCAGTATTTAACTATAAAATATTTGGTAGAAGGCCTTATCCAGAGCAACTTACATCTTTTTTTAAATCTTATTATACATCTGAGCAGTTGAGGGTTAAGGGTCCTGCTCAAGGGCCCAACAGTGACAACTTGGTGGTCGTGGGATTTGAACCTGGGACCTTCCAAACCAAAGTCCAATTTATATAAAACACTGTACAATTTAACGCTAACAATGTACGAGCTACAATACACCACCATATTTATAATCTGAAAGTGGTTCGGATTCATCAGGAAAGCGATAAAGTAAACGTTTTGTCCCTGAGGTTGATGTGTTGGATGCAGAACAAAAATGGGCAAGTATAAGGCATTGATGGACTTTAACAAGGGCATCACAAGTTGTGATGTCTAGACAGCTTGGTGAGAGCAAATCTTGTGGGATGTTCCCAGTCTTCAGTGATCAGGACGTACCAAAAGTAATCCAAGGCAGGAAAACCAGTGAACTGGCGACAGGGTGATGAGAGACCAAGGCTCACTGGGGAGTGAAGGCTGGCCCGTGTAGCTTGATCCAATACAGGCGCTGGTGTAACTCAAATTGTGAAAATGTTAATGCTGGTTCTGATAGTGCATGGATTTAGGAATGAGTTTGAGGTGTTTTCTTGGCCTCCACATTCTTTAGATCTTAATCCAAACGAGTGTCTCTTGGATGTACTGGAAAAACAAGTCGGATCCATGAAGGCCACACCTCGCTGTAACTTACTGTATAGGATTTAAATGATCTGATACTGATTGCTTGGTGCCAGATACCACACACACACACACACGTTCCATGTGGTCCATGTCTCAACTCGACAGATCAGGACTGTTTTGGCTCATTCGCACAAACAAGTTTGATTGTAAGTTTAGACATGAATCAGTCCACTTTCTATCGCTACATCTAGACATGCATCACCCGATTTAAGCTCAGGTATCACTACTAATCCCGCCTCGTCTCATTCTGCTTGCTGAAACAACACATTAAGAGGTTAGCATTACTTATTGTTGGTTGTTTAAAAGCAGTTGTTACAGTACAGTAGGTGTGTGTGCACCGTAGCAGCAGAACAGAAGGTGAAGCCCGATCTCACCTGTGAGACGACAGATTGCAGGTTGTGTAGTGTACAAACACAGGCTTTGGTGATGTGTTAATAATTACACTGTAAGCACTCTGTGTTGCATTAAAACACACAGTCTAAGCAAACACATCTTCGCAAAGGTTTCCTTGTAGATGTTTACCTTATTAGCCATATAGAAACCATCTGTTTTCTTTTATTTTATGAATATAAATATTAAAATTATTAAAACAAATGTTTGCATTTTTGTTTAAAGGGATACAATTAGGTGTCCCTATTTCCCTGTAAGTGCGTGCAATAAGATTGCAAGTGTGATCCAGATCTTGTG
Organism: Clariallabes teugelsi; assembly: GCA_030014215.1. NCBI lineage: Eukaryota > Metazoa > Chordata > Actinopteri > Siluriformes > Clariidae > Clariallabes > Clariallabes teugelsi. Next base: position 20,140,829 of record JAQMYG010000014.1, on the reverse strand, counting down.
ACAAAACGTACAAAACGTAATGCAAATCCTTTGGCGTTTCTTGTTCATCCAGTTTCTTCGGAGCAGATCAAAAACCTGCACAAGAGATTTAAGATCCTGGCCCACAACAGCGACAGCTTGAGGTACTTCATGTGTGCCAGCATATAAATTACACCTCATTGCTCAATAGAAAACATTAGAACGTGTCCTTTCTCTTCTTGTTTTTTCTGAATTTTAGCCGAATTGACCTGGAGACCATCAGCGATTTGACCTTCAACCCGATTAGAACTCAAATCATCGACGCATTCTTTGATAAAAGGTACCTACTGTACATTTACTGTATACTCCTGTTATACAAAAATCCATTATTTTACACATGCATGTTTTAGGGAATATGAAAACCAGATAGAACAGGAGCACTGAAAGGTAGGAAATCGGAACCACGGTGGAAATCCAGGAAGCTATGTAGAGAAACCGTAATCCAAAGAACATCTGGACATTATGGGCAGTTATGAGTCACAATAATTAAACAATGAAACTCGGATGAAGGACACAGGAAAACATTTTTTGGTGAAGGTTTTGGGACTGCAAATCCATAGAAAAAAATGAGATAGAGAACAAATCGAGAAACCATTACTGGAAACTAAGGAACCGCTGAAAACCTGGAAGTAGGAAATTCCTAGAAGCTAAGGTCACTGGAAACTATAGTCGCAAGGAGGGAACTGGGCCTGGACACTAAGGACCAAAGGTAACACCAGAATACTAGGGATGCTGGAAGCTTTTAATAGAAAGAGAAGCTCAGGACATTTGGAACATTAAAAATAAATAGATAACGGATGGAAACAAGGGAACAGCTGGAGTCTCAAAGTCAATGTAAACTGGAGAACAGCTAAAAACTAAATAGACTGTAAATTAGGAAACAGCTGGAGTCTAAAGTTAGTGTAAACTAGGGAACAGCTGGAGTCTAAAGTGACTGTAAACTAGGCAACATCTGGAGTCTTAAGCCAGTGTAAACTAGGGACCAGCTGAAGTCTCAAGTCAGTGTAAAATAGGTAAAAGCTGGAGTTTAAAGCAAGTGTAAACTAGTGAACAGATGGAGACTAATGTTATATAAACTAGGGAACCACTGGAGTCTTAAGCTACTGTAAACTAAGGAACAGCTAACATCTAGTCACTGTAAATTAGAGAAAAGCTGGCTTCTAAAGTTACTATAAACTAGGGAACAGCTGGAGTCTCAAAGTCAGTGTAAACTGGAGAAGAGTGGAAAACTAAAGTTACTGTAAACTAGGGAAGAGCTGGAGTCTAAAAACAATGTAAACTAGGGAACAGCTGTAGTCTAAAGTTAGTATAAACTAAGCAACAGCTGGAGTCTAAACACAGTGTAAACTAGGGAACAGCTCGAGTCTAAAGCCAGAGTAAAGCCAGAGTAAAGCTAGGGACCATCTGGGGTCTAAAGTTGCTATAAACTACGGAACAGCTGAAGTCTAAAGTTAAAGTAAACTAGGGAACAGCTGGAGTCTCAAAGTCAGTGTAAACTAGGGAACAGTTGGAGCCTAAAGTCAGTGTAAACTAGGGAACAGCTGGAGTCTCAAAGTCAGTGTAAACTAGGGAAAAGCTGGAGTTTAAAGCAAGTGTAAACTAGTGAACAGCTGGAGACTAAAGTTACTATAAACTAGGAGACAGCTGGAGTCTAAAAACAATGTAAACTAGGGAACAGCTGGAGTCTAAAGTTAGTATAAACTAGGCAACAGCTGGAGTCTAAATACAGTATAAACTAGGGAACAGCTCGAGTCTAATGCCAGAGTAAACTAGAGACCATCTGGGGTCTAAAGTTGCTATAAACTACGGAACAGCGGAAGTCTAAAGTTAAAGTAAACTAGGGAACAGCTGGAGTCTCAAAGTCAGTGTAAACTAGGGAAAAGCTGGAGTTTAAAGCAAGTGTAAACTAATGAACAGCTGGAGACTAAAGTTACTATAAACTACTGTAGGGGACAGCTGGAGTCTAAAAACAATGTAAACTAAGCTGGAGCCTAAAGTCAGTGTAAACTAGGGAACAGTTGCAGCCTAAAGTCAGTGTAAACTGGGGAACAGCTGGAGTCTCAAGTCAGTGTAAACTAGGGAACAGCTGGAGTCTCAAAGTCGGTGTAAATTAGAGAAAAGCTGGAGTTTAAAGCAAGTGTAAACTATTAAACAGCTGTAGACTAAAGTTACTATAAACTAGTGAACCACTGGAGTCTTAAGACACTGTAAACTAAGGAACAGTTGAAATCTAGTAAGTGTAAACTGGAGAACAGTGGAAAACTAAAGTTACTATAAACTAGAGAACAGCTGGAGTCTAAAATCAGTGTAAACTAGGGAACAGGTGGAATCTAAAGTTACTGTAAACTAGGGAACAGGTGGAATCTAAAGTTACTGTAAACTAGGGAACAGGTGGAATCTACTTAAAATTCCATAACAATTTTCAGTGTAAAGACACTGAAAACAAGGCAACAGAAACTAAATACAATGAAAGAAGAGGGAACAGCTGAAAATGAAGGAAACAGTTTGAAACAAAAAAGACAACACATTGAGACGTCTACATTTACCTTTAGGCATTTGGCAGACGCTCTCATCCAGAGCGACTTACAAAAAGTACTTTGAAGTTTCTTACACTGGGGTACTAGGTTACTAACTAAGTGCCATCAGTCAAACGCAGTTGGGAAAGGGATTTTTCTTTTAATGGGCAGGAGGGGGGTTGATTAGTCCAAAGACACTACAGGACAGCTGGAATCAAAAGAAGGTATAAAACTAGGGAACAAATAGAAACTAAAGACAGCAGGCTATGGAGAAGCTAGATAATGAAAACCAGAGAACAGCTGGAAATGAGGGAACACTTGGAAACTAACGACACTGTAACCTAGAGAGCAGTGAGAAATGAAAGGGCATGCTGGAAACCAGGGAACAGCTGGAAACCAGGGAACAGCTGGAAACCAGGGAACAGCTGGAAACTTAGGTGCTAAGAAAATACGTTGCACCTGGAAACTAAGGAAAGGGAAAACTAGGGAACAGCTGGAAATTACACTGTAAACTACAGAGTGCCAGAAAGCTAATGAACACTTGGGAATTAAGGGTAGTGAAACTAGGGAACAGCTGGAAGCTAGTGATGATACAAAGACTAAAGAGGAAACCAGTTACACTAGTCTGGGTTTGGCATCAAACAGGTTTTAAGGAGTGAGCTGAATTTCCACCCTTCTGTTCCTCACAGCAGAATCATTGACTAAGTAACAAGATTTGAAAAGTATCTAAAATTTACCAAAATAAGTCGTAGTGTTATTGCTGTAAACCGACCTGGTCCTTTGGCAGGAACTTCGGTCGGGGTGAGGTGGGCAGAGTAGAGGAGATCAGCTTCGATGAGTTCCTCACTGTCGTGTCACACTTCAGGCCAATCAAACAAGAGGAGGATAAAGAGAAGTTTACAAAAGAGAAACTCCGCTGTGAGTGAGCGCACCCCAACCACCACCACCATCACCACACACGCACAAACACGCCTACATTGTCCAGTTTGAATTCATAACACATTATATGTACTGTAAATTTCCAATGATGGAGATGAAATATGAGTTTGTTTTTTAAGAGATGCTTGAGAAGTTTCTATGTTTAGGGACAGCGTACAATTCTGCTCTGCTGCTGGACTGAACAATGACTTTTTCCTTTCCCTTCCTTTAGTTCTGTTTAATATGCACGACAAAGACAACGACGGGATCATCACTTTGGATGAATACAGAAAGGTAAGAAAGGTTTTTCCACATTTTGTTGCTCATCAAATATTTCTCAAGGTCCGTTTACGCAAAAGATCGATGGCTTACAAACCCCTTGCATTGATGAACGCGACAGGCGTTAGATTAAACCTTCATTCCATCCATCTAGTAACATCTGTAGTCTAACTAGGGACCATGGAGGCCACTGGTGACCATTGTATTTATTCCCAGTTTAATGACCATGGTAGGACTTCTGGTCAACATTCAGACAATACGGGCAATCTGGGAACACCAATTCCTGTGGGAATTGACTGTGGGAGGAAACCAGAGTACCCGGAGGAAACCCACCAACATGCAAACTCCATGCACACAGACCCCAAGACGGGAATCGAACCCGGACTCTGGAGGTGCAAGACACCATTGCTTACCATTAAGCCACCGTTCCGCCTAATTGCTCATGACATTTATAAATAAGGCTGGTTTATTTCTAACGTGATTTGCAGGGAAGAAACACACTTCTCTAATCCGATCAGCTTTAAAAATGTACTTTTCATTGTTGACTTTCCTCCCATGATGCTAATAAAATTAATTTATGAATGCTCTAACATATTTATCCCTGTAGCAAGTCTCCGATCAAAAGAGTTGCCTTCAGTGGAGTTATTTACATAAGTACGTGTGATCAAATAAACCGCAACAGAAGATCTGATCTAGAACCTGTTTAGAAAATGAGTTTAATGTTGATCAGCACTGCTACAGATTTTTTCGCTCGGTTTAATCTGCTTAAAACATTGTGCTGTCGGCTGGTTCTAAACCTCTGTGCTGATGTTCTGCAGCTGGTAGAAGAGCTGCTGTCCAACTCCGGGGATATTGAAGAAGAAACATCCAAGGCTATCGCAGATGCTGCTATGCTCGAGGTCGCGAGTGTCACCATGGGCCAGATGGTATAGTATCTACCTCACTACATTATACCTCATTAGTTAAAGAATTAAACAGACAGGGATTTGCTGCTATAAGAAAATAATTAACAAAGAAGTGTTGAGGTGTCCTGAAATGTTTTATTCCTCTTAAACCACAGCAAATTGCTGATTGTTCAATTATAACAAAGATATGTCTGTATTATAATATTATTATATAGCTACATAAAATTTAAAAAAGTTCATGCTATCACTTATGTTAAAGCAGCGATAAACGGTTGACTTCGGCCTCCAAGATCTGATTAAGTGTCTGTTAGATGTGCTGGATAAATGAGCTTGATTCATTGATGATCCACGGAACAGAATATAGGGTTTAAAGGAGTTGCTGCTAATGTCTTGGTCCTGGATACCACAGCACATCTTCAGAGGTGTAGTGGAGTCCATGCCTCGCGGGATCAGAGATGTTTTGGCGCCGCTAACCAGTATTAGGAAGGTGGTCAAGTGTTATGGTGGATCAGAGTTTATCATCACTTACATACTTTTTTGGAAGGTGTTGTCTTGGGGGCATGTTAGGAATTACAAGCTCTCTAAAATGGTTCAATTCCCATCTCAAGTTTCTCAATGTTCTCCCTGTGCTTGGTGGGTTTCCTCCGGGTTCTCTGGTTTCCTCCCACAGTCCAAAGACTAATTGGCTAGGCTAATTGGCATTCCCAAAATTGGATTGGCACACTATCCAGGGTGTACCCCAAGTCTCCTGGGATAGGCTCCAGGCCCCCTGCGACCCTATTTAAAGGATAAAGCGGTATAGACGGTGAGTAAGTTTCAGACTTAACGTAAGTGTCCACTACTTGAACCCAAAAGAATGTCTTTCACAAGCAAAGGAACAACTATTTACAGCTGTTAAAATGTACATGATAACATAACTAATTATTGAACAGATGTTCCATAACTAGACGTATACCTATAAAAGGACATTTTAATTAATAGGTTAAGGACATGATAATTGCGGTACGGTGGCGTAGTGGTTAGCACTGTGGCCTCACACCTCCAGTGTCGAGTGTTCGATTTCCATCTTGGGTCTGTGTGTGTTTGTGAATGCAGTTTGCATATTCTTCATTTGCTTGGTGGGTTTCCTTCCACAGTCCAAAGACATGCAGATTAGGCTACTTGGCGTTCCCGAATTTCCCGTAGTGCGCGAATGATTTTCGGTGCGTGTGCAGGTGTGCCCTGTGATGGATTGGACCTCTTTCCAGGTTGTACCCCGCCTCGTTGCCCCAAGTCTCCTGGGATAGGCTCCAGACCCCTTGTGACCCTGAACAGGATAAACAGTATTGGAGAATAATTAATGTATAAATGAAAATTGGTCATGTCTGGATAATTCCTTTAGGGATAAAAGGAATAAAACACTCCAGGATGTGTCGTTACTAGAAATGAATCGACCTCATGGCAGTAACAGTAACACTGTAAAATTTAGAGCAACATTTCATCACCTGGTTATTGCTTATTTTTCTGAAACATCCCGAAACTCAAGTGTTTCAGTGCATCTGAAAATTTAAGTAGCTTTACAAATATCGATAACATTTGGAAAGTTGTTCTTGATTGTCATTAAGTTTATCCATCCATGTCTTCAATCTGTCCAGGCTCCAGATCAGATTTACGAGGGAATCACGTTCGAGCATTTCCTTCAGGTTTGTGAATCACTCTTCTCGTATCTCCTTGTCCATTCATTTACTTATTTTTGTCATCCTTTTTCACTCCTTCTTCTTCTTCGTTCAGATTTTAAAAGGTGTGGAGATCGATTCGAGGATGCACATCCGCTTTCTGTACGTGGACACGACGATGGGCTGCAGGAAGTAAACCGCTTCAAGCCCGAGACCACAAAAGCTTGGCGTTATGGCTGCCAGGCGTCTATAGCACTCTGCACTAACTACAGTAGTTCGACCTTTCTATTGAAACATTCCAGTGCTGCCGCGTGAGTGACAACTCGACAGGTTGGACGAGACGTACGGCATTCCTGCGGACATATTTTTTTATCTGATGTAAGCGTCGAGGGAGGAGACGGCGCGAGGCTGAAATACACCAGATTGGTCCAATTTTAAAAACACAAAAATTAAAAAAGGTTCTGCAAGCTATAAATATCTGACACATACAAACCACATGGAGATCTCTAAATAGCGCCCAAACATTCCTCTTAGAAAACTACTATACTGTAATGCGGCGCCGTAGTAGCCTCACACCTCCAGGGTCCGGGTTCGATTCCCTCCTCGGGGTCTGTGTGCATCTGTGTGCATTCTCCCTCTGCTTGGTGGGTTTCCTCCAGGTTCTCCGGTTTCCTCCCACAGTCCAAAGACATGCAGATTAAAATTAATTAATTGACGTTTTCAAATTGCCCATAGTGTGTGAATGAGCGTCTGAGAGTGTGTGTATGTGTGTGTGTGCCCCACAAACACAACGTTTTTTTTATCTTTCTTTTTATAACCATTAACAAATAAAGAATGGATTCATAAGCAGAAGTAAAGATATTATCAAAATCAGTAGAGCATGTGCCAAGGTGTTTCCTTCCTTATAAAAACCACAGGGCTGTTGAATTCTTAATTCTGATTGGTCACTAGGTTTTTGGTTAATAATTAAATATTATTAAAGTTTTTTTGGAACATTTAAGATTATTTGATCATTTCCCTATAATTGAGTGATTGAATGAGTGATTCAACCTTGTTATAGCAGGAGGGAACTTTAGTATAGTATAGTATAGTATAGTATAGTATAGTATAGTATAGTATATACTGTAAGTGATACCATAAATCTTGGCTAATATGGAAATAAAAGAAAACTGAACATTATGAAAAACAGTTTTACGTAATATTATTATTTAATACTAATTTTAAGCAAGAATATAAAGATGTCTGTGACATTATATACTGTATTTATAATAAAATGTTTTGTATGAAACAGACTTTCATTACTCAGTAAATACATTAGTTTCATCGCTCTAGTGTTAAATGAAATAACAAGCCATTTTTTCCCGCAAGTCATCACTTTAACTGATTTAAAAGCACTCCAATATGCATTATTACTGTCAGTGTTCTCATTGTGTAGGAAGAAATTGAGCGGTCGCATGAAATCTCTCATATCAGAGTTCCCCGGCCAAGTCAAGAGGTTAACAAGCTCGGAAAAGAAAAGAAAGAAAAATGAGTCAGGGTGGTACAGTTTACCCCAACACCCCCTTGGTCCTGTTCTTCCAGCTACTATTTTCAAGTTCCACCTGTTTACAGACCGGACATTAAACGAACAGAAGCGCTAGAGGAGGAATATTGTTTAAAGGTGTACATTTCCACATAAACCAATAACGATTTGAATTTTAAATCATCACTGCAATCATGTAAAAGATAATGACTTAACATTATTTTTAAAAAAAAGAAAATCACTTTTATACAGTACAGGAATCACGGAAATATCACGTCTGTGAAAATACAATGAATTAAATATATTTAAAAAAAGGAATAAAAAAAATTTCATCATGTACAGTCCGAAAGTTTTCATAAAGAATCCTGCAGTCTCTTATTGACCTTGCCCTGGTGCATTGTGGGTCAGAGCCCCGAGCGATGAGGCTCGGCGAGTTCGTCGTAAGGCGTGACCAGGCCGATGTTGTAGTTGTAGCCGGTCGTCTCGGTGTAGTCGGACCTGCAGATGGGCAGCACGTGCTCCTGGGAGGAGGAATCCACTGAGAAATCGTAGTAGCAGATCGCCCCCCGGTGTCTGCATGAGGGAGTAACATGGGCAGGAGCAGGGTTGAAATGTGACACTGATTCATGGAGCAAGGTGACAAGGAAGTCTATGTGACTTAAAGCTTTCACGTACATACAGAAGGTCTTTATAGGACAATTAGAAATGTTTTAAGCTAAGAAATAAAATGCAAAATAGGTAAGTAATGCAACAGATGAGTAATTACATACGTAAGAAAATATGTATATAAGCAAATAAAAACATAGGTAAGTATGCAAAAAAAGGTAAAGAAGGAAGTAAGCAAGAAATGAAATGAGAAAGCAAAAAATATCTAATGTAATAAGTAAGTAATTAAATAACTAAGTAAATAAGTAAGAAAATAAATATATGATGTAATAAATAAGGATGTAAATAAGCAAAAAAAAAAAAGTATATAATTAGCCAATGTAATAAATGTATAACTAATGTAATGAATAAATAAGTAGGGAAATAAATAACGAAGGTAATAGGCACACTAATAATAAAGAAGAAATAAGTGAAATATGCAGTTAAATGAGTAAATAAAAAGTAAATAAGTAAGAAGGTAGGTAGGGAAAATTACGGAAATGAATACGTAAGTAATACGTAATTCTACTTTTCATATCTTTCTTTTTTTTAAATCACTGACTCTTAAAAGTAAGTAAGTAACCAATCAAATAAGTGAGTAAGTAAGTAATTAAGCAATTAAGAACCAGTCTAAATTTCAGACACACCTTTTATGTTTTTCGTTTAGAGATTCATTTTCTATACTTTATAACAATACTGGAGATTTCAAAATGATGAACAACACACATTAGGGAATTAAGGAACAACAAGAATTAAACCATCTCAACAATTTTACAATCGGTTGTTACTTTAAGACGAGTATATTATCAAGTGCGTTGCAAAACCCATCAAGCACCATGATGATGAAACTGTCTCTCATGAAGATCTTCCCAGGAAAGCAAGACCAGAACTGACCTCTACTGCAGAGGAGACGTTCATTTACAGTCACCAGCCTCGGGAATTAATTAACAATTAACCATCAAATCACCTCAGATGAAGAATTCAGAGAGCAGAAGTAGCAGAAACATCTCAATATCAACTGTTCAAAGGAGATTGTTTCATATTTTGGATAAACGTCTTCGGTATTGGTTTATGTTAATGTAGGAAAAAAAGAAATTCAGGAAATACCATTAAGTCTGAAGGTGTGTCCAAACCAGTAAGTGAGTAAATAAGCAAGCAAATAAGTAAATGTGTAAATAAATAAGTAATTATTTAGCAAGTAATTTATTTAGCACATTTATCAAGTAAATGTGTAAATAAATAGGTAGGTTAACAAATAAGCAAGCATATAAATAAATATATCAATAAATAAAGAGGGGGATCCTTCTGCACGTTCGTTCTACTATTGACAAATGCAATTCCAATTTTTCCTAAATGTAAGAATTATTTGTAGTACAAGTAGGTTTATGACATGAGATTAATAGCAAATTTGACTATTTGGGTGAGACAGAGCTCCATTAGCAACATTATCCTACTGTAGCAATATAGGGAGAGTTATCACTAGTGATGGGAAGTTTGAATCATTTTAGTGACTCGGTTCTTTGAATCTCGTTCATCAAAATGAACGAATCTTTT